>VZRR01001444.1:229317-284855 GCA_013398015.1 Oreocharis arfaki | reverse complement strand
GGTAGTGAGGCACCGATGGGCCCATTAACAGGAGATAGTCCAGAGTCCGTTATCTATGAGTCCTTTGGCAAGGCACAAATGCTCCCATTAACAGAACCGAGCCCGGAGGGAGGAGGCAAAGAAGCACTGCCCCACCTGGTTTCACAGCTCATGAAGATGGTAATAGAATATACTGCAACCCAGGACAGCATCATTCGTCAGAATTCATCTGAAAGCAGTTTTATCAGTTTATCTCTGCTGAATTCACTGGAATTATGCCTTTATCTCTCTCCTTCTCTCTAATAAGAGATTCCTGAACTTTCATTCTCTCTTTAAACAGTGAAAGAAATACCATATTCTCTCTGTTCATATAAGCAGAGTCTCACTCTTCGAGGGTCAAATCCAGTTTTCATTAACTCAACACAATGCTTTAAATTTACTTCTAGGGGAACTGATCAGACTTTCATAGCACAAACTAAGTTGGGTATCACCTCATAGTATATATACATTCTAAATTTTCAGGAGACCTCATGCATTTGGGCAGTTTGAAAGGTGAAGCTAAAACAAACCAGATTTAGAAGATGGAGTAAGAGCCTCTTACTTAAATTCCATTAAAATGATTTCACATGACAACAGCCCAGCTCCAGAGAATATCCAGGACATTTCAAAAAGTTAGTGATACACAGTCAGATTTCATATGACACCATGGGAAGGGAGGGAAAAAAGGGAAGATAAAAAAGTTGTAAATATTTTCAAGACTGTAGCTGTTGAAGATGTAAGAAACATTAGCTGTTAGCACAGTCAGTGGGAGCATTCTCTTCAGTGAGCAAGTCATATTTTCTGGATGTGCCTCTATGTCTCTCCAGGAAATATTGGTCAGCTTATGAATCTACGAGGCACTAGTAATTAATTGGAAACACTTAAAACCAAGAAATCCCTGGTGTGAGATAAGGGTTATTCAATTAAAAAAAAAAAGGTAAGTTTTACATCCCTCCTGGGTGATGACAATTTATGAATTGTCACTACATTTTTGAAACTGAGAGCTTATATGAATATGTGGAAGTGCCACTAACCTCCTGAGACCAAACTCGTAAATATAAATTGAAAAATAAACTACTGTAGTGCGTAAAGAATGAGTGATGAAGCATTACTGAATGTGCAGAAGTATTTTCTGATCACTGACTACCATAAAAAGAATTATTTAAGTCACTATAGCTCCACTGAACCCAGTGAAATATGAAGATTTAAGGGTTCTGATTATGTCTTGGGGCATTCATTTCTGGAATATTTTCGTTTTGCATGACCCATTTTCAAATCCACATACATTTTTATAATGACAGTGATGAAAAGATAACTACCACAGAGATGAAAAGATTTCTGAAGCAAGAAGGATGTTATGTGGTACGCATAATTTAGTTCTCATGGTCAGAGGACAGAGGTATCTAATTATTAATGGCATTTTATGTTGATAAAACACATCTGTGACAGGCTGAAGGGGTCAGATTCCAGGACAAACAAACCCCATGAAAGTAGATTGGGTTACAAAAGTTTTAGTTGAGACCAAGCTATCTTATATTGAGGAAGAAATAGAAACTTGCTGGGTCTTTCTATCAGAGAAAAAGGATTCTGCCTTATTACTGCAACATTTTCTTTTCATTCCTTGAATGCCTTGAGGCATTACGTTACAAGACAGCAAACTCTGGGTAAACCTGAGCATATTTCATATACAAGGAGTATTAAGTGGCCTCTTTAAGAGGTCAAGTGACTCCACCTGAAGATGAAGGGAACTAAAGGTACTTTATGTCTGCTTCTGACATAGGTCTCTGCACTTCCCTGTGGCAGAGCAGGTCTTTTCTAGGCAGGCTGTGTGGGATAATGAATTAAGAGAGCCTGTGATCAGCTGTGCTTCTATTTCTAAGTTCTGAAACTTGTAAGTACAATATTTTTCTTGTTTCTCACCACATGCACACTGACAGGGCTGGGAGACCTCGTGACTGTTATGACAGCACAGTTTAAGAGAGGCATTTGTGTTTGGAAAGACACGGTAAGTCCTTATCCTGTGAACTTCCTCAAGAGATTGTTGAGGAATAACAAACCAGAGCAAAACCAATTCAGAAAAATATTTAACAGAAAAAACATTGCCCAGTAGGATGTAATGAACGGACAAAGGAGTTTGAAAATTAACTTGAACATTTAGCTTAAAGATATTTACCTAGTGACAAGGTTTCGTAATGTTTTCACTCCAAGGATAGTTAATCTGTAATGTAAACACTATCCATGTATTTTGGGAAATAGCAGATCTGATTGAGAAGTGTGTATCCAGTAGTGAGTAGTGTACTACTCCTCCTCTATTTACTCTGCTTTATTCAGCAGTAATTGTCAAGTAAGTAATTTTTTTCTGAAGTAACACTTTTTCTTCTACAAAGGTCCATAATTTTTAGCTGGTTTGGAAATTCTTGTACTGTATCATGAAGATTTTTGTAATTTTGGCTTGTAAAACAGTAGAATCACAGATCAGCACTAGTGCTACAACCTGAAGTTGCTGTGGGCAGACATGTGCAGAACACAATGATTTAATTCTATGTTACATTCAGTAGTAAAGAATCACTGGTTTGAAGGATGACATTTTATTACTTTCATCTATAAACTTGTCAGTGCACACTCAGGTTTGGAATGGGCCAAAAATCGTACAATTTGGGCTGGCAGATAGACATGTTATTTCTGTTCTATTCCAGACAGACAAGGATTTCTTCTCCCAAAAGTTTCAATAAAAAGGACAAGGATTGAAGAGGTTTGAAGACTGAATTCTTCCTCTCTCCCCATGGCCCCTCAATCTGCTTCTGACATCAAGGTTGTGGCTGACAGGCAGCTCTCAGTGAGTCCTGAGAAAGTCCTGCCCGGTTCTAGCCAGGCTGCCTCACTCGTAGAATCACAGAATCACAAGATGGTTTGCGTTGGAAGGGACCCTAAAGCCCATCCAGTGCCACCCCCTGCCATGAGCAGGGACACCTTCCACTATCCCAGGTTGCTCCAAGCCCCATCTAACCTGGCCTTGGACACTTCCAGGCATAAGGCAGCCACAGCTTCCCTGGGCACTTTGTGCCAGAGCCTCCCCACCCTCACAAGGAACAATTCCTTCCCAATATCCCATCTCTCCCTGCCCTCTGGCAGTGGGAAGCCATTCCCCGTGTCCTGTCCCTCCAGGCCCTTGTCCCAAGTCCCTCTCCAGCTCTTCTGGAGCCCCTTTAGGCTCTGAGAGGGGCTCTAAGTTTTCCCTGGAGCCTTCTCTTCTCCAGGTGAACACCCCCAGCTCTCCCAGCCTGGCTCCAGAGCAGAGGGGCTCCAGCTCTGGGATCAACTTTGTGGCCTCCTTTGGACTCATTCCAGCAGGTCCACATCCTTCTTGTGTTGGGATTAGACTTCAAGGGTTACAGCAATGACAACGTGAGTGGTACCTCAGCTGGTGCCTGTGAAAAAATAGGAGTGCACTGGAGATGGTGTTTTGAAGAGGAAGGAGTCTGTTGTAGGAGGTTATTTAAAAAAACAAAGCATAAATCATAACACCTACTTGCATGGTAAGGGAGAAATGTATTCAATCATGCTAGCATGGGTAAACAAAACAAGGAGGTGAAAATAGTAGGAGTGTCTGGCTGATTAATGAGAGATTTGGATGCATGGACCAACTAGACTGTTCAGGAGCAATGAAGAGACGTTTCAGAGCTGTTTATTTTCCCTTGCAATACCCAACATGCAGAGAGTGCAAATAATAATAACGGCAAATGCAAACTGTGCTGCAAGATCCGGCCTTCATTTTTATTCTGCTTTGTGTTTTTCAGGAAGGGAAAATCTTGAACTTCCCTGAGTGCCTCAGCTTCAGTTTCTGTGACAGCTTTTTAACTTCCCTTCCTAAAAAACCAGTGACATCTCAGTAAATGGAGGTGAGCAAGACATAAGAGCATTAAAATGAAAACACCAGAGCTGAAGAACGGTATAATTATCCCAGTTACAAAGGATTTCTAGGCAGTCAGTGCGTGAGTAATAGAGGAGGATGCAAGTGTCACTGTACCAGATCTGACCCCGCCCACCCCGCCTCTCCCTGGATTTCCATCTGCTTCAGATGTCTGGGTCACCCAGGCTTTCTGTGCAGGCTTATATGTGCTGTGAGCATGGAGAGCTGATGGCCAGCACAGCTGCCTGTGAACGGGATATCATTGCATGATCATCTACATTTAGGGAAAATCAAGTCATTTAAAAAATAATACAAGCCCTAAATCCCACTTAGAAACTGCAAAGAAGGGAGCACCATGAACAAGCTGTCGAGTTAGACTGCAAGACCAAGATCCAGTCTCATCCCCAGCTTCATTCAAGAATTCACTCTCCATTGTTCTGCTGTAGCTCTGGCATATATAGGCCAGCACTTACTAATTACCAGGAAATGGAAACCAGTTGCTGAACAGTGTTAAAGGAAAATTCTCACATTTAAAGCCCATGTTGATTTAACAGCAGGAAAAAAAGCTTACTCAGAGGAACTTTAAGAAAACAACAAAAAAACCTGCATTACTGGAGCTCAAGCTGGGTGCATTATATAATAGCACTTCCCAATCCAGCTGCCTTTCACCCCTTTACCCATCCCTCCGAGCACAAGACACACTAATAGTTACCACACCTTAGAAACTTTCTAGACCACACCTTTCTTAGAAACCTTAGAAAGGTGTGGTATATTGTTGTCAGAATTACATCAGGTCTTGAACTTGAATCCACAAGTAGCTGGAACCTGCCAGTAACTACAGCAGAGAGAAAGAAGTTCAGAAGTACAAGAAAAACTGCTGAATGCTTACCCTAAATAGTCAATTTTGCTTTCTTTTCATGTACTCATTTAGGCTGGAAAACACCCTTAAGGTCATTTTCAGGCTACTGAAAAAGATTTGCATAAAAGTTTGTTTGGAGAACTGAAAATAGGTGAGGAGAAGGGGGCTGGCATACCATCAGCTACTAACAGTATGCAGAACAAGTGTCTAAATGGAAGAATTCCTAATGCTTCAGACAAAGCCATAAAAGACAAGAAGGTGTTTGGGAGCCGGCAGGGCGCATGTGACTGGCAGTGGAATGCAGCCTCCCAAAAACTGGCCACCAGGTCAGATCTGGGCAGCAGGGTCAGACATTACCACTGTCAACAAAGCTGGAATTCACCTGGCCACGATATTGTTAGATGGACATTTGATAAGTTAAGGCATATATTTAATTTCACCTGCTCTGGTGGAAGGTGTGACAAAGGGGGTGGAATGAGATTACCTTCAAGGTCCCTTCCAAGCAGACAGATGCAGCCCAAAGACATGAGTTAGCATTGTTTGGTTCATGTCTGCTTTCTGAGGTGCTTGTCAAATTAGGAAATGCACTGAAAAAAAGTTGTCTTCCTAAAGCAACTTTTTAAAAGATTTAAAATGAAAAAATACTAGTATATTCAAATTTTCTAAAGAGGAAAAAATCCTCGAGTAGTCTGCATAAGTTATTGTAGTGCTAGTTTTATCAGTAGATTTGCAATAAATCCATGGGCTTATATATAGAAAGAGAACCATGTTAGCATTCTGTGAGGAAAAGGCTATTTTAGTCTGCTCATACACTGAGGAGATAAAGCAGATGTCAGCCTTGACAGCAACTCAGTTTTCCTGGGTATGTTGAAGAAAAGGGTTTTATATCTATTCCCCATATGGAGGTAGAACATGTGATGCAGCCTAAAGCTATTTCCTTTGAAAGCAGAGCTCTGGATTCTTGCAGTAAAGCTACGGATGGAAGAGCCTGTTGTTAACTTGACAAAACCAGGAATCTGGCAGAGTTTAAGCACAGCACATTTCACCAGATTAAATTTGCAATTCTCCAGTAGTACCTGCAGTGGGATATAGAATAACCATACATTTTAATTTACCCGGGATTTTTTTTTTCTGGGGACTTCTATAAAGGTCTCTAGGTAGTTGTGAGTAGCTGGTTAGTCCAGAGCCACGTGGGACTTGCCAGCCCAAACAGACCGTGGGGCTGTGAGAGTCACTGAAACCTTATGAGGTGAGAAAGGTCAGAGGTCTGGGGAAGAGTTTGAATCAAACAGTATTGGCTGAGTCCACTGGAATTTTCTGAGCAGAAGGGAATGGTGTGCTGGGCTGCCCTAGAGCTCTGCCAGCTACTCCGGGCACAGGGATTTTTCAGACAGGAACTTATGATATCAAGTGCAGAATTCCTGTTTCCTTTCTGCTACCATGCAATAAATCAATATGTGAAGGTCAGGCTGGTGGGTTTAGAGGAGAAGACATCAGCTGTCCCTTGTCTTCTCCAGAACTGCCACTTAAGAGGTCCAGCTGAGAGGCACAGGCTTTAAGACCCCTCAGTGCAAGAATAGCTCTGTTGCTGCTTTTTCTTTTTCCTTGTCGTCTCTGCAGGGGAGGGAACCGCTCTGTGAAGCCTTTCCTCCGCCTTTCTGTCAGAGGCTGCTTGATGAGGAGGCTGCAGCACGGGGGAATAGCTTTTCTTTGTGGAACAACCCTGCTGTGTGCCTCTTTGTCCTTGTCCTTGCCTCTCCATGGAAGACAGGCAGTGTGCAGACCACACGCACTCGCTGGGCCAGGGGAACTCTCCTGCTGCTTTAGCTGGTGAGCAAAGGGGAAAATATTCATCAAAGCAAACATTAAACCAGACTGGTGGAAAGTAGGGTGATCATTGCAGGTCACAACAAGACCAGGAATCTTAGTTGCTACAAGTTCTACTCAGAGCTTTGTGTTTGGTTAGAGTAACAGACATTCATATTTAAATTGAAGAAGAGACAATAACCAGAGGTATTTAGCATGAGCAGGTGTACATGTCAGGGCTTAAATTCACTGAAGGATGTGAGTAAAACAATTGCTGCCTCCCTTGTTTTTTTGACCAGGAGTACTATCTTACTAATTGTGAGGCACAGGTTTGCACAAGATGTTATCCTGAGTAAGAGCAGAGGTAATCACTGGCATCATGCAGAATAATGCTGCCATGAATGATTTTTTTTAATTAACTCTCTTTAGGAGATAAGAATCATGGCCATAATTTTGAAACCAAGTAAAGGTATTATACATAATCAAAGTAAATCTGCTCAACTTCTGGAGCACAGCAGAGAGGAACAAGGGTCAGGAACTCAATCTGAGGAGATGGGGCATTTTTAGAAAAGGATAATCCTAAAAAGGGAATGGTCTTCCCATCACCACTTTAGAAAAATCCTAAATATTAGATCCCCATAAATCAGTCAGCAGGTCAACACTTTTATCAGACACAATTACTGCCACCAAGACTTGAGCTGGCTTTCTGCATTGGGGTATAGAATAACCACACATTTTAATTTACCTGTGACTGGCTGGCTGAGGACCTCTAAAAAGAGTTTCATGTAGAAATGATAACTTTTGGAGCACCAATTCTCGTGACTATTTACAATGTGATTATTTGCTACTGTTCAGTTTTTATTTAGAGTCTTACAGTATTTGATGGACATGGGTAATTCAGTGGCAGGAGGTACTGTGAATATCTGTGAAACTCACATTCCCACATGGCCCCGTGTCTTTCTCCGAGCAAAATGCCAGTGTTTTTAAACTGATCCAAAGTGGGAATCCTTTGCTTGGCTGCCCTGATCCTGGGGACATGATTCCCTTCTTGGAATCAGTTTGCAGTAGCTTGAGTCAAACCAGGTTTCTTGCTGCAGGTGGGTGAGTACAGGCAGTGCTGCAGTGCCACTGCTGTCCCCAGGACTGTGAGCACTCTGTGTGTGTGTATGTAAATTGGGGGCAGACTGAAACTCTAATTTTCCCTTCAATGTTTCAATTTATACTTTCAATTTTAGGAAACAGGGATCAGTAAGATGAGAGGAAGGGCAGTGGTGGTGACTCATGATTTCTATGCTCGTGCAGACACCTCAAACATCCCACAGTGCTGTGAATCAGCTTAAACTGGGCCTTCTGAGACACTAACATCAGTCAACACTAACATCAGTCCCTGCTTTGCTGTGCTGGGACTCTTGTACTTTTATCAATACTTACATATATTATAACATGTATTTAATAATATACATCATGATATATTATGGTGGGACACTGGCACAGGGTGCCCAGAGAAGCTGTGGCTGCCCCTGGATCCTTGGAAGTGTCCCAGGTCAGGTTGGAGAGAGCTTGGAGCACCCTGGGCAAGTGGAAGATGTCCATGCCCATGGCAGGGGATGGAAAGAGATGAGCTTTAAGGTCCCTTCCAACCCAAACCTTTCTATAATTCCATGTTTTTATAATTATATTGAACAGAGAAACAGGAGGAAAAAAAAGGTCAGTGTGAATTAAAAGTACGCAACAAGCTTTGGTGTAGTGTGAAAATGGATAATAAAAGCTGTCCCAGCACACTAAACCTTCCCCCCATTTCTAATTGCATTTTATATATCATTTTACCTTCCAGTATCCCTGTTCAAGAGTTTGCTTAAAATTAAGGTGAGGTATAAATTCTGGAGCCATGATTCACAGAAGTGGATTGTTGTGTTTGTTCATCTTCTCCTCTGTGGAAGGAGAGGCCAGAGCTCAGGTGTGCAGTGGGGAAGAAAAATGGTCCAGGTAAAGTCAGGCACATGAAAAAAAGGGAATGCACAAAGTGTATAAACATGTGGAGGGGTAGTAGAGCACTTTGGAAATTATACACACAGAGAAATATAAATATAACCCAAACTCTAACAGTGGAGGCTGGTCATGCCAGCTGCAGCCTTGCTAAGGTTTCCATTAGACCAACATGTTTCCACCTGCTTCATTTTTGGGTAGAACTCCTGCAAGCCCTGTTGCTGCTTGAATAATAATCTTAGAAAACCTGAGCAAAAATTCCTTTGCTGCTTCTTGAAAGCACTGCAGAAAAGTAGAATAAAATGGAATAAATATACACTTCTATTGTAAAAACACTTTGGTTATGCTCCTTAAAATGCTAATGCAAAAAGTAAAAATCCAGCTGACAGAAAAGATAAAATTGGAACTATGAATGGCTCCTTTGGGATCCCAGCCATAACCAGAGAAGGCTTATATTTTCTTTTGAAATTGTTCATTCACTAACTGGAAATGCTTATTTAAAACCTTCTTCCTGCAAACATCTAAAGTATTAATTTCATACTTGTGAATGGTTATTAAGCTCAGTGAGATCATGGATGTGAGATCATGGTCTAAGTTCTGCTGAATTACTTCACATTTAGTTTACTGAAGGTAACATGTCTAGGGCTGTCTGGTTGCTGCTGAGACAATTTATAAATCTCTCAATCAAAGCATTTTTCAAAAGAATTCAAATACAGCTGCTTTCAAATAGAGGGGTGGCAAGCTAACTGTGTGTTTCGTCACAATTAAGCAGACCTAGACCTGCGTGGTTTAAAATCACTCCTCTAGTAAATGGTTTCTGTTGTAATAATCCAAATAATTTCTCTCTTATGTGTACCTGTCCTGCAAGGACAGTGGAAACAGTGCCCCTGAATAACTGCCCTGCTTTTTATGGATGCTTCCCAGATTGCTGTCTGTAGCTCTGCAGAAGGAGCTCAGATCTTTTCTGGAGGCAAGGTTTGCCATAGAGGAGCTCCAGCAGTAGCAAAGAGGCTTCTTAGATTCTAATTGAATTCATTTTCTCCCTGAATATTTGCTTCTGTTGCTAAAAATGTGACAAATGTTATCATCTCTTCCCGAATGGTAAATGCCTGCCAGGTGATCCCTGTACCTCCCGGGAACACTTAGCAACCCGTGCTTTCCTGAGGGACAGTGGGAAGGGAAGGTGGGAGTCTGTCAGTGGTGATCTGGGTTCCAAGCGTGGTGAAAAGGTCAGTGTGAATCGGGCGTGCGCATAATAATGACTTTGTGGAGATTGGCGATATGCTAATGACCCAGATGCCAGGAGGTGTTCCCAATGCACGCAGAGGGCATGCAGGTGCGCTGGGTTCACGAGCTCAGCAGTACAACAGGAAATATGGACTCTAGAAGGAAACCCCCCCAGGGTGAAAGCTACTTTATATAAGACTCTACTTTTCAGAAAACAGGGAATACATTAAAGCAGAAAATTTTAAAAATTGGGCAGTGTGGAAGACACAAAATACCCTGAGTAAGCTAAAAAGTGACAAGCCAAATCTTATGTGTGTACATGTGCTCCTGCTTCACATATAATCGCTGAAATTTTTGACTTTTCCTATGGTAATAGAAGCTCTTTGGCAGTCGTTTTTCTCCCATATGTATGTCCCGGGACGGATTATCCAGGTGAATGCCTGTAACCTTGTTGCTGAACTGGAGCACAGGGTTGTGTTGCTCTGTCAGCTCAACACCCCGAGTGCCTTCCTCCCTCCCTCCCTCCTTTTCCACAGGGCAGGGTGGGGGCAGAGGGGAAAGAAATCCCTAAGGATTAAAACAGTGTCAGAGTATTAACACTTAGTCGATGACAACTGTAAGGATTAATTCAAGCTGGTTAAATCCCTCTTAGCTAGAATAGGAACCAGCAAACCATCTGGTGGAAAGAGCAGTGTGACAGGGCTGAAAGGAAATACCATCCTAGTAGGCAAAAAAAAAACCCAACAAAAAAACCTCTTCTACGGACTTTTGGGAACTGCTGTGTTTCCTAAGTGTCTGACCACAGCAGGTGACAGTTTTGATTAGAGTGGTTTGAATAAAGAGGGTGGGGAAATATTGTATTTGCAGCTCAGGAAAAAAATCAGATTTAAGCTTTTACATTTCTATAATAGAACATGACACTTGCAAAGAAAAAAAAAACCAACAAAAACCAAAAAATACAACTAAACAAAAAAAACCCCCAGTCATGCATTCAGTGAAAAAAATCTCAACCCATCCAATGTATTTTCCTGCTAAGGCCTGTTGCCAGACTGCATTCTTCTGTAGCTTCAATGCTCAGTGCTCTTCACAGGTGCTTTACAGGTCTTCCCCTCCTGTGGGAGAGCTGCTGTGGGGCTCCTGTGGGTAGAATCACAGAGGCCAACCAAGAGTGACCTAAATGCCCAGCTAAGGTCAGTATCACAGCTCCGGGGCTAGCAGAGCTGGCCTGGCCTACAAAGGCAAGGTGATCAGCCTGGGAAACTGCTCCGAGGTTACCCCTGCAGGAATTAAGAGTGTTTGTCTCCCGAGCAGATCAGACAATGTAAATTGGATTGGAGGTGAAGTCTCTCCTCTGTGATGTCACTTGCTGAAGTTTATACTTGAAATAAGGTCTTGCTGCTGATGGGTTTAAGGCTTGGTTCAGTTCTTTTAGTCTCCTTATGAATAAAGGGATCTATGAAGCCTCGTAATATTTTAATAACTCTGTTTTCTCAGGTGCTGCCACTGCCTGGTCCATAGTGGCACCTGGCTAGCTGTGGGTGATCGCTGGTGGCTGTGCCTGCAGGCTCACAGGCAGGGAATTTCCAAAGGGCAGGCAGCAAATGCATTTTTCATTCACTTTGATCTGTTAGTTGTTCCCTTTTTAAACCTAGGAATTCTCTTTTGTTTGTCAGTCATGAAATGTAAAAGTGCTTATGCAGCTTATGCTGCTGTTCCACAACAGGGTTTTACTAACTTCCTGATTACACAAAGCTTGTTTGTCTATTGAAAGTTTTCTTCCTGCTGCTCCCCAAATATTGCCAGGCAAAGGAATTTATAAATGCAGCATGTTGGCCTGTAATCTGATGTAGCAAATGGCTTTGCAAATATAAACACTGATTTCTTTTATTTAGGTTCCTGATAGAAAAACACCAAAGCATCGATTCACACTCCTCTTTTGAAGGTGGATATTTTTGGTGTGTAAATGGCAGAGTAAATGTGAACAGAGGAGCCCCAAGACTTGCCTGGTGCTTGAAGTGAACCTTTTCTGTACAGGGAAGGAGGTAAAAAAGATCAACAAGCTTTCAGCCTGTATTGATACAATAGAGAACTGCCTCTTCTTTAGAAACAGTAGTCCTGTTCTTGAGCCCAGCCTTGCCCTCAGAATGCTGCTGGGATTGAAAAATGTTTTCAAAATACAAGGTTTCATCACTACTCAGGAGTTTCATGGGTTTTAAAGGATTGTTTTCTCTCTCACGAGCCGAAAATAAAGATAAATTGGGAATTTTTGGATCCAGATTTGAAATAAGAGGATCAAAGGACTCAAAATACCAGCAAAGATAAAAGAGGTTGTTCACCAATGTCTGCTGATACTGAGGGCTCTGCTGAACCCTACAGTATCAAGCAGGAAGCATCTGTGTGTGCTTATCAGCTTTTTACAACACAAAATCACAGGTTTCTGGCATCTGCCCTATCAAAGATTAGGAGCAAGATGTTTTCCCAACATCTGTGTGTCAGAATATTGGACATACTCCAAAATCTGGAGTGACTTGTTTTGTGTCTTTCAGCTCAGTTTATGGGCAGTTTGTGTGATAGCATTAAAACTGTGTGAGAGGTCAAAGCCATCCATCCTCTCTGGTTTTGGTCGTGATGAGAATCCATCAGTCTGGTCACTTGTTCTCGCAAACCAGCTGTGACCTTAGCATGGAGAATAAATAACAGCACTGAGTCATGGCAGGGAACCTGCAGGAGTCCTGAAGGAAACATTATCCTCACGTCTGAGTCATGAGAATGCATCTTCACAAAACATCTTGATAAACCATAAACTCAACAGCAGGATTCACAGTAAGGTTTTACCAATTACTGCTAATTAATTTCTAGCTAATGGTGCTCTAAAAATAACAGCTCAAGGCAAATCAACAAATACTGTTTCGTTTTTTATTGGATAAAAGCCCATTAAATTATTTGATTTTTTAAATTTCATTCTGATTTTAGCCAGCATAAGGACGGACATGCTGACTGGGACCAAGTTGGCCACTGCTTTGACTCTGACAGTGGCCAGAAGGGGATGGATGCCAAGAAAAAAGAAAAATAGGGTTTGTATCATAACTTTTCCTTTCTTCCTCTGCCTAATCCTGTGTGGTCTCCTAGCCATTTTTTAGGCAGAGCTGATGGGATTTGTCACTTTTATGATCCCAACTGCAGCTCTTGCTATGCATTTGTCCAGTTGCTTAGGGAGCTCATGTAGGCTTTGTGCTTATTAAAAATGAAAAAGGCAGCAAATAGAAAGGACAAAAAAGGTGCAGAACAACATCCACATGAGGTTTGATTGGGCAGAACTCCACAGCCAAAACACAAAGGGAGACAGATTGTGGCAGCTTGTGGTAGACCTGTACAACTCTTCACCAAAGGATGTTGTAAGATGCACAAAATTTACAGTACTTTGTCAGAGCTGAACAAGTGCTTTGGAAAGAACAACAGCCTTGGTTTGGTCAGAACCCGACTTCTGCTAACTTACCTTCCTCTTCCAGCACAAGAAGCGGTGCATGAGAGGGGTAGTTGATTTTTACTCACCTCCTCCAGGCTATTCAAGAATACATAACCTTCTAAAATATCCCCTGTAAGTCAAACCTTTCCTGTGCTGCAGGGTTTCCACTCAATCAATCCTCATATGGAAGTCAGTCCATATATTGTCTTTGCTCTCTTTTGACCCTTTTCCACTTTGCATGTTTTGTGCCTCACCAAAGCTTCCCAGAGTACTCAGTATGAAGGATCAATGGATGTATGTAATGGTATAATTTCCTTTCCTGTTTCATGCTGTATTGCTTTTGGAACAACTCCTGAGACTTCGCTTTTTGACAGCTGCCAACCACTGAGTTGATGATTTTATGAAAGTCTTCATCTAAGCCCAACTCTTGCTGTGCCTGTTTTCCTGAAGCTGTTCAAAATGTTGATTTAATAATTCCCAAACTAATGAACACTGTTTTCATTACAACTATTTACAAGATCATACTTGTATATGCACGCTGAATTCAATTAGCTTTAATCATTTGAGTGATTTCAATCTGCAGCTTTAGGCATCTGAATATCTTTTTTACATTTGGCCTGAAATGTGTTAAATGTCTTGTTGTGGCAGTTTGGGGTCACTCCAGTCATAGTTGTGTAGCACAATATGTGAAACAGAGCCGTGCCATCTGCAGTTCCCTATGCTTTGTAATGGATAATCAGTGAGGTACCTTCAAGTACTGAAAACATCTTCATACACTTGCAACTAATCATTGAAATCTGCAGCTGAAAAGCAGTATTAGCATTTCTTTTTTTGTAATTCTCTCACTAGAGGATTGACCATAATTCCTTTACTTCAGCCAAACTAACCCAAGGTCTGGGTCTCTTTTTCCCATAGCAAAATCTTTCTTAGTGGTCTCAGGGAAGGGGCTTTTGCCTTTGGCAAGGCCTTCAGTCAAGGGAGTTGTTCAGTTTGCAGTGTTTGAAATGTGCCTTGCAAGAATGAGATGGAGGTGGACTGATGCCAACAGTCCCCAGCTGAGTGTGGGAGTTATCAGGGATATGGAAAATAGGGTGTCTGGGGCATCAGGGAATCATTAAGGGTGGAAAAGACCTTTAAGATCACCAAGCTCAACCATCAGCCCAGCACCACCACCATGTCCACCACTAAACCTTGTCCCCAGGTGCCATATGCACATGGGTTTGAACACCTCCAGGGATGGGGATTCCACCACTGCCCTGGGCAGCCTGTGCCCGTGTTTTACAACCCTTTCTGAGAAGAAAAGCATGAGAATTCTGTTGCTTAAGGAAAAGGAGACTGAAGAAGAACCTAAGTTTTCAAGGACCAAAAACCTGTGGTAAAGGCAAAGATACTACTTTGTTTTCCCTGTCCGTGAAATCTATAGTGCATTTCATGATAAAATGAATTTGCAGCAGATTTTCTGGGCAACTGCCATGTCTTCACCACGGAGGTCTGGAAAGAAAGGTCTGTTATTCCTGTTATGAGGCCAGGCAGCAGCTGGAGAGTCGGAAGTGCAATAAGGACCTCAGCACACCTAGAATACCCACATCTTGCAGAAATAGAACTAACACCTTGTTGATTCTTGAAGTGGCAGTGATGGCCCCAGGACTGCTGCTGCTGCTCCAGGAGAAGCTCTCACTGTCAAAGAGCTTTGATATGCTCTTCCTAGGGAGAAAGGAGCAAGTTTCAAATGTATTGATATTGTGGCACCCTTCTGCAGACTTTCAATAGCAAGTGCTGGGTGAAGCTGATCCAATTTTGAATATGAGTGTTCTTTTTCATATTCTTCCCAGCCCTACCTGTAGCTGGCAAGAGTAGTCAAATAATAGTTTCCAAAGATATTTTGTAGAGAAAAAAGCCAATTACACATCTGTACTTACTGTGTGGAAAGAACATCAGTCTCTTTTTCCACTTTATTCTTTGAATTATAATTCCTTTATTTCAAAAATATTTCATTCCATGAACTTTTATTCTAGATGCGATTTACGGATTGTTCTACAAATCTTGTGGTACTTTGTTCTTTACCAGCTTGATATTGTTAAACTCAGTAGCAAAATCTCTTGAGGAGCTGGAAAAAAATTTAGGGCAAGCCAGCTCAAATTAATTTCACTGTCTGGAGCAGAGCGTTCTTAAGGATGTAAATAATCTAATGCTTAGAATATCTTTGAAATCTTCACAGTTTGTCAGTCTCTGTTAGAATACTCTCACGGACAAGTTCTCAAGAATTTAATAAGGATGATACAATTGAGCTTCTGTGAGAATCAAGGAGTTTAATGGAAAGAGATGTGCTTTTAAACGGGCTCTTAATGAACCCCTTTAATGCTATGGCCGAGACACAAAGCAGAAAATGTGTGGAGCAAGTCTCACTTCCTGTTTGGCTGTAACAGGGCACAGGCTCATGCACAGCTTAATTTTGTGTCTTGCTGCACTGAATGTAAAAATATACATCTTACTACAGTCTTCTCTGACATGCATACTGAAGAAAGGAAATTTCTGTAAGAATCTCTGGAAGTTCCACAGAGTTCTTCCTGGGATCCTTCTGGGGTTTGTGCAGCTGGGGTAGCCAGGAACACATTTCCCAATGTGTAAATGGGTGCACAGTGGCCACAGTATTTGGGAGGAACCCCCTCTTTTTTTTTATATACTTATTTTACCTTTTAGTTTCTATAGCTGCCCTTATTTGGGGAAGCTGTGTTTTCCAGAGTTAGATGGTCACAGATATCCAATACTGGATTCCCTTCTGTCCCAATTTTGCTTTTTGAGGTTCTACCTTTCTTTCTGTACAAGAATCAGCACCTGAGATTCAGTGGCAATAATTATATGGTTTTGTTTCCTGATAATAGGACCAAAAACTAGAAAAATGGTGAGTTTTCCTACTCCTGCTGGCCTAAACTTCTCTGCATTTGTCTGCTGAGGGCTCAGTTAAAATGTTTGGTTTGCAGAGGCTGGGACTGAACTGTGCCTTGCCTATGGTACTTCAGTCGGGGTAAACTTTGGTTCTACAGCTGCATTTGTTTTCTACTCTTGTAATATGTGATGGACAATGCTCCTACTGCTTACAGGATGATGGTATTTGTTATGTAATGTGTATGTCAAGCCATTTGGAGAGCCAAAACATCACCTGCCTGCTACATACAAGTGATGTTTTTATGGCTGGTCATGACATTGATTCAAATTCTGATCTTGTCTTTGTGTGACTCATTTACAGTTCTCCAGCAGCCAAGAGAGCTATTGCCATTAAAGAGCTATTACCAGAGTAATTTTTATTGGTATCAGAATCAGGCTCTAGGATTGCTTCCTATATAGTGTGAGTCTATATTTGATTTCCAAATACCCATTACTGTAATTACCTGGAAATGCTAATATTGTCAAGAAATCAGTGCTTTGGGCTTAAAGTATCTCAGCTAAGATGATTAAGGAATTAGAATTGGCCAGCTTTTGTCTGAGGCAAAGTACTGACAGTGCTGCAGCTCCATTAAAGGCATGTTTAACACACTCAGAACAGTGAGGTGTGTTAACTAAAGATGTTTATTTTCCATAGTCACATGGCTAAACTCTATCTTTGTTTGTTTTAAAACTTTGCTTCAAAGAGTATTCCTCGCCAGGCTGGAAAAAGAGATGCCCTTTAAAATGTACATTAGGGATGGCTCATCCCATGCTGTTCCTCCTTGGGAAAGGCTGCAGCACACTTGACATATCTCACCTTAAGCTTTGTGCCTGAGCTGAAACGTGGCCAGTGCTGTAACAGTCAGGGTGGATGAGTCAGAATGGACGTCAGCAGAAAGGCACCTCCTACCAGCAGGGTGAAAACACTGCAAAATATGAGGGGAAGGTCAGGAAAAGAATGCTTAAAAAAATCAAAAAGCAAAATTCAGCTTCCTCAAAGAACCTGTGGACAAGGTGAAGGGTGCTGCTGTCTCCAGACATGGAACAGAAAGTCTGTAAGGCAGTGGCAGTGACTCTTCCCAGCTCTTCTTGCTGGTCTCCATGGTAACATTTTTTCTTTAATATCTGTTACAGACACTACTTAGAACAGTAAATACCATCACCCCTTCTTCTCCTGGCTTTTCACTAACACCTGGCCAGATGAGGCTCTCAATGACAATTTGGCTTGAATTTTGATCAATGAACATTCCCTCGCCAGATAAAATTAATTGACGGTGTCTCTGTGCTGGTCAGGAAGTTTATTTCTCAGATAATGATAAATTTAGTATCCAGACACTGTTTGCATCTCCTCTTGGGCCGTTTTTAATTAGGAGTGCTTTAATGAGCAGCCTTCCAGTACCTAGAGGGGCTCCAGGAGAGCGACTTGGGACAAAGGGCCTGGAGGGACAGGACACAGGGAATGGCTTCCCACTGCCAGAGGGCAGGGAGAGATGGGATATTGGGAAGGAATTTTTCCCTGTGAGGGTGGGGAGGCCCTGGCACAGGGTGCCCAGAGAAGCTGTGGCTGGCCCTGGATCCCTGGAAGTGTCCAAGGCCAGGTTGGACAGGGCTTGGAGTAACCTGGGATAGTAGAAGGTGTCCCTGCCCATGGCAGGGGGGGGAATGAGATGGTTCCTTCCAACCCAAACAATTCCATAATTCCAGGATTCTATGATTCTATGAAGGTCAGCCTCTTCTCAGTGCCTTATTAAACCCCCCCCCCCTTTTTTTTTTTTTTGCAAGACTCTTCTGAAAGAAAATACCTCCTATAGCACCCAGAGCTGCTTAGAAATGCCATTTTTATTGTCAGCAGAATTGGTGGTAGACTCCCACCATGGAAAACATAGTAAGGGGACACATGGTAAAAATAGAATTTACATTTGAAAATATTGTGGAGCTGATGAAAGTTTTTCTCCTGAGATTAATTTGTAAGTATGTAGTTGTTATTTTTCCACAGAAGTTGCTCAACCCTGTGCCCAGACTATTACTCAGTCGCTCTCTGGGCTACTCTGTGTCCAAAAGTGTTAAGGTTGGCTCCATGCTGTGCTCCACATGTAGTTAGGATGGAATATCCTTGGATGTTTTGGAAAACAACCAAAGGAAAAAAGTGCATCTGGACTTCTGCACTGAGGCTGCTGTCTGGCCTGTTTATGCAACAGGGTCAATAAAAGCTAATTGAGACTGGCCCTTTGTTGCCCCACTTCTCCTGTTTTTCTGATGTGTCCCTCACCAGATGTAGGTTACATTTATCCCCAGCTGTCAATGCTGGTTTGCCACTGCTGACTCTAAGTCAATAAAAATACGCTGGTATTTTCCGTGTCCCCGGTCCCTGAGGCGTCGTGGGGCTTGGAGATCCTGTCACGTCAGGAACTATATTGGGAGCTGGTACAGAGCACGTGGTGTGTTCAGGGGGTGAACAGTGACCTGGAGTAGATTAATTCTCAAAGTACCAAATACATTCATAAAAAACTCCCTTGGATGATTGAAGTCCTATTTGCCCAAAATGCAGCACTGTTTCCCTGTGTGCCATTACAGTTAAACACCAGTCACCATTAAATGGATATCACATTATTATAAGAATTTTATAATTACAGAATCACAGAATATCCTGAGTTGGAAGGGACCCGCAAGAATCATAGAGTTCTATATGTTTTAAAAATCACAGAATCATTGATTCCATTTAATAATGTCACAATGGTTTTCGATTTTTTATTTATTGATAAATTAGTATTTCCTAGTGACACGTTAAACAACTTCCCAGTTGCCTTGCTTCCCTTAGAGTGCCTGCTGAAAGGCTTTTAAGATACAAGACTGGCAAGCAATGAGTGAACACATAGGTACCTATAGCACTGTTATTTCCTACTAAATTGTCAGTGGTTCCATGAGGAATGATTAACATGGATAAACCTTTCCTTGGAATGCTGTTTCTTACTGTTTAATGTTGGATGGTTAAAAATAGCAAACTCACTTAGAACTTCCTGAGCTCCACTGATGGGCTTAAACCTGCATTTTACAAGATTCTAGGCCTAGATTTGCAGTGGGGTTTGTTTTTTTGCTTTGCTTCTCTTCATTCTTGCAGACGTCCCTGATCAGACGTAGGTTACCCACAGATCTTGGTGTAAATGCTCATCTATACATTGCTCTCCCTAAATCAGTAGCAAAGCATTTGTATTTTGGTTCCATGCATGCCATGTGTTCTGTGGCCCATTAGGGGCTAAATGTCAGTCATTTTCCCAGAGCCTTTTTCCCTCTTTAGTCCCCAGTATTTACTGTGAACATACAATGAATGGACTTGGTGATTCATTGCTGCAAGCCCTGTGAGACTAAAGATGTGATCTTTGGGAAATATTCAGTGAAAATTTTTGGTTAACTCTGCTGGCTTGGGTGTGCAGAGGGCTAAGGAGCAACAAATGCTGATGTTATTCAGATGTTCTAAGTAGATGCTCATCTTATTCACAGAGGATTTTCTCTTTAGCCCTCCTGCACTGAGCAGACAGCCTGGGAATCCTCAGCAGGCCAACTGTCAGCAGTCAGACAATGGATGTCAGGGTTTCTGAAATGCTGTTGCTCTGTCACGCTTGCTGACCTGGTAATGTACAAGAACCTTCAGTTTGCACCTACTTGAGAAACTGAAAATATCAGCCTCTTCCAGGCCTTTCACTCTTTCTGCTGCAAGTAGAAATTCAGTCAGTGTCATCCGCAAATTGCTTCCATGTGCTGGCTCAGATTCAGTGTCCAATTCAGTCAAGTCAGTGCGAAAATCTGTGGAGTTTAATCTTAAGTGTTGGATTGTTCTATTTTTCATGTTCATAGTGTTATTTAGATGAAGGAGAGGACAGTGCAAAAGGCAAATGAAACAGCAAATGCTGGTTGGATCAAGCTTTTGAATTCTTTCAGCTGCATTCTTTCCCCCAAATTTGTGAAGATTTGGATGTGTATACTGATCTTTTTTTCTGTTCTAATATTTCAGACATGGATGCAGCACAGGAAGGGAAGAATCCTACCAGTAGCACCTACTGCTACCAACTGTTTTGATGACATTGGGGCAAGCTTTCAGTTTCACTGGGGCCCAAGTCTTGCAGCTGTGTTATAGTGGAAGTACAGACAGGAGAGGAAATCAACGGCCTGCTTAAAAAAAAAAATCTTTGCCTGTGTTTCCAAGGCAACACAGATAAGGAAAGGAGTAGCTGCCATGCTTAGAAAATGAGCTTGTTGTATTCAAGGGGAAAATTGCTCTAGCAAAATCTAAAAGATTCTCAAGCAATAAAATAAAATATTTTTTTATTCCAGTTAGCTTTTCAGACCCCACTGAAACAACCCACACAGAGAAAAATAAACACAGTGAAGCCTAGGTGGGAAAGTTACTCTGAAGTAAGACAAATAATTTGCCATGTGGACACCCTTAACCATTTCTCTTGGTAGTTTGATTCCAAGCACAGAGGAAGGTGTCCTGTATTTACCACGAACAAGGGCTGAGTCCTCATGGGAATTTAGGTGCACTTAGCAGAATACCAGTTCTGTTGTTTGAGTGCATTCTTATTATAGATAGACAATTCAAATGTCTGCCCAAAATATTTGTCTTTTGACAGGGTCACAGTATTTTAGGATCTAACTAAAACAAACAATACCAAAAGACTGGGAAAGAGGATCTTTTTGTTGTTGCTTATTCCTCATCTCAGTAATAAGGGTCTTGCTAAGGGTCCTACTTATTTCATTTTTATACACACGCACATTTATGTATGTAGTTTTTATACAACTTGAAATATTTGTAATATTGTAAGTTGTAATATTTGCAAATCCTGGTCAGCTAGTGAATAACAAAAGTTGGTAGAAAAGTTGCTATTGATGCAGTGGAGCTCCTGTAAGCATTTCACCACTGGCAAGGACTTGCTGATCTATATTTTAAGATAATCTCATTATTTTTGTTTGATTTTAACCTTTGGTTTGTTTTTAACCTTTCCTAAAGTATTTTTACTAATTTTAATGACTGTTCCTAGGCTAAAATCCGCTTCTGTCCCCATTTTCCTTAAAAAAATTAGGTCTGTTCCAAAAGAGCATCATAAAATAGATGAAAACAGGATCCATTGCCTAAAGACTTAACGAGAAGTGAAAGATTTGGCAAGGAGATTGCTATGAAACTGCTTCTAGATTTGTGCTCTCTGACTCCTCTCCCAAGTCACCCCTAGTTTTCTACGAGATGCTCTGTGAGCCAATGCCCCTGACTTTCTTCAGGTGGAACACAACTGCAAAATTCTCCTGGCTCGATTTTTATAGCCTCTATTTATTGTCTGATTTCTTATAATGAAGAGGAAGATAAAGAACACCAATAGTGCTTCTGGCAGTCTGCTGTTGGTTTCAGATTGTGTAACCCAACCCGAGCAATGACAGTTCTGCACGATTTGGAAGCTTCCAAGAAAAAATTCAAGTTTTTAGTGTGTCTGATGGAGTAAGATGAGAGGATTTATTATACGTACTCTCTTCTTGGGCATTGCAGTTTCTGGCTTAGGATCCCTGAATAATCTTCTGCAGAAGTGTGGATGAAGTGTTCCTGGTGGAAGCTTTTACTCTCCTGCGCGGCTTTTTATGATGAAACAACTGTTTGAAAGTGAACTGGATTGTCTTACGTGTCTTATATTCATAAAGCTGACTTTTTAAATATTATTTTTCTTGCATTCTTGCATTTTTCCTTGCCTTCCTTCTACTTTTCTTTTTGTTTTATTTTGGATGAAGCTTGCAGGATGACGTTTAGATGCCTTATATATTTTCCTTTGCATGTTTTCCTTTTGACATCACTACTTTTGCAGAAAGTATTGGAAAGGTGGTTGGAAAAAGACTTTTTGGGAAAAGAGAGGGAAATGAAAAAGTGGCAAACTGACATTTTTATTATCTTTGAGGGCAAGAAAAGATTTAAATAGAAGATTTGCTCAAATCTTATTTGATGCAAAACTTAGTGTATTTCACAAGGTCTGGAATCCTTTTCTGTTGAAAAGCTTCCAGCTGAAGCAGCTCTTTCTGTGGTTTGCATCCCCTGTTTTCTCTCCACTCTGGCAGCTGGATAGAGTTCCCATCCATGGGTGCTTCAGCACAATTTCCATCTCGTCAGCCATCGGTGACTTAGCGTGACAGACGTCAGTCTGGCGGAGCTCACCGGGGATTACTGGGAGTGGCTGATCCCGGCCTTCCTTCTCCAGCAGGATTGGCACTGCCTTTAGTGCTCTCCCTGACAAATGATCAGTCACCTCCAGCTGACAGGGGATGACTTGCTCCTCTACCTGTGACAATAACAGGACAATGAGGAAAAGCTTTTGTTCCCACGTCTCCTTTCCATGGATAAATGTAGGATTGGAGCTTTGCGTGGTCACACTTGCCAAGTGTCTTTAATAATGGATATGGATTTGAAGCTGGAATAGTGGTGGGTGACAGCCTGGCTTGAGGGTAGAGGAGGGCTGTTGAGCTATTCTGCCTGCTTGTTTATTTCCAATTAAATAGAAATCCCATCTGTAATGGGATTATGTTATTTACTGAGAATGCCTGGGGGGTTTTAAAGCATTGACTTTCTGACATCACTGAAAACAGGAAATGGGATGTTGGCTTGCTGTGGTGCTTGGAGAATATCTGAATAATTGAGTCTTTGATGGGCCGGATTTAGGACTGTTAGCTGTAGCTGGGATGTATGCTGGAAATGGGCAGGGTGTGTGGGAAGGAATTGTTCCCTGTGAGGGTGGGGATGCCCTGGCACAGGGTGCCCAGAGAAGCTGTGGCTGCCCCTGGATCCCTGGCAGTGTCCAAGGCCAGGCTGGACGGAGCTTGAAGCAACCTGGGATAGTGGAAGGTGTCCCTGCCCATGGCAGGGGGTGGAATGAGATGAGCTCTAAGATCCCTTCCAACCCAAACCATTCTATTATTCTGTGTATAGGAAGGAAGAGAGAAAGAGGAAGAAAGTGAGAGAGGTGAGTAGAGGAGGGGAAGAAAAGAGGAACTGGAGTACAGGAAAGGAAGACAAAGTGGGGAGAAACATCTTGTGCATTTCCTTGCTTGCTCAGGGCCTGGGCAAAGGGAGGAAATGCCCCAGCCGGCAGTACAGTGCAGTGCCTAAAAAGGAGCTTCCCCAACAATGCTCTTGGAAACAACAGCAAAGGAACAGTTCTAAAAGGTCAGATCACCTCAGCTGACCCAGCGATGCAGCTGGTTTGCCCGAGCCCAGAGCTTAGGGATCAAAGGAGGCCCTGCCTGGACAAAGGTCTCCTTGCAGGACCCCAGGGGACAGGTTGTGGACTGCAGTGAGGTGACATGCTGGGATTGAATTGAGTTCCTTAGGAAGCAGGGTGACACTTTGATTCCAAATGGATCAGGATCAGTCAGGTTTGTGCAGGTGATGGAAGGAAATGTCACACACAGAAAGGTGCCGGGACGGGGCATCTTGGTGATCTGGCACTATCTGTATTTTGGGAAATCATGTCACACTGATGAGTCCATGTGTGTAAAACAGAAAGCTTGTTCTGCCTGCTGGCACCCTGCTTACAACAGTATTTGCCAATCCTGTAAAACAGCCAAACTGTGCCACCAACCATGCTTAAACCTTCCCTGTCATTTGGCCTCTCCCTGGAAAAATGGAGACATGGATATCTGGCTTTGGAGCCCTCACCTTCTGGTTTGATTCCCAGGGGTTTAGTTTGATCCTGTGGCCCAAGGCAGCAGTTCTTCAGAGAAGGAATTGAGGGTAGGAGATGGAGTCACCAAGAGAGTGCTGATCAGGAATGGTCTGCTGGGGTTGAGGAGGTAAATATCACGTGAGTGTGTGCAAGAAGGAGCATTATTTGAAAAAGTGTCATGTGTCTCCTCTACTCAGCATTAGTAGGACCTGGTCTGGGTTTGGATGCTACATTTCAGGAGAGGCAGGGGCTGACTGGAGAGCACTGGGAGGGAAGCACTGACGCTGCTCAGAGATCTAAGAAATATGGTTCTCAGGGAAAGGTTGAAACAACCCCAATTCTCTCAGTTTAAAAGCAACTGAAAGAAGGAGAGTGGGGCATAAATCTGAAGGCCTTAAAGAGCTGCTGCAAAAAAAGAAAACAGTATGTCCTCTGTGTCCAGAGTGGACAAGACAAAAAAAAAAATACTCTAATTATATTAAGGGAGATTTGGGTTGATTTTGGAAAAGCACTAAATGTACTTTTGCCTTGAGAAACAAACCCAAAACACAGAGGGAGCATATGGAATACCACTGGAGGATTTTAAGAGTAAATTTGACAAACTACTGGAAGCAATTGTAGTGACAGAACTGATCCTATGGTCAGAAGGTAGATAAGATATTCTCTTGAGAGTCCTGTTTCTTTGCTTTTTGACCTAATTTAAATTTTGTCAAGACAACTTTGAGTTTTGATTCTGGCTTCCAGAGCATCTGCAATTGCTTTGCAAATTTAATTAATGAAGTTTCTCTGTTCTTATTGCAGTCACTGCATTAAGATGTCACTTTAGACTCACCCTAAATGATACAATCCCACTTGCAACACCCTTTGGGTCTGACAGTAAATATTCTCCTGAAGGCTACATTTGGAGAGGAATTTTTTCAGTGAGTTGCACATCCCTGATTTGGTAGCTACACTCCAGGTGATAGTTCCTCCTCAGAATGTCCTGTGGGAATGTGCCTCACCAAGGGAAGAGAAGAAACCTCTGTGGCTTCCCCTCCTGCCACTGGGCCGCTCGCCCCACCAAGAATGTGCATAGCTTTGACATAACTTGAAGCCTTCTTGTCTCATATTTGTTTGTGCATGAGTTTCCAAGGGATTAAAGGCTGGCTGAGGGACACATTACCTCAGATTTCCTTCTACCTTTTCTTTTTAAAGACAGTGGTGTGTTTCCTCAACACGCTGCAGGTCAAATCCTGTTTTAGCAAGCTTAGGTAAACAGCCCATATCCCTGAAGGGACACAACACACACTGTACTGGGCTGGATTGGAGAAGGCCCATCGAGCAAGCTGTGTAAAATACGGGAATGGTTCAGAAAGGTCCTGGATGGAGAGGAGGCGAGTCCAAGACTGCACTAATGTTGTAACTGCACAGTGGTTGTGCACACTTTTGGGGAAAGGGCAGCAAAACTCGTCTTTTCTGCTCTGCTGTAAGTATTTAAAAAGAAATATGAGTGTTTACATGTCCTGGGAGTGCATGTGGCACTTTGAGGGATGCAGTCCTGATTCAGACTGAAAGCAAATCACGAGGAGGAGGGGCAGTGTTTGGCTGTGCTCCTGACTGTGTTCCAGAGGAAAGGTCTCTGCCTGCCCTGTGTCCCCAGGCAGATGTCCCCCTTGGCAGGGGTTGTCTGCTCAGCTCTGTGTCAATGAGACGCAGCCACCTCTCCCTGGAAGCCCGCCAGTGAGACAGAAATTCCTGTCTGTGGACTCCTACCTTCTCTGTCCAAGCAGTTTTTTATGAACTTGCTGATTTTGTGGCTAGGTTGACACCGGGATGTGGGTCATTCAAACAAACCAATTTCAGGTGGTTAAAAACATCAACACAATATTAGCACAAAGAGTAGGTGAAGTGTGAGGCTGAGGGAACGCTCCGTGCAGCCTTGAGAAGGGTCACAGAAACAAGCCCTTAGTAATTCCCCAAACTCTTGGTACTATTTCTCTATTGTATTCAAAACAAGTGGTGGTAGGTGGCACAGGGCAACTGGTAGTGAAGCAGATCCAGTTTTATTTAGTACTCCAAGTTTTCCCCATTCATCAGATGTTTAGGACACTTTGCAAGTAGGTAACAACAAACTGGCTAAAAACATGGAAATGCAAGATTTTCATCCATCTCTCTACCTAGCTGGAGAGCAGCTTTATATAAACTTCTATAAAATAAAAGAAACTGGCTAGTGATTTGGGGAAGTTCTTCCAATAAATGGAAGAGACCATATTTCTACTCAATCTGCATTCAAGACAGAAGTGTTCCAACAGGGATAATCTATTTGCCTAGAAAGAGCAAATTTCTGATTTCCTCTGGGGAGTCTGTTATCATATTTCCTCTTGTCTTTGTGTAGATCTATTTATGCTTATTTGCTTGATTTAATAGCACTGCTTGCTATAACATGTAGGTGTTTTTATGAGGTTTATTATATGCTTTTTGTATGTGTGGCTCCTTCTCCATTTCTCCCCAGGGTACAACGCCCTAAGGACAAACTAGGCAGCCTTTCCCCACTGAGAGCTGTGGGCTGTCCTTAGGGCCACTCAGTTCTGGCTTCCAGGCTGCCAAAAAGAAACAATTCCCAACTATCGTGGAAACCTCCTGCTGCTCCTGGCTGGGAAATGGTGCTGTGTGTCAGTGCTGCCTGGAATGTGCTCTGCCTGCCCTCCTTCCCTTCAGTCCTGCAGCCTGACTGCCTTGCCCTGGTGTTTCCTACCTCTCAGGATGGCAGGAGGTGAGGCGGCCTCTCCACCAATATTTTCACGTGTATCTCATGTACATCAGTAAATCTACTGTGACAAAGTAATTCCACTGGGATCAGAGATCCCACCTGCTGCCAGGTGCCTGAAGAGCTCAGTAGCATTTTCATGTCTGTAACTGTACAGAGGAGGTGTTTTAGCCCCTGGCTTTTGGGAGCCAAAGTTGACTATAGGTACATAATCTGTAGAACGCTCTTGGACAAGAGGCCTGTGTTCAGGCATGACTGAAAGTCCTCTGAAGAGGAATGGGGACTGGAGTCAGCCTGGATACAGAGAAAATCGTGTGAGGCACAGCTGGCTCTGCCTGCACCAGAGGGGTCTGTGCCAGGCTCTGCCAGGACAGGGAGTAGTTACCAGGTGTGCTCAGCATGGCATTTAGTGTGAGCCACTGCTGGCAGCATAGTTCGTGTGGAAACACCTCCACGGCTCACTGATCTTGTTCTGGAGTAACTACCAATGTGTAAACCAAGCCCAAATTGTACTCTGAATGCTCCGAAGGAGGTCACCAAGACTGCAGTGGATTAAAAATTTACTTTTGTAAAAGGCATGACACATTATACAGGCCACGTGTACAAGTCCAGTAAGGCAGGCAGACAAAATACACAGGGCTTTCAGTCTGATGAAATACAGAAGTATTTGTTGTGTTAAAGAAAAACAACTCAGAAAACTTCTCATTTTTGTGAGGGTAAGTGAACTGTTGCAAAAATATAAATGTGATTAGTTATATAAAGACATTCCTTTTACTATGTAAGTACAGATCTAAAGTACTCTAAGCCTTACAGAGGAAATCCCTTAATTGGCAGATGGAGCCTTTAACATGGTGCTGGTTTTAGCTGTTATGGAAATACGTTGATGGTAAATCTCCACTAATAGTAAATCAGTGTTAACAACACCTATTGAAAGGTTTTCTTCACAGTTTCCCTTTCTGAGACACAGCTGGACATGAGTTCAAACTCATGGCAGTGGGCACTGATAGCCAGCAGCCCTACAGATGGAAAAGCAGCCTCGATGTGTTTCCTCGGGGTTTGTAAGGCAGGATGGCCTGAAAGCCTTGGGACCTGTTGCCAAGACTCCTACTCATTCTCAGTGCTGGCTCTTTCCTATTTACTGCCTCTAAGCCTGCAGAGATGCTGGTAATGAACCCGGGGCTGGGGCTGGAGCATCAGGCACAAATCCCTATTGGGAGCTCACTTTGAGTCAAGGCACTGACAATCCCAACTGGCTTCTCCTGCAGATTGAGTGCTCAGGATGGAAATGGCCACACTGGAAGTGAATCCTCACAGAACACAAGGGAAGTGTTTTGGGGCCCACTCCTGCATTCCTCAAGCCTGAAAATTCAGTCTAAGCCTGGCAGCAGTGTCCCTGAAATGGCACAATGTGGCATTTGTGCATCTACTCGGAGCAGAGGCGGATGAAAATCTCATTTAAAAGCCTGCACTTTTTAAAAAAGGGTGGAAGAGACTTGGATGTAGATCTGAAGTCAGTATCAAAACCACCATGGACTTAAATCCTGTGTGCAGCCTTTTCTTAACTTTTTAGGATTTTTGTCTGTCCCTAAGGAGCTTGATAAAGTGAGGAAGGCCAGTACAGAGCATTCCTAATCAGACCTTTTCTACTTTTAAAGGGTAAATAGAAAGAAACAGAGGTATGTGGGGGAGTTTTAGATCTTACAGCACTAATGTCCTCAGAGGAAGAACAAACAGAGCTCAGGCAAATGTTTGCAGATTTATTTTAGTGGCCTAAATGAAACTAGAATTCCAAGCAACCGTCCCAGATTTATTATGCTCATAATATAGTGAAGGCTTTTTCTCACAGTAAATGTTTTCTTTGTTATATTGATATAAATGACTGTGTTGGTCCCAGAAGGAAAGTATTTTCAGAGACTGATGGTTTCTCTTAGAACAGTGCATTGCTATCTCTCAAGGGGTTACTCTGCTGATAAGCCAGGCTGGCTTTGGGGAGAAATTGTTAGTGCAGCTAAAGCACAGGTCCAGAAAAATTGTCCATGAACAGTTTCTCTTTAGTGATGTTAGTTGAATTTAAACACTGTTAGTGAGGGAGGAAGGCAAAGAACATAGTGATCCATTGTCTATCAGTTACTTAGAGCTGGAAGGATATACACAGCACAGATTTGGGGGAGATTTGTTGTCCTGCTCTTCTCTCCTCTCCTTGCAGTAAGAGTTTGCAGTTTTCAGAGAAGCTCAAACTTTAAAGACACTGGCTAGAGAGCAGGCTGCTGCCGATCTTTTCTGTGAGAGCTTTTTATCTGGGATTGCATTTTCCTAACTAGAAATACAAGCGACTCAAAACAGAAAGAAATAATTTAATGTTTAGAGCCTGGGGCTTTATTAAATGATTGGTTTTGTCCTGGTAAGACCTTTCTGTTTTGCTGTTGATGATTTATTTTATTATAGATTGCACCGTTAATAATTTGCAAGATTACCTGGCAAATGGAATAGATGGTTCAATTTAACATTTTAGGAAAATATCAAAACAAATCAACATTAGAGACTTTGACACACAGGGTCACTGATTCATCTGCTAAAGCTGACAACAAACAAATGAGTCATGCTAAAATGCAATAGCTCAGTTATTTGGCCAGCTGCTCCAGCAGTGTTACAGAATGGATGTGAGTGTCCCTAAACCTATGGTGGGATTTCCCCCCCCTCTCATCCATGTGTAGAGTGTTGTGATTTGGATCAGAATTACAGCTTTTAGTACTTTAAAAACCAAGACAAAGCCAAAATCCCACCATAGAGCCCAGCACAGGCTGCCCAGGGCAGTGGTGGAGTCCCCATCCCTGGAGGTGTTCAAAACCCATGTGCATGTGGCACCTGGGGACAAGGTTTAGTGGTGGACATGGGGGTGGTGCTGGCTGGTGGTTGGAGTTGGTGGTCTTAAAGGTCTTTTTCAACCTTAACAATTCTATAATTCTATGATTCTCTAAAAAATGAAATCAAGTCCCACTAGGACTGGAAGTGACACTCCTGAATTTTTGCTTCTTTGCAGGGTTATTCAGTGATATAAGGGCTGTGTTCCCTTTCGGGTTCACAGGAGGTTTGTGTAAATGTGAGTCATAGTTTATGGTCTTATCACTAAAACTCACCTTTGGAAAAGAGGGGAGTGATAGGAATCCAAGAGAAAAAAACCCTTCCTGGCAAGCAGGTGCCTCTGGATGCTTCAGCAGGACTGCAGCTCTCACTTCCAGCCTGTTTCTCAGGGGAAGCCCATCAGGGAAAGGTGGCAGTACTGGTGCTCTGCTGTTCTCAGGAGAAGTACGTCCTGCAGCAGAGTGACTGGGCTGAGCAGAGGTGCTTGCTGGGCAGGACTTCTGCACCTGCTCTCCATCCTCTGCCCATGAATTGTGCCATGATCCTTCATGATGCATTCTGGGCAAGATGGAATTTCTTTTCCCCCTCTAAATCATTAAAAAGCCCTGCATTTTTCGGGGGCATCTTCTTCACTTGGACATCGACAGCTTAGCTTTACTACTGAGGCCAGCGTTTCACTACTATGGCCAACATTTCACCAGTCACAAATGATAGGCTTTGGGTACAGGAAACTCTGTTATAGAGTCTAATCAGTGTTTAGAAAGTGGATCTTTCTGGAAAAAGTCCTTAGAATCAGGATCTGAGTGTCACAACACAATGGTAACTATCTGTTGCATCAAGCTATAGATCCCATCTGGTTTAAGGACAAGTAAAGCTGCAGCTGCACAGGGAATCCAGCTGATATGGGAATGGATTCTGAAGTGCGAAGGGTTTTCCTGCTGCTTGTGCTGAGGCTATGATCCAGTGTTGCCATGGTGGAAACTTGTCATTTATAAGCTTGTTTTAGTAGTGATGAAGATTTGTGCCAGATGAATTCCTTCTAGATTCAAATTCTTCAGAAAAAAAATGATGTTGCATGCCTTGTTACTCACCCCTTCTTGCCCTTGGGTAGGACTGTGCAGCATCAATTGCTTTTTCAGTCCTTGTGGGAAAGACTGATGGGCCATTGGCCAAAACCACAGATCAAATTCTGTCCCTTTGAAATGGACACCACAAAATTCTGGAGGCTGAGTCCTCCTCAGTATAATACTTCCACAACAGCAGGGTTTTCCTGAATCTCTGTGTGCATGCTGAATCTAGAAACAGGGTTAGGTATGGCCTAATAACCAAGATTACTTCCAGCTGCAAATCTGGGCTTCAAATCTATCCCACAGATTGGTCTAAGTTTCTCTCTTGCAACCCTAAATCCTGTCAGTCCTGCAGTCAGTGCTGTTCTGGAAATGCAGGCAGGGGTGTGTTTATCCTAAACTTGATCCACAGTTTTGTGGCCCTGGGGGATAATGGACAGCAGATGATGACTTAATTGGTAAGACATGCCAGAGCACAATTTTGTATCAAAGATAAACCAAAATGGCCCTTAAAGGCCACCTTCTGCTGCCTTCTCTGTTTTGAGGCCACATGAGGTATGTTCTAAAGATCCACATGAGCAGAACTTCCTGTCTATGCTTTCAAGCTGGCTCTGGGAACACTTCACACTTCTGCTCTCTCACAGAGCAGGAGCTTCTGTTTGCTCTTCATCTTAAACCCAGCAGTGGGGAGCTCCATCGAGTGCTGGGACTACAGCAGGAGGCAGAAGAACTGAAAACTGCCCCATTTCTGGGAAAACTTGTGCATCTGAGCACTCAGCACAGGGTACAAATGTGCTCATCCCTGTGTTCCACATCCAGGTAGGGATGGGAACACAGAGACATGTCCAGCTCCCTGTATTGCTTAAGAGAAGGGATTCAAAGTGCCATAAGAGAAGCAGTATCATTCACTTCCTTACAGTATTCTGCTACATGAATGTTTGAATGCACTCAATTTTAAGGGCCAGTTCAATTTCAACAAGTGTCAAAGAAGGTGGCTTCTGAACCAAAAAAACTCTTTTGTTGTCTCTTTTTCACGATGCATAATAAGAACCATAGACACTACTGAGCTTAGATTACGGCAGTGATCTGCCAAATATATTGCTATATAACTCACTAAAACAGTGTTAGACTGGAGCCAGGCTAAAAATTCACTAGAATAAGGATGAATCTGATATGTGACTTTATTATGATGATACTTTACTGATAGGTACTACAGTATAGGCAATCTTTTTTACTATAGAGTCACACAATTGAACAGAAATGACAAAAGGTGACTTTTTTGTCATTTATGTATTAAAAGCTTTAAAGCTTTGTACCAGCCAGGTTTATGCATCTACGATGAGATAATTTGACACTGGACTCTTGTATCAAGCAGTTCAAAGGAAACACTGATGTACTGGCATTGCTTGAATTCAGTGAGACACTGAGTATGTATCAGTATCTATTATATTTATATATCAGTGTATGAACTCTGGCTCTTTATAGTGATGAGCTAAAACCAAGCTTTATACCAAAGTCCAAGCCTAAGCTATTCCTGCAACAGCATTACCTTACATTGCCAAATTCAGCCTTAGGTCACTGTTCCAGTCATTGCGACTGCAGGAAAACTAAAACCCAACATAAAGGTAATAGAAAGCCCAGAGAAGAAACTGAATTTATTAGAGGGAATTTCAGTTGAATGGCTGCTTTACAGAGGGTAGAATAATGAAGATAATGTTGGAGACCTCTGAGGACTCTTTCTGGAACAGTGTTCAGACCTAATCCTGCAAGCCCTTGGACACGCAAATAATCCTGCCTCACATGTGGAGCGTCACCTGACGTCAGTGAATGATTTGCAGGGGAAAGAATTACTCACAGGACTAAGGGTTTGTACATTTAGTTTAATTAGTCTCTCTCTGTTTTTTTGGGGTTTTTTAAATTGTTTTCAGATATTAAGAGTAACTTCCCCTGTATTTCTGCTTCCACACCCATTTTGGTCAACGTAGCAGGTGAAATATATATGGTGGCACACAAATTTATGGTGCATTTTAATTCTGTGTAATTATAACAGCTGTTAAAACCATCCCATAAAAGCACACAGTCACAGGAACAACAGCCCCAAGTGCTCTCAACATCCTGGATGGAGCAAAACTGGACTTCTGTTGAACAAGTTTATACCCTTTTTCCCCCATCTCAAAACTGATTGCAGTTCATCCATATGAAATTAAGAGAATTCAAGTGTAACTAGACAGAATAAATGAGAGTGATCTCATCTTGACATCTAAGATCTACTAATAAGGAGGAGAAAATTACAAAGGGACCTTTGTGGCCCAGTTTTGGTGTGAATTTTAAACCAGGGACCAGAGAAAGCCTTGCTAAAGTGGGATCAGTCTCTGTTGTGCAGGAGTCTGCTTTACAGACCGAGCCTCTGTCAGCTTGGGGGTACATCTGCATTTGCAACATAACTATCGAGTGGCCTTGGTCCCAGGAATTCCTTATCCCTGCAGGGCACTGTCTAAGGCTGTGCTGGTAACATTCAGATGGATACTTTCACTGGAACAGTGTGAGCTGATTTGGGATGTTTCTCTTGGTGATTACAGTTACCCTGGCTGGAAGAAAGGGCAGAACAAGACCCCGTGCTTTCTTATAACTTCTGGGAAACAGACTACAACCAGGATAAATTGGATGTGATTCTTTAGGGGTATTTAGTTGCTCTACAAGTAACAAATCATGAAGAACTAGTTCTGAATAATGTTCTGAGGCACAATGTATGTGGAAGTACTGAAGAAGCTTAATTCTCGAAAGAAGAGAACAAACCCATAACCATATAAATTCAAAAGTAACTGGAGAAACATGAACCCTCTGAATGGCTCTAGTATGTGGTCACCTAAAAGCCACCAGAATCAAACATTGAAGTCAATACCTGTGACACTACCAGGATGAGTGAAAGGAGAAAAAGAAATTACTCTTTATTTCAGAGACCAGCAAGCTACTCAGAGTAATTTCTGCCTTTGTCATATCAAGACTGTACTGTAAAACCGTTGCAGAGGAGAGCTACCCTTGGAAAATACACCAAACCTGTCTGTTCCAATCCAGAGTCATCCATATTGGAGGGGAACCACGAGAGCAGTGTGACCACAGGAACCTTGTGCCTTACACTGACTTCTAACAGGCTTCAGGTCCTCTGGATTGTTCACTAAAATCCTTCAGAATCTGCCCCCAGGCTGTGGAGGAACATGATCCTCGTGTCATGTCACAGTTCATTTTTGCCTTTGTCAATACCTGCTTCTTTGCTCTTTACAAATTGTTCTTCAAAACCTTTCCTGTGGCATGCCTTAATGTTTTATTTTTTATTTGTATTTTGCGTTTAAGCTGCCAGAGTTTGCAGTGCATCCGGTTGTCTTCATTTGACCCAATATTTGTGGTCTTTCCAGACACGTGGGATGGCAACTGTGCAAATGATGTGAATTGATTTTCTTCCTTCCCTGTCTTGGTTTAACCTCTCTGTGTAGTGCTTATTTGGAGACTATAAAGGCAAAGAAAGGTACATTGAAATTTTGTTTTCAAACAACCTGTAAGACATCAGATATGCTGTAAAATTCTTTGAAAACATTAAGTTTATTAGACAACTTTGAAAACAACAGATACAGACTGTCAGTGTTAGTGTTTTCTTGCTGGTTCAAGTCAGGGGCCCAGAACTTCTGGATACTTCCTTATCTTTGATGGCTACTCTGGCAGCATCATGCATTCATATTTAAAACATAAATAAAATTCCTACTCTAGCAGGAAATTAGTTTTCTTATCAGATCAGGCAGGTGAATAGTCTTGCTTTTAGCATAGTTATGCAAATCCCTGCAAAAACTCAAGGAGTAGAGACTAAAGGAGGTCAGAACTGCAGGGTGTTCTGAAGAACTATTTTATAAGTATTTGTGGACGGTATTGCTGTAACCCGTGAACGAGGACACCCTTTGGGCTCAGTAGAAGGAGAGAAATCTCTAAGTTGATGCTTTGGATAACTCAGGAGGCCAGAATGATTATACAGAGAGCTTCAGCTCCTGTGTTAAGCTAAGAATGGTTGGTTTGTCCAACAAGATGTTCTTTGGGTTTTTGTTCTTCCTATATTTCAGTCCAGAAATGTGATCAATAAATAGGGATTTTTTTTCTCTCCTAATTTTTCTACTCCTGTAGAAAAGCTTGCACTGGATTCCACCACAGCATGGATTTTATGTTAGGGGTGTTTCTTCCAGCAGAACCTTAGCTCAACCCCTAAGTAAAATAAAAATAACAACTGTTTATTTTTGGAAACAGGTTCAGCTGCTAGAAAATTAACCAACCAATCCTTGGGGCAGAGAGTGAAAGGAACAACCTACCCTCATGGTTGGAAGAAACCAAAGTCAGCTGAGGGTAATCCATTGCACTCTGTTCCACTTGCGCTAAGCTCTGCCATAACTTTCCACTCTCCATGACACTTCTTATTGATCCCGGTTGTTCAGTGGCGTCATTTGCTGCCATTCCTTCCTTTGTTCCAATAACTATACATGTAAATAAAGGAGGATTAGGTCTTTTCCAGCCCTTGTTGTTGTTTCCAGCCCTGTCGTTCCAGGCTTTGAACTCCCAGCCCAGCCGAGGGCTGAGCCACTGCAGGAGCCCCAACACCAGTTGCTGCTATTGATGACTCCGCTCAGCGTATGAATACAAATCATTAAGTGGTTTATTAGTCCTTTGCACCCTGCTAAACAAAAGCTGGTGTCTTTGCCAAGCCTTGTCATGCAAGTTGTGTGTGCCCAGTCATCCTTATTCTGGAAAAGCCTTGGGAGTTTCGTGGAAAGAAGGCAGAATGCCCATTGTGCCAGCAAGCAGAATGGCTGCAGTCTGGCGCCTGAAGGGCACCTTGGAACGGCTCAGTGCCCCTGCCTCGGGCCTGCTAAAGGGTAAAGACATGAGCACACAATGGCATTTATCTCCTGCTCTCTAGGTGTCCATGGACATCCTGCTGGTTCCTGCAGGGCCTGGGATGTGAAATAACCCCAGTGTGGTGTTCAATCCCTTATCCCTTGGTGCTCAATCCCTTATCCCTTGGTGCTCACCTGTGTTGGGCTGTGACCATTGCCCTGCAGCCCCTGGCAGCCAGAGCTTCTACAGGTTCCCAGCTGGCAGGCAGCTCCCTGCCCTGTGCCCAGGGAGCCTTTGCCCAGGGGTGGCAGCGTGTGCAGCCAGCTCCCCTCCCAGGGCACACGGCGTGGGGGAGAGGAGAAGCCATTGCTGTCCTTCTCACGGAATGAGTTGGGATGGGAGAGAACTTCAAGCCCGTCCAGTGCCACCCCCTGCCATGGGCAGGGACATCTTCCACTGGACCTGGGTGCTCCAAGCCCTGTCCAGCCTGGCCTCCTGCACTGAGCACCATTACAGGACGTGCCTCTGCTGTGCTGCTGCCCAGACTGTGCCTTCCTCAGGCTGCCTTTGCTCCTCACACAGTCAGGGATGAGGTGAATCTGGACTGCACCTGGACCTTAACCTCTTCAAGGCTTGATAACAGCACTGAACCACTGTTAAGAAACTACAAGTTAATGCCAATCACTTTCCCAGGTATTTACCTTGCTGGAGGTAACCAGGGGTTATTACTTGAACTTGCTATTTTGACTTTTCTGCAGAGAGAGGGGGCAAGCTGAGCAAGATAAAGGAGTGTATCGTACTGATAATTCAAATTACAGTGGTGCATTTCTTTTTAACTCACTTAGAATTGCATAAGAATGCAGCACAGGCAGGAAGTTTCTTTCCTTTTTTTTTCTTTTCTTTTCAAAATCTTTCTCACTGCATTGCAATGGAAGTTATTCATTTTCAAAACTATAATAGCAATGTGTATTTATCAGTTGACCTTGAACTTCATTTTTAATGAATAACAAAAGTCAACAGTATACCAGCTCTTGATAATCTGTAAGAGACATCAAAAAAAAGAGAGAAAGGTTAGGTAAGGAAGGCACATAAAATCAGGTAATAATCATGAAAGAATCGTGTTATTGCTGTTTACACTATTACTGGGAGCTAAACAGAGTTAATACTGCCTTACAAACCTTTCAAAGCTAAGCCTTGTGGGGTTTTTCTTAGCTAGAGTGAAGGACAAAGATAAGCAAAGTGGAAAAAAGTCAAACTAAGGTTGGAGATTTAGGACAGTATAAAAGAAGGTAATTCAGCAAGAGAGTGAACAGCGTGTGCTGGGGGAGGAAGAGGATGTGTCAGTGGAGAAAGGAGAAAAGGAGAAAAACATGGAAACATTATCAGAATTGTTTTCTTTATAAACTTGCTGCCCACTTCTTGCTTCCTTTTCATAATGTAGGTCTGACTGGTTTAATCACTGCACATGGTGGTTGCCTGTGGCTTTGCTCCTGTACTGGACTGCATTTTTAATTGTCAAGGGCACCTACAGCAGCGTCCAGGCACCGTTTTGGGCTGTTGCTGCAAACCTGGATAAACACAAGTGGAAGTTCCACTTGGAAAAACTCTGTTGCTCATGGAGAGGGAATTTTTAAACTTCACTCTTGACTAAGTCTGAGAAATTAGCTCTGAGTTTGCATTCTGCAACATTGCCTACAAGTTACTTATCAAATCAGGGAGCAAGGGACTTGGAACCAAATGTACTTAATTAATTTTGGCTAGAGAGCTGATATGTAAAGCAAGCTTATCAAAAAGCAAAAATACACTTCTTTTACATCCCCCACCCCAAAAAATCTCAAGCAGACACACATCCAGGAGGAGCAGTATTTGTGGATGAGCTGTGCGGGGGGTGTTCCTTGAGAGGCTGGCAGTCTCATGCAGGGCAGGACATTCGCAGAGCCCCTGTGCTGGGCAGTGAGGACACAGCACAGCAACCCCTGATGTCCGTGTGTGCATGCTGTGCACTCCCTCTTCTGGATAGCTCGGAGTGCTTATGCTGGTGGAATTTCCTCCCTGGGCCTAAAAGCTCGGCAGGGCTGCAGTTACAGTGCTGCTCCTGGACTGCGGTGCCCCAAACAGGAGCAGGGAGGCACAGTGAGCCATAGGGGCTCTGGGAGCTCCTGGGGGTTCTGACACAGCCACGAGCATGCGGGTTGTTACCAGTTTTGTGAAGGTTAGGGTAACACAAAGGACACCGGACCAAGCCTGCGCAAGGGCTGTCAGAACCAGCATTGCAGTGCTGACCACATCAAAACCAGAAAATCTGGATCCGAGTGCTGCGGCCGGCCTCTTCCAGTGCCATGAGTCACACTGCAATAATGGCTTGAGTGCCCTACATGCCAGGCATCCAAACCTTTGATCACGATTCGGGCTCTGCTGCTCAAACTTATCACTATGGAAATCTGATTTTCATTTAGGAAAGCAGTTAACTGCAGACCTTGCAGTTAGATCACCTAAAAAGATGGGGCTGTGCCCCATTCCCACCTGTACTCCGGCTGACCCCAGGCATGTCATCTGCTCTCTCCTTCTGTAAAACAAGGCTGACCACATTTCTGATATCCTGGGAGGAAAATGAAACCACACAGAATCATAGAATCATGGAATGGTTTGTGTTGGGAGGGACATTAAAGCCCCTCCCATTCTATCCCCTACCATGGGCAGGGACACCTTCCCTTATCCCAGGTTGCTCCAAGCCCTGTCCAACCTGGCCTTGGACACTTCCAGAGATGGAACAACATACCTGGGGTAATTTGATATGTGGCATTACGAGCCTTTAACAGCTTTGTCTGACAGAGAAACAAAAATTTCCATACAAAATATTCAGTACCTCAATTTATTTTGTTCGCTCTCATTAGGGAGGGTTCACAGTGTCCCTTCTTGTAGCCTCTGTGCTGTTCCCCCTACCTCTCCAACCTCCACTAATCAAAAAGCCCCCTTTCACTGCTTTTTCCCCTGGAGCAGACTGATAAGGATTGCCTAATTAATTCCTTAGGGCTGGAGAATATACCCACCAATTTCTTCCCCATTCAGATAGTTCGGACCCTTCCTCTCCACACCTCCAAAACCTTTAGCTTCCTCCACTCTCAGACTTCCAGGAATCTTCAGTCTTAAATGAAGAAACCAGAATTTTGGGGTAATCTGTTTGGTCCCTTCCTTCCCACCCCTTTTATGGGTTGGTTTACAGCTATATTAAAGCTCATGAATCTCATATGCCCCCAAAATAGCAAACCCATTGGTAGCACTCTATTTTCCAAGTGTAGTTAAAGCCTCAGAGTCCTACTGGAGCTGTGGAATTTCATTGCTAAGCATTGTGCTGCTGACAGAAGAGAATGCTTCAATTTGAAGCCCGTGAGATTTACAGGAATAAAATAAAGCTTTGCTCTAGGTTTTCAAAAGCCCAAACTCTGCCTGTGCATCCATTATACATGACAGAATGATTATACTATCAAAAAAAAAAATCCAATCTTTTGTATTTTGGCTGCAGGCAGTTCAGCTCTGTCTAGTTGAGTGCACATTGTGTGTTCTTCCTTTGGATATACAAGAGCTCTAGGTTGGGGATGAAAGGGGCAGGGGGCTGGAATCACATCAGACTATTTTCTCTCTGTGTTTGGACAATGCAAGAACAGGCTCTGCACATACAGGAATCTCTGGGGATCATCAGTTGCTGTAGGCAAACTCATTCCCCATTGTTCCGATGCAAAATTAGAAATATTGGTTCATAATGTGTTGAAAGGTTTCTGTGCATCCTGAAAAAATGATGGCATCATCTAACACGTGGGCTTGGTTTTTTATTGGGGCGTATATCCATCCTCTGCAGCTGGGTGTCAGGCCTAGCTAAGCCCATACAGCCTCCCAGGTTAAGAGCTCCATGATTTGGTGAGGGTTGTGTTGATGAAATCAAACCGTTGCTCACCTGCTGCTGATTAATTTACCTGCAGCATGTATTTCCGTGCAAGCAGGTGAAGCATTCAGTATTTTTAGCGTGATAAGAACTTCTACAAGCAGTGAAAGCACCAGGCTCTGAAGAATCAGCCACATGTTTCTACCCATATCAGTGCACCCATATTGGTGTTTGCAATGCTTCGTGTCCTACAGATAGAAGTGATACAGCGGAGGGTGCGCGAGTGACAGAGCTTGGGGTCCTGCAGATTAGCGGATGTGTCTAGAGAGATTTGTCATAAAATCACGTACTATGGACTAGCAAGGATCACGTATTTTGTATTCTTGTATTATGAACTAGCAAGGCTGCATCCAGGTATATAAAAAGCCCATATTCCAGAGTGCTGGAGGATCATTTCCTTGGCTTGTTTTTTCTTTCAGCTGATCTTACTGATCCATAACTCATGGTTCAGCGACTTGTTCAGGTCACACTGCAGGCAGTCCCATGCTTGTGTAAGGCTTCAGTTCCTCATTCCCAAACCTTTTCTTCCCCAGCCCCTTCCCTCTGTCACGTATGTCCCAGCCTTGCACACAACGGGTATGTGACGTGGTTCTGGATATGCACACCTCTATCCGTGTCCCCAACAAAGCTCATCCCCAAGCTTCACATTCCCAAACAGACTCACAGGACTTTCTGTCATTTATTTCCCCCAGCTGCTCCTGCACAAGTATTTATGAGTGTCTTGCACTGAGGTTAAGAGAAAGACAAGTGTTACATGTGCCAACCTTGAAAGGGCTTGGAATCTTTTCCACCAGAGAGCTGGATTTGTTCCAGGTTTACTGCTATCTTTTGCTTATGGTGTTGCCTGTTATTACACTGTTTTGAAACACAGTAGCACTCTTTTTTATTTTTGCTCCTGAGCTGGATTTACTATGAGCACAGGTAACAAAAGGGAAGGAGAAGAACAACCACAACTCCTGTCAGTCAAATGTGGGGTCTGTGCTACCAATCACACGGATGTGGTCACGGCAGCACAGATCATACACTAGACTTCTTTCTCCCTGCCTACTTTGTTACTTCAAATTAATTGCTTCTCTCCTTCCGGCTCATCCGCAAGGATTTCTGTTTTCTTCACTCAGCTCTGCTCATGGGCTCTGGTCCCCCCTCCCAAGGGTGAGGCAGCTTTGAGCCAAACCATCACTTGTGCAAGGAAAGGCTGGTGCAAATGTGAAACTGTTCTGGATACAGCCTTTTTCCAGTGAAACCAGTGTCAGGTTCTCTCCTGACACCTGCAGGACCATGTCTAGAGGTCTTCAGGCTCTCAGCACCTGTTTTTTGTGGTTTGTGAAACTCAGCTTGAAAAAGAGGGAGTTCCCTCCTCCCTAACACAGAGAGGAGCAGTGAGTTTCATCACCTTCAGCTGCCTGAGCACTCAGGTGACCTCTCCTAACATCTGAACAGCTGTGAGGGGAAAAAACAAAGCACTCTTGCTGAGGAAGGAGGAGGAAGTTCAGGCTGTTTATGTGTAGTTATGTTTTCCTTTGTTTTTTCCTATTTTGTGTTGTGCCTGGTTTGTTTTGGGTTGTTTTTTTTTTTAAGTTGAGAAAGCAGACTTTGCAGGGCTGGCAATAATATTCACTAAATATGCTGGAAAATGTTAACTTGTTTTCTCAGGATTCAGGCTGTGCTTGCGTATTTCTGAAATGTGGACTTCTATAAGGGGTCTATGAGAGGCCCAAGACATGTTATAGAGTAAAAGTAGAATTGTACAGGATATAAAATGCTTTGGTTGCTTGAGTGGATAATTTCAGTCCAAGACAGGTAAAGGCCACTTTCAAATTGAATGAGGTGTTCTCAAGCAGTAAGTAAATAAATTAGGAGAGGTGGAATATACTGTTATGCGGACAGCACTTTTCTATCCAGTGTCTTTTCTGGGCCCATTTTCAGATGTTTTTCTCTTTTGACATACTCTTTATTGGCCTTTTGTGCCTCTGGTCAAAGACCTATCCTCCCAGTACTCTCTCTACTTCATGTTGTATTTAGTTTCTTATTTCCAGCTACTCCCTGACTCTGTACCTCCAAGTAACACATAGAATACCTAAACATCAATGCTGGTAATATGTATTGTGATTTTCTGGGTCCGTCTTCAAGGGCGGGAGATCAGGGGTTTCTTTCTGGACTCTGCAAGCAAAGCTCAAGCACAGTAAGAGCCTCACCTTCAATTACCGTACTAGATCTGTTCTCTTTAAAGTTGCTGGTCACGGCCCTCCTTGAGTCAGCAGCACTGCCAGCCAGGTGAGGGAGCTAATCTGGCTGGAAAAATTTTATTGTTTTTCTCTGGTAACTGGCAGGTGGATCTACTGACTTGGGCCTGCTCTGAGGGCAGGAATTGGCATAAGTGGGTGCACGCCTTCTTTTGCAGCGCAGAATTGAAAGTGCCTTAAGCCATTTCTAATTATCACACCTATTCTCACTTTCACTCTTTTTAAAGGATGACCACAGAAAAATGTCTTCTTGCGGGAGCAATCACCAATTCCCTGCATGGAGGAGAAGGACTTCTACAGCCCATTGCTGATGGTTAATATGAGCTGGCTGCTGTCAACATCAGTGTAAGTCCTGTATCTTCTTATGTTCTTATTTTCAAGCTCAAGTCTTCAACAATGTGGCTACAGTTGTTTGGTAGGGGTTTTTTGGGGTTGGTTTGTTTGTTTGTTTGTTTGGATTTTTGTTAGTTTTTTGGTTTTTTTCCCATGAAAATAGAGATACTGTGTTCAAAAAGCTGGGAACAAGTGAAAAGCAAGAAAGTCTGCAGCAGCTGGAAGGTGTAGTAACACTGGGGTGCTATAATACTGTTCGTAGTGTGTGAGGGGGAGGGTGTTGAGACACTCGAGGGGAAGAGACAGACTTGATCTTGCTGAGAGCAAGAGACAGAGAGGCCTGGTGTGTGGTACGTGCTGCTGAGCAGCCCTGCCAGGGGAAAAACCTCTGCTCTGTGGCTCTCTGTATTCCGGTTGTAGAAAGGATGTTCGATAAAGAGCTCAGCACTCAGGTGAAAAACGTAAGTGCTTTTACAAAATAGTAACTGCAAAACTGCTGCCTGTGGGAAATACAGAAATCCTTGGGAGATGCCCTTGGGTACTACACCCCCAGTCCTTGTCTGGAGAAAATCCCTCTCTTCTGCCACTGTCTTCTGAGTTGAGGGCTGAGTAAGGATGGCTTGAGGCACAGCTTCGAGCCCCTGGGGGTTGGCACGATGCCAGTGGTGGGGGGGGGGAGTGCAGGATGAGTTTGCAAACTTGGCTTTCAGGTGACCTAAAGCCATTCTCCACCCATCTATGAAATAATGTCTCTTGAGTTATTTCCTTGGATAGCAGTTCTAAGGTAAGTAAGATCCCAGTGGTCTAATTCTCTCCTTTTAGGGACTGTTGGGGTTTAGGATTCTTCCTTTACTTTCTTTCCCTTAGGGAATTTTCTCCCATATGTTGCTAGGAGACAATAACAACTGGGTATTAAGAGAGACAAAAGAAGTTGCCACGCTCAGGGGAGGAGGGCACCTGGCTGCACTTCTCTTATTTGAAGGTTTCTCTCGGAGGGGCAGAGATCCCATGAGAATTGGGCTGGAAAAAAAGGGGCTGGGGCAGCTCCTAGCTGTCTTGTGCTCTCAGCATTCAGATGGGGAGAGGCTGTGGTCGCTGTGGGGAGAATTCGTCACCACTGTGGGGCTCCGTCTCCTGCTGCCTTTCTTCTACCGTGAGCAGAGGTCTGCTCGTGGGAACGGCCGTGTCACTGGGACCTTGTTAACACCCTACCCCACCAAACAAAGGACCGGTCACCATCTGCTCGGGTGTCTCAGGGGAAACCCCCGGATCCCCGAGCCCTTTTCCCCTCCCAGGGAGCCTCTCTCTCTCTCTGCCCTGTTCAGGAGCCGGGCTGCCGCTGCCCAGCCCCCTCCTCGTCCCTCGCCGTTCCTCTGCCACTGTTCCGGGTTTTTCGCTACACTGTAGTCTGCACCCCCTGCCTGCCGGGACACATCGCGGTTCCAGCTACAGCTGCCGAGTTTCTGATATATCTTGTCTACCAGCCCGGGACATCTCATTCCTGCCGTTCAAGCTTGCTGCCTACGAGGGTCCTGCTGGGACACCGGGCTCGGCTGCCTCTGCGGGTTTGTAAAGCAAAGCCCCTTTCCCACCCCCTCCTGGCCCGGCCAAGCCGCCATTACCGTGTGCTCCCCGGGCTCGCGCCACAGCGCCCCCTGCAGCCGACGGGGAATCATCGCGCCTGCCCTGCCCGGCCGGGAGCCACCAGCGCCCCTGCCGGCTGTGCCCGGAACTGCACCGAACGGGAAAGTGCTTCAAGAGCGGGAAGAGACTGTTCCTTGGGTTTGCTGGTTTTGTTTGTTGTTGTTACCATTGTTGCTGTTTGTTTGCCTTGTTATACATATATACTAATAAAGAACTATTATACCTTTTCCCATATCTTTGCCTGAAAGCCCCTTAATTTCAAAGTTACAAAAATTTGGAGGGAGGGGGGTCATATTCTCCATTCCAAGGGAGGTTCCCATCTCCCTTGGCAGACACCTGTCTTTCAAACCAAGACAATGACCTAATAACAAATTAGGAGATTTTTTGAGGTTACTCAAAAGGATTTTATTAGCCCAGTGCTCATAATAAAGCCTTTTAGCAGAAATGGAAGGAGACAGCCTAAATCAGAGCTGTCCCAGGGTCCCTGAGCTCAGTGTCCCTTGAGGTGGCATGTGCAGTGTTAATAAAATTGCAGAATTAGAGACTGCTTTGAGCAGTAAGGAGCCCTAAAGATCATCTCGTTCCAGCCTCCTGCCACAGGCAGGGACACCTTCCACTAGAGAGGTGTATGTTTCCTACCCAGAGTCCCATTTTTCATGTTTTAGGGTATTGTTTTCTTGAGGTGGATACCTGGATATGTATTTTGGAAGGTCTAGGATATTTAGTGCATCTTCTCATGACAATGTATATCTCTTTGACTTAGGAGAGAACTGAAACATGGGTGCACCCTGTTTTGGTTTTGTACGTGCAGTGTCTTCCCAGGGAGTGTTGAGTAGGTGCTTAGCACAGGCTGTGGGATTAAAACACAGCCCACCTTTGGATATAAAGCCAGTGACCTGGAGCATTACTGTACTCTTGGAAATTAAATCTACTGGCTCTGAGGACTTTCTGTAGCACTGGTTGTCCTCTTTGTATTACAGGTACATGCTCTCAAACAGCATCTGCCTGTGGTCTTGGAGCTCTGAATTAATCTCTGATCCGTTTGAGGGGTGAAGTGCACCTGGACGGCTGTGGAATTGTACTGGTGTCGGTGTAAGCCAGGGATGAAAGCGCTGGCAGGAATAAGGCTGTAACTCTTAAAGCTGCAATGGCCAGACTGTTATTTTTCCCTGAGGATAGTCTGAAAGAAAAGAAATGTTTATGCTGGCTTTGGAATGTTTCAATCCGATCCCGAACCACTGACCTCCTAAAAACAAAATGGAAATATGCCAACACCTCCCTTTAAAAGGCCATTCCCCAGGCCTGTGCTAATACCAGCCAGTTTGCCTGAATACGCACAAATAATAAATAAAAAGAGCCACATGTCTAGTTGAATCACAGAGCAATTAGGAACCTTGAATGAAGGCTTGCAGATGCTGCCTTTGCAATTTATGGTTTGCACATTCCTGTTCCTACACTTTATAAGGACTAAATGAGAGTATGAGGGGTGTCAGCATATCCTCCTGACAATAATATCCTAATATCCTTACTTGTAAGAGTTCTATTTTGAGTTACTGTTTAAATAGGGAAAGAGAGGAATTTCATGCCTTCTTGTTGAGTCTTGTTGAAATGTCCTGTTGCTTTTCTCTTCAGTTATTTATAGCTTGGGGTGTCTCCTCCCCAACACTTCACTCTTGGATCTTGTAAATCCAGCTAAGAGTCATGCAAGACAGAAGAATTTGTGATGATATGAATTACGAAAGCCCCTGAACTCAAAGGTTTAGACTCGCATTGCCTGTGTCACTTCGTTGCTTCCTCTGGCTCCTGTAGCCTCAGTTCTCTCTCCAGCCTGACCCAAGGGGTTTCCTCTCTCCCTCTGTTCTGAAGGCAGCCAGGCAGCAGATGTGCTCCTGCTGCTCAGTCCTGCTGCAGCTCCTGGCAGCTTCTCCTGCAAGTCTCCTTGTTTTAAGTAACAAATAGCCATGGATTCTGCTCTGCCTTAGCAGACTGGGGAGAACAGCAGGTAGAGAAAATATTAACTGGAGTATTGACATATTAATTGCAGTATTGACAGCTTTAACATATTGGAAAGGAATAGATTTACAATGCAAATAGAGAGGTGCTCTCTGAACTGTGCTTGCTCTTAATCCTGGTGCCATGGAACTGAGGATGGTTGCTGTCCATGTCATGTGGTGGCTGCCAGTGTGCTGAGGAAGGGCTTTGGATTGGATGCCTTCCTCCTGTAGGCTGCAGGAGATGTCAAACCAAAGAACACGGAACATAACACAATGTGTGGCTTTTTTCTCCCCACAGAAAACTATCACTGGTAAAGCATTTCATGGTTTAAGGCAGCAGAAGGATTGTGATGGCCTTGCTGGGTGTTTTGTTGCTGCAGTGGAAGGAAAGGAGTGGACCGTGCAGGGCAGGATCTGCTTCTGCTTTTATAACTATTCCTGGCAGCAGGATCTGCAGTCCAGGTCTAAGTATTTCCTTTTGGTTTTCCATACCACCTCCCTCTTCTCATCTTATGGTGGAAACAGAGCCATTCCTCAGCCATTGAATACCAAAGTACAGTTTCCTATTAAGCTTCTGTGGTGGAAAAAAAGGCTCCCAGCAAAGGAATCAGAAAGAACCCCCAGCAGGAACCGAGGCAAATCTGGCAGTGCGGCTTCAAGGCCTGGAGGGATGGAGAGGTGGGCATTGCATAAAGCTCTGCTCCTGGAGATCAAAAGTCAGCCCTTCGGCATGGGCTGGATTTGCATGTGCAAATTATTCACTAGCACTTTATTTTGCATATTCTCACATGGTACTTCTAACAAAACACAGAGCAGCTCTTCGGTGGGTGTAGGAGCTTTGTGTCTCTCTGATCTCTTGGTATCTGCAAATAGAGGTTTAGTTCCAGATTTTGTGTTTCCTTGGCTACTCACAGCACTGTTTCCTAACCCAGTGTTTAACATACTTTCAGGGTGATCCAGCAATAGGCAAATATTTTACCTTAATCCACTAAACTACTAATTTAAAAATGGAAAAACACCAGCTTCTGGGGTTTAGTCACTGCAATTTTCCATCTGTTGTCAATGGTAATTGCAGGGCACATAAAGCTTGATTGGCAGGGGCAAAAAAACCTGCTCGTTCCATTTCCTATTTACCAGAAATTAAAAGCCAGCTTGCCTTTGGATTTGACATTTGTGATGGCACAACACTGGGGCAGCACCAAGCTCTGAGTCCCCTAGCTGGCACAGAGCCTTCTCAAGGAGCTCTGGTGATGCAGCTGATGGAATCCTCACCTTGCAATCGTTGTGCCCCAAACCAGCTGTACAGGTATTCACACACCCCTACAGATGGGTCTTTTTTCATGTTTTAAAATGCAAATACATCTCCATTTAAACAGGACAGAGCCCAAGTGTCCCGCCAGCAATGTCTGGGAAATCGCATTTACTGAGTTAGAAACTTTGGGTTTAAGGATGAGATGGCTTGTAGCTAGCTTAGGTTAAAGAGTGTTAGTTTGCTTAAGGAAGGGAAACAGCTCTTCCAAGAGTGCATCAGGAACATGCGCAACACCCCAATTCTGCTCCATTGGAAGTGAGGTGCATTATTCGTATTTCTTACAGTGTTACACCAGATATGTTGGGATAAGCCGTGCTGTGTTTGTCTCACGGAAGACATTCCTAAGGGAGCGAGGGAAAGGGGCATTTCCCTCTGCTCAGTGCACACTCAGCTGTGCCTGAGGGAAAGGGGCATTTCCCTCTGCTCAGTGCACACTCAGGGCTGTGCCTGAGGGAAAGGGGCATTTCCCTCTGCTCAGTGCACACTCAGGGCTGTGCCTGAGGGAAAGGGGCATTTCCCTCTGCTCAGTGCACACTCAGGGCTGTGCCTGAGGGAAAGGGGCATTTCCCTCTGCACAGTGCACGCCCAGGGCTGTGCCTGAGTGGCGAAGCCAAACAGGCTGGTTTGTCAAGTCTGGCGTTGTGAGGGAAATAAACAGGCCTTCGGGGGAAATGACTGACGGAACATTTTCTACCCTTTTCCTTCATAGCTTAGCATATCTGAGAGATTGGTTATCCACCAAAGTACGTGGCAGACCTGACAGACTTTCCCACAACTTTGTCCTTTAGGTTTCCACCAATTGTGCTGGCACTGCTTGCTCTATTTGCAGCTGATCTTAAAACAAACAAACAAAAAAAAAGAAAATCCCCCAACCAACCAACCAACCAACCAACCAACCAACTAAAAAGTTCCTCCAAAACCTAGTTATAAATTATTTTCCCAGGCAAATGATTTTTCATCATAATGTCTTGAACTCTTTCATACCAGCACAGTGATAAAATCAGCTGCATTGATTGTGTTAAATACTGTGTTGAAGTCAGTACTGAGACTTCCGACTTCAGTGAATGAGCATATTGAGGACATTTGCACCTCTGAATGATTCCAACATCCTGTGACATCCTTTGTCTTCCCGAATACACTGAAAAAGGAAACTAAAACCGGTTTTTGTGTTACAAGAAGGAGTAAATTGTTCATTTAAACCCAGAACAAAAGTTACATCTACCTATCAGGTTGTCTATCATCTGAAAAACTACTTAAATAATCATGATCACAGAAATACAGTCTAGAGCTGGTTCTCTGCCTGGAGGCTAATATAAAATGAAGTACCACAGATATCTCTTCTGCTTAACATCTTTATCAGAGTCCTGGAGGAAAGTATGAAGAAAAGCCTCATCATATTTGCAAACGGCATTGAACTGAGGGCAGAGCTGCCGTAGGAACCAGCTACACGGCCTGAAGGGGGGGGTGAGGTGAAGCTTAGGAGAGTGAGCTCAGGGCAAAGCCCTGCCCCTGGGAAAGCCCGCCAGAGACCCAGCCTGAGCCTGCTGGGGCACCAAGAGAGGCAGCCCACAGTGCCCTGGCAGCACCCTGGGCAGCACCAGCAGGGGCAGGGCCAGTACATTGTGGGTACCCGCTCTGCTCAGCACCTAGGAGATCACATCCCAAATCTGTGCCAGGCTTGGCGCTCCTGGTACAGGAAAGGCTAAACTGAAGGGAGTTCAGTGGAGAACACCAAGGTGCTCAGGGCTGGGCCACTTCTGTCAGAAGCTGAGGAGAGGGAGGTTGCTCAGCCTGGAGAAGAGTCCTGTTTGGGGGGAGGTCACAGCAGCCTTCAGTACCTATGAGGGGGTTATTGAGAAATTGGAGTTCCTCACTGTAGTGCAGAGTGAGAGGAGCAGAACTTAAACCTGAGAGGATCAGACTGGATACAAGAGTGACTTTTCCTGCATGAGGAAAATCAAACCTTGGAGTTTGTGCAATCTCACCCCTTTGACATTTCCAAGACCTGCCTGGTTTGACCTCAGAGCTGACCCTGAACAGGATCTTGGACCAGAGACATCCTGAGATCCCTTCCAACCTGAATGATCTTATGAAAATTAAAAATTGGAAGGATCTCTGGAGGTCATCAGGAGATATTAACTAAAGTTAGCTGAGTTCTCAGTATCTGCAAGCATGGAGACTGCACAACCTCTCCAGGTGACTTGTGCCACTGTTTGACTACTCTCAATAGCGACAAGACTCTGCAAGTAATTGGGATTTGACACTTTCTTCATGTCTTTCAGCAAAAGTTATGGTAATATAGGTCAAGGTGGGGTCAGTATGGACAGGTGGAGTGATAGCATCAATACAGATAATGTGGCATAAAACTCCAAGATGCTCTTAAGAATTGAAATAAGATTAAAAATTTTGCATATTGTAATACTGTCTTTGATCTGATAAATTGTCTGTCTCTCACATGTTACCATAGTATGCTTGTCTTGTTTTCTCTTTGTTCCTTTCCTGCTATCCCATGGTTATACAAAGCAGTCACAGGATGGATTCTTGGTGGATCTGCAGTTCGGGGGGCAGCCAGGAGTGAGGATAGTGCAAGGCTCGAGTGGTGCAGCTGCAATGCCGGTGCTTGAGCTGATACACATTTATTGGGATGGAGCTTACATTGTCTCAGATGGTGCTACACCACTCCAGGACACTGGCTCTGAGTGCCAGCGCTGTTTGGCTGTGCTTCAAAAGCATTTTTACCTTAGAAGTGGTGTGTACATCTGGAATATTGCACTTCCCACTCTGCATTGCACGGAACCTTTCTCTCATATGGCTGACACATTGTTCAACAAATCATTATGTGGTATCTGGGGAAAAGCAGGTCAGTGGAATCGCAGAGATTGAGGATCATTTTCATAATCTTCATTAATCCTTTCCTTTGAAGTAAAAATATTCCAAATAGCAGTAAATGTCCTTACAGCATTTTGGCACCAGCAGCCAGCCCAGGGTGTCTTCACATTCATTGCTGCATAGGAATAGATAGGGGTGGATAATCTGGAGCAGTGGGTTACAGTTCAACAGGGACTACAAATAAGAAAGCAAAACAATGGCTTTCCACGAGAGCCTTTTAGGACTCTGTTGGGAATTTTTCAATAAATAGTGCCTTATTTCTCTCAATCATCTCTACAAAAATATTAAATCCAGCAGGGCTGGCATAAAAAATCCTGACTGGTGAGAGCTATAAATGATGATGATAAATATAGATGCTCTGGGGCCAGGCTGGGTTAGGCTGCGAGAGCTGGGGGTGTTCATCTGGAGAAGAGAAGTCTTCAGGGAGACCTCAGAGCCCCTTCCAGTGCCTAAAAGGGCTCCAGGAGAGCGACTTGGGACAAGGGATGGAGGGACAGGACACAGGGAATGGCTTCCCACTGCCAGAGGGAAGGGTTAGATGGGATATTGGGAAGGAATTGTTCCCTGTGAAGGTGGTGAGGCCCTGGCACAGGGTGCCCAGAGAAGCTGTGGCTGCCCCTGGATCCCTGGAAGTGGCCTAGGCCAGGTTGGATGGGGCTTGGAGCAACCTGGGATAGTGGAAGGGGTCCCTGCCTGTGGCAGGGATGGAACAAGATGGGCTTTCAGGTCCCTTTAAATGTAAGCCAGTCTGGGATTCTGTAATAACTGCTGTTTCTTTCTAGCAAGGGGCATAATCAGTAATTAGGGTTATTTAGAGTGGTCACTGCTCTGTGGGACTGAAAGGTGCTGTGTTGTGATGGACAGTTCTGCACATTTTGAATAACTCTGAGAGTCCCAGCAGGAGGAAAGGGGAGCATCAACCCTTTGTCAGTTGCTGCCTGTGTTCACCATTTAGCAGCACTGCTGCCTGACAGAAAAAGCAAGGTGTGAAGGGAGAGTCGGTACCCTCTAGGAGAGCAATTACTGAAACTGGTGAATAATAGTCAAAGGTTTGGTCAGCTGCGCCCTTCTGGAGGCGTGATGAGGCAGCTCTGCTCATGGCTTTTAGCTCCTTAAAGGCATTAAATGGCAAGAAGTGTTCCAGACTCAGCAATTTTGATTTAGGTTGGACAGTTTACACCTGTAAACAATACCTGGGAGATGCCAAAGGCCTGCAAAAGGCCAGGGAATAAGGAGGAGTGAGTCCATGGGTTGGTGTGTCTGTGAGTGGTAGTGCATCAGGGTTAGGAGTTGTTGCTGGAAGCTGGAAGGGAAGAGCTTCTCAGACAATGTGGGAATCCCTTGTTAACAGAGTCAGCCTGAGGAAGCCTGGAGTTTGTATCTGTCTAGACTTTTGCCCACTAAAGTTAATACCCAAATCTATGGAAATTAGCTGTTGAGACTCAATGGAAATTCAGGTGTTTTTTCCTTTCCTTTAAGAAGCTGGAGCCAGTGAGTTTTCCATCACACTGTTATTGAAAATAATAAAAATAATAAATAATTAATTATAATAATTAATAATTAATTTGGGGTTGGAACTAGATAACCCTAAGGTCCCCTTTTCACCCAGACCATCCTAAGATTCTGTGAATTAGTCCATTTGTGTGTAACCGCAACTGAATTCTCAGGCTGCCTGCAGAAATCCTTGAGCCAGGTGTGTTTACCAACGAGCTCTGAAAATACCTGTCCTTTTTATTCCTTGAGTAATTTAACCAAACTAACAGGTTTTTGCCCATTGCAGCCCGACAGGTTTTTTAATGCGCTATGCTGAGCAGATTTCACAGTGAAGATGTTATGAAACAAATGGAGAAAGACCAGTTAAATGCAAGGCCTGCTTTCTTTTGGCTGATCAATATCGTTGAGATTTAGGACTCACCTTTGCAGGAACACTCAAGCAATAACCGAAATTAACTAACAATGTGATTTTAACATGTATTAGTCAAACTATATTAAGCCTCTGGGTGGTTAAGCGTAATCAGAATTAATCTGGCCTTAATTTGATATAGCTGGCTTAATTTCCAAGGTCAAATTAAAGTTACTTGACTCCTGAATTTCTATGAGGAGGTGCTCAAAATATTTTCTTTGCTGTCTTGAAGATCCTGCTTTTCTAAGACAGTGAATAATTACCACTATTCCTACTCTGAAGATATTTATAGTCTCTCATGCTGGTTTTGGCCAGGGCAGAGTTAATTTTCTTCCCAGTGGCTGGTATGGGGCTGTGTTTTGGACAACTCTGATTTATTTCTCCTGAGCCACTTGGCAATGTCTCCAGCATCCCTTGGTTCACAGCTTCCTACCAACGTGATCTGCTGGAGTTGGCTTCCGACAAACAGCCTTATCAGGGCTGTCCTCAAGGTGCAGGATGCGCTCAAAGTACTGCTGACGGGTGAACCTCACAACTTCCACATTCTCAAAGAATTTGGATAATCATCACAAAGTCTGGATGTTTATCTGAAGCGTATTCAAGCCACTCCAGCCCCCTCGGGTCTGCAGGTTCAGGTTAGAAATCTTTGACGTGAGACTCCTGGTATTTCCTGCTCCTGACAGGGCCAGATATGCTCAAGTGTCCCTTTGAGGTGATATTTGTCTCCTATTTTCACTGCTGCTGTGGGGTTATCAGGTCACCCCTTCTTGGATTTGGGTGCAGGAAGAGACTTAAACATGTTCTTGGTCTCAAGTATAAAGCAAAACAACAAAGCCTAGAAAATGGGCTTTAAAGGGATGAGAGGGACAATGGGAGAATTTATCAGAGACAGTGAGGGATTGTGACAGCAGGGGTGCAGAGGCTGGACAGACAACTGCAGATCATGGGCCTTCGCTTTGTGGGACAAAAGGAAAGTTGCTTATGAAAGATAAGATAAATGAAAAGATGAATTAAGAACATAAATGAACAGGAGAAAGTGCCTTCATGTTCAATTTAGGGTTACATTAAGCTTTGCCAAGACAGAAGGAACACAATGTACATGAAGGAGTGGAAATGATAAAAAAATCCCTCCAGCTTTGTTGAAGATCAGGAAGAAAGAAATCCCAACTTACAGCACAAAACACAGGAGCTCTAAGGCTACTTATTAACCTCTTTTTGCTTTCAAAGAGCTTGTCACTTAATCAGGCCTCAGTATTCAGGCTTGGGGGTACTGCAAATATGTTTTCTAAAATTTCTGAAATCGCAGACCTACAGCTTAGGGCAGGATTTATATAAGAATCACCCTAGGATCAAACTGCTGAGGAGCCGCAAGGTCAAGCATATCTAATCATCCCCCAAGGATTTAGGAAGCGCCTTGAGCAAGGACACTGGCAGGAATTCCTAGTGCAACCATCCTGCCTGAGGCCTGGGGAAAGAAAGATGCAGTTGCAGGGCAAAATATTAATCTCAGCCCAAGTGACAACAACAAGGAAAGACACTTCCTTTGTAAATCTAATAAAAATGTTAAAACCCAAGCTAACTCTTGAAGAAGCAGCTGAAATTTGCCTTTGAACTAGAACAGCTTTCATGTAAAGGCAACTTAAGCCTTCTGTGTGATAAAGTAAATAACTTTTAACCAAATAGATATTATTTTAATCTTAGTCCTTGAAGTTAAAAAGTTAACTTTCTCTGTGATTTCCCCATTTGTGACAGCCCCTGGCTGTGTTTTTACTGTCATAGCAGCTTCTGGCAGACTGCATGTCTCTCACACTCACTACAAAGTAAACAGGAATTTTTTCCAAGGGTAGCTGGCTGGGCTCCAGTGGAAGAATGCAAGTTATTCATAAGTTCTGGTAGGCTCATTTCTGCTTAATATGGTCTGTTTTTATTGTAGATTTTATGAAGGAAAAAAAAAAAAGTTGTGAAATTCATTTAATCTCCTGGGATTGTTTTCTTCAAACGTGTGGGAAATGGCCTCCACCCCAAGCCCCAGCACAGAGTTATGTTGCTGTTTGTCCTGATAATGTTCCCCCTTTCCCACCTTGAGGCCCTACAGGATGACAGAAGGTTCCCAAGATGCAGCCAGCACATGCTGTGCTATTTTGAGGACAGAATTGCTGCTGCAGACAGAGACCCATCAGTGTTCTGGTGAAGGGCTGTGTGAGTATGGACAGCGTCAGCCATCCTGCACAACCCCCTTCCCAGGCACAGGCAGCAGCAGCAGGAAGGGGCTTCCTTCTGCCTGGATAACCCTGGAAGGAAAGGGAGAAAAGGCCTTGAGGGGTTCAGGCAGATTCAGTACTGAGGAGACACAGCAGGGCCAAGTGAATTTTGCTCAGTGCCATGGCACTGGCAGACCCCAGGTGCCCATCCAGCAGAACTGCGCTTTTCCTGCTCTTGCCTGGGTTGGTCTCTGGGTTTCCTTTGTACTTCTTTCAGCTGGAGCAAGCTGGGACCTGTGGGAGTACAGGGGATCACTCCTGTCTAAGAAGAGAGCTGTGGGCCTGTGCCAGCAGGGGAAAAGCTGGGAAGCTGGAGGTGAGGTTGTCATAAGGACAAAAGGATATGAATTGTCCAAGCATAAGCTGGAAACTGCATGGAGGCTTCCAAGCAGTAATGAGGTTCATAGAAGATTTCCTGGGAGGAGGAGGACGGAACTTGGTGCGTTAAGAAAGGGATTATATAATAATGATACAGAAACACTGATTGTGCCAACTGGAGACTGAATTTGATGAACAGGGAGGTCCACTTCCAGCTTAATTTCCTCTTAATTTCCTTCTATAGTTGCAGGAGCACAGCTATAGAACTAGAGTGTAACTGAGGAGGAGCAGCACTTCATTGGCTCTGTGAAATGGGTGGGTTGTTAAGCTAAGTGAAAGTGTTATCATGCCTCTAACCTCCATCCTGGATAAATCAGCTGTTTTAATTGGAAACAGCACCACACTCAATGTGGTTTGCGTGTTAATGGGTGAAAATTCAGGACAATATTTCATTAAACCAAATCGAGTATTTCACTTTAAAATTGATAATGTTTCTGTAATACATTTTAATTCAACATTTCAGGCTGCTTTACCATCCAAACTGACTTAAATATTGCAAAATTCAGAATGTAAATTGTATTTTATCTGGGTGTGTGCATGGGGAGTGCAGAAAAAGTGGTGATTTTTCCCAGGTCACTCCATGAGAGCTGTATAAGAGTGAGCCACAGAACCCTGTAACACTGGATTTTTAGGTGAGAGACACCCTATGGAAGGTGCACGTAAGGAATGAAGGGCATTGGACATGGCATGTGGTTGGTGAGGGCCTGCTGGGGAGCCTCTTGGGATGTTTGTGGCTCATGTGACAGCAGCTGGGCAGAAAACGGTTTTCTTTATCTGCCCTCTGGTTATAGTTGAACAGACAGGTTAACTCAGCCCAATTTGTTCCAATCCCTCTCTCTCCAGTCTCTGTTTTTCCTTTGACTGTCTCGTGCTCGCCTTTTGTTTCCACTCTGGTCAGAGAGGACGCTTTAATTTCACATGAAAGAGCAGATTGATGTGTGATGCCAGGGATTTACCCAGTATTGCAGGCATACTCAGCTCTGCATTCTGGCTGCCTGCATGTATTTGGAAATTAGAGTATTAAAAAGAAAGGGGAGACTATTCTTCATAAAGCTGAGCTTTCTGTGACTCTTCTGCATGTTCAGGGCACTGTCCAGATGTCATCTACATAATCTCATGATCTTTCCAGGGAATGGGAATGTAAACAGAGTTATCTCCTTCCTTGACTCTGAAGTAAACTGCTCAAGGCCAGCAGTGGGAGATCCT
>VZRR01001444.1:201153-228771 GCA_013398015.1 Oreocharis arfaki | reverse complement strand
CTTCCCTTCCCGGAACTTCCCTTCCCGGAACTTCCCTCTGCCTGCCTTCTGAAAACCTGGGTACAAATCCCTCTCTTCAGGTTTGGGATGGATGAGAAAGGAAGGGACGCCTGGGGAGAAGGAAGGGGGCAACAGCCCAGAGATGGGAGTTACCTGTGGGTCTGTGCACGAGATTAAACATTTTAATGCACAGCAACCACTGCTAATTCATGCCAGGCAAGCCTCATTTTGATGCCTTTCTTAATCAGGAGGTGAGTTGTAAAGACCCCTTTCACCATTCCCTGGAAGAGTTCAGAAATTAGTAGATGTGGCATTTCATGATAAGGTTTAGTGGGCATTGTGGGATTTGAAGGATGCACTTGATGGTCTTGGGGGTCTTTTCCAACCTTTGTGGTTCTGTGAAACCAGGGCATTATTTTTCAGTATTACTGCAACTGCTGTTATCCCACAGAACTGATAGGATTCCTCCTACCAGCAAACTTTGAGAAGGCTGTACTTACTGGCTTCTCCTGTTTGCCCCTCAGTTGAACATCTGTGTGTGGAAATGGGGAAATAGGTTACCCAGAGTGCAGAATTTGTTTGTGAGGAGGGTCCTGAGCCTGCCTTGGAAGTCACACTCCATCATTTCTGCTCCTAGGGCACTGACTCATAAGCTCCTGCACCAGGGAACAGCAGAGATCCTCCCTTTGGCCCCATGATTTTTGTGCCAGAAAGCTTTATCCAAAGGTGGTCACAGGTCAGGAAATTTTGTTATTCCTTTCCTTCTCTTTACAAAGAGCAGCAGGTGGGCAGAACTGCTCCTACATGGAAGATGTTCCCTTTATAATATCCTTGAGAACAAAATTATTTTTGATACAGGATGTACCAAAGATGTTTTAATTATGAATGGAGTAGATTTCTTTCCTTCTTGTTAAAATGGAGATTTCTGATAATCTATCTTGATAAAAACCCTTTCTAATAAATTCAGTAATGGGATACAATGTGGTGTGTGCCACCTGGTGAGAGCACAACTCAAGTAGCTTGGCTAGTAGAAATATATTTTTTCAACCTATGCATTTGATGTAGAATCAACCTGTTGAATTCTGAAGTTCACTTAGGCATGAATTTTCAGGTGAATTTGGACTAGAGGTCCTGAAGCAGTTGGCTGGGAAGATCACCAAGTGCTCCAGATAGCTCCACTGTCATAGGCTGCTTTTGGCCCTCTTGCTTTTGTGTGCCCCAGCCAGGACTCTTTGCTGATCCTGGCTTGTCTATACGCCTTGGGAGGTGTTGGTGTTGGTTCAGTGCTGTGGTTTCTCTATGATGTTCTGTGAGAGGTTTGTACAGGTTTTTTTCATTTTTCATTCATTTATTTGCCTTTTCCTCTCTCAGAGATGTTCACACTTTTCACCTCCCATTAAAGCTGAACTACTAGTCCAATACAGGGTATACTTAAGCCTTCCTGCTGCTTGGAGAAAGCCCATCTCATTTTTCTTTGAGAAAGATTAAAAATCAATTTTAATTATTCAAAAAGTCACTGGATTGCCTCTCTTTAAAACCACATCACTCTCCCTTTCTCTCTGCTTCTCTTCCTCTCCCCACGACTTTCTTTTCAAAGCACAATAAATTCCTTTCCTTGTTCTGTGTATTTTCATCCTCCTGTAAAATTCACTAATGAATCCTTTGTGTAAATATTAGCCTGATCTTTCAAGCAATAAATGGAAACAGAAAAAACTGACAAAACCAGAGTTCAGGTTTCTGTATTTCATATGAAGTAACATCATCTTTAAAGTAAGGTTTTCCTGCAGCTGCTTTGTCATTCCTTTAGGTGTTGCCTGTGAGCTCTTCGAAACCCCAGCCTTGCATTATGCTGTTGGCAGAGGTGCGTCTCTCTGGAGGGAGGTGTAATGTAATAAAAAATGAAGTATTGGCTCATTTTTAACCATTTTAACTACCGCAAAACTTTAGTGGATGCTGATGGTCTGGTCATCTGGGCAGGGAAATTTCCAGCTCTTCTGCTGCCTTGTGTCGCTCCCTTCACTGCACCCACGGTAAATATGATGCCCACTCATGAGGATTTTAAACTGTAAGATTTGATGAAGTAATCCTTTCCTTACCAAATGGATACTCTAACAGGGTCCTGTTATACAGATGGCACACTGCTGTCATAGCTACAGAATTTCTAATCACAGCAAGAATTAAAGTAATTAAAAGGTGGCTCATTCCAGAAACCTCCAAAAGGGACTCACACTCAGCACATTGGCCATTCTCTCAAAACCAGTGCCTGGCATTTGATCAGTTTTATAATAGAACAATAACCATGGAACCCACTTTCCCTTTAGGAAGTTTTTTTAAAAGAAATTACTTATTTTCATCCCTAGAAAGCACATTTTTCCTATCTGAAGTAGGGGAAATGGAGTTTCTCCTAAATAAAAATACCATCTGTGTGTTTGATGTTCTGGTGTAAATGTTTGAGAAGGAAGGCCTTCCAGTGCCTGAAGGGAGCCTACAGGAATGATGGAGAGGGACTTTGGACAAGGGCCTGGAGGGACAGGACAAGGGGGGTTGGCTTTAGGCTGTCAGAGACAAGGTTAGATGGGATGTTGTGAAGAAATTCTTCCCTGTGAGGCCTGGCACAGGTTGCCCAGAGAAGCTGTGGCTGCTCACAGCATGTAGAATCCAGTCACTTGGGCCTCCAACAATTATCCAAAGCAAATTACAAAACATTTCATGTGGCCTTCAATCACATTAGAGTTTGCAATGACACAAAATAACACAACACAAAACCCCCACAAAACTCGAGAGCAGCATAAACACAGTTGCGGAGTTTCTCAGAGTGATTTTCCCCAAAAGACAAACACAATAGAAGACAGTGGTGTTTGTTTTCCAGAAGTTTTTGCACCCTTGCCGAATGTTGCATTCCCTGCTTCCCTGGGTATGCCATGGAGGAGCAGTTCCCAGAGAGAGTTCAGTTCCTGTTTGGCCTCTGTTTCATTAATATTTGTGTACACAAACACACTGACACGCCAGACAATGCTCTCCCTGCAGAGCACTCACACACATCCCTGCTGCCAGGGCATTGTTTTCTATGTGGCAGGAAACTAGTCCAGAAGTTACTTTGCAGTTATCCGGCAAGAAGTGAAGAGTTATAGATTCCTCTGCTTCCAACCCCATCCCTAGGCGGAGTCAGGGAGATATTTCTGACCTGTTTAATTGGACAAATTCATAACTGGGCATGGGGATGGCAGGGATGGGACACTGGTGCAAATATTCTCTGTTAGGACTGTTCCCATGTTTTGACAGTCTGCATTCTCTCCTCTTACCACCTCTTCACCTGGGGAAGAGCTACAGGCACAGCAGCCAGGTTCTCCTCTGGCTTCCTCTCAGTGGTGGAAGTGCAGCTTTTCAAGCACCAGTAAAGGGAATGGTCCTACCTTTTAGCAGGAGCTCTGGAGATATTAAAGCAGGGGAAAGAAATGTCACTAAATTTTGAGTCCATCCCTACAAGACTAAGCTAAACGGTTCAAATATCATCGAACCTCATGCAAAGTAACTCCAACAGCGGAGTGAGTCCGAAAGGAAGGAGAGGCACAAACAGAAACCAGAGAGAGGAAATGTCTCTGTTAATCCCCCAACCATTTTGTGCTCAGTGTTTCTTGTCTTGCATTTTAATGACTTGGCACAAGTGGGGAGAAAATATATGTGAGGCATATTGATACTCATGGAAAGCAGAGCTGTGTCCTCTCTGTGCACAGAGCTCATGATTGAGATATGAATGAGAAATTTATCTCTTTCTGGAATGCAAAGGATTTAGTGAACATTGGGAACATTCCCAGTTCTTTCTCTTCCTTAATATTTGTAATGCAGCTTTGAATATAGAAGTGCAGATAATCTGTATTAGCTGCTGGTGATGGGTTCTTTGTTTTCAAAATAATTTGAATTTCATTGAGCTTCTCTTTGTTTAAGCGAGAACTATTTGCTACTTCACAACATTTCCCAATGTGCAGCATTTTTCAGTGGACAGAAAACGCTTTACTGCTGGAAAGAGATACCAACCAAATTCTGACCTTAGCAGCTTGAGTGATGTAGGCAGGCTGGGAAGGAAACATCCCTAGGGTTGGTTTGGGGAAACGTTCTGCCTGCAGATGAGCAGAGGTGGCAGGAACACTTCTAAGGAAGCAAAGCAGGAGCAAAGCTGCTCCACTAATAGAATAACATTAAGATTTCCTGGAGAGCTGCAGGACTGTCTGTGCCCTGGGAGGGTTTGTTCCTATCCCCCTTCTTGCCCTCTACATCAGCAGCCATCCCAAAGTTTTCCCAGCTGTTGAGGCAGGTGCCTGTGTAAGAGGAGGAGTGGGCTGAGGAGCAGGGAATTGGATGTACAGGTTCTGTTTTATCAGTGAACTGCAGATTGTTACTCCTGCAAGCCCTTTGGCTGCATTTTTTGTTCAGTATCTTCATGGAAAAAACTAGATCCTTAAATGAAAAAAGTTCCATCATAGATAAAAGCTCTTGAAAGAGAGAGACAATGGAGACTATTTCATCATAAAAGTATGATCTGAAAGCAGTGAAACAATAAATTAAATGACCAGTACACCTTAATCCAAGCCAATTAACAAGCCTAATTAATGAAGTGACTATTGTTCATTATTATTTTCATTATTATTTAGCCACTTTTGAAAGGTAATTGAAACACCTCTGCTAGTAAATAACACCTGAACCCATACACTAAAAATGGACTTCTTGCCAGAAAGCAGCGTAATTCCAATGTAAGAACCCCAAACCACACAGCTCACAGAGCTCAGTGCTGTGTCTGGGGACCAGCAGAGTATGAACATCCTTGGGCCTGGACTTTTGGGCTGTTTGCAAAAAATTCTGGATTTCCACAACATAATATCCACCTGGCAATATGAAGTGGGAAAATAAACTATGCTATCCAACAGGGAATTAATTAATCACAGCTAAAGTGGAAAAGTTGAAGGTATTCCCAGAGAAAGCTGAGTTTGGCATTGGGCAAAAATATAGGAAAAAGGCCTGGGAGCATAAGAGAGGTGGGATTTTGCACAAATTACTCTTTTCTGTTCTGAGTACTGGAATAATCTAAGAATAAAGGAATAATTGTCATTGAATCCCAGAATAATTTAGACTGGAAGGGACCTCTGGAGACCATCGAGGTCCAACCTCCTCCTCAAGGAAGATTTAGTTAGGTCTGGTTCTTCCAGGCCTTGTCCAGTCTCAGTCTGATTATCTGAAGTGTCCACACTCTGGACATTTTTGACAACCTTCATGGTGAAATAACAGTACAGAACTGGTACATAACTGGAATTTTCCATGTCCCACTTTTGTCTGTGCCTCTTGCCTATTGCTGTGGACTTCCAAGAAAGTCTGGTTTGATCCCCTCTACACTTACCGTTGAGGTGGTTGTCTCCCCTTTGTCCTCTCCAAGCAAATCCAATAGGTTCCACCTCTCCCCAGTGTCCTGGGTTCTGGGCAGGGGAAGGTGCTGCCTGGAGACTCAGTGCTGAGTCACTTCACTGACATTTGCTTGGAGATACAGGACTGCAGACTTTGGTTTTGAGGTGCCTTGAAAATGCTAGTTACATCTGAAGTGGTTTTGGCCATCTCCAACAAAGCAACCTGGGTCACAAAGGAGTTAAACATCTTGCCCAGGGCCAGGGCTGAGGCCTGAAATGATGCAGAAATCCTGACTTTCAGCCTCCACCCTGTAGTCTGTCCTAGGAAAATCTAAATGGCGACTGGTTTTTACAGTGTAGACCAGTGTTTAGGTCTGTCCTTAAAAAAGATAACTCTGTAAATCGGTAAGTTAATAGTAAATCACATGCTAATGCTTTGCAAAGAAAATAATCTTCCTTAAGCAAAGTTGCAAAAGTACCTTTTTGACTCCAACATGTCCTTTGGCTGGGGCAGCTGGATGCTCCTGCCTTGGCACAACAGTGATGTGTCCATCCTTGGCCAGTGGGCAGATCTGCCAGGGTGTGTGATGAGCTTTTGTCACAAGATGAGAGACACAAAAATGAGAAGCTTTACAGGTTTAACAGCCTCTCTGGGTATTGAAATGGGAGGAGTGATAGAGCACAGGAACAAAAGGCAGCTCTGAAGGAATTATTAAGGTTGGATCTATGGGGTTACTCAGCACTGGGGTTAGAGCACGGCACATGGATATGAACAGCTGCTGATTTGTGAGATTTGGGTTGCATTGCAGAGATATCTGGTACTAAAGAAGGAAGTCCTATGGTTGTCATTATCCACACTGAATAGCTGGTCCCAGTGGTGTTTATGGCAGGCCTCTCATGAGGTTATTTAACGCCTGCACTGGGACTCTTCAAGGTAGTTCCCAAAAAAATAGTTTTCTATGGAAATGGCGAATAAAAGCATTTCTTTGGCAAAGGGAAAGCTCTTTTACTCTGTGCCCCTTGTATTTAACCTGAGAAATTAATAATGAGAGATCCAAGTGTTCCTGCTTTTTTGCATGAAGCTGAAAACGCCTGAAATGTTCTAACTGGCAGAACCTAGAAAGGGAGAATAGAGAACAAAAAATTAGGGTTTCTTTGCTGTTTTTTTGTGGTTTAGTGTCTGTGCCCGGAAAACTCCTATGTGGATGTGGTCTCGTGGCCTTGGTTCTGAGGGGGTGGGGGCTATCTCCTCCTGGCCTCTCATGTGCACTGGGTAAAACCTCTGCTGTAGGAATTCTCCTCTTGCTGGAATGCCTGAAGTTCACAGGCTTCAGTTGTGTGTTCATGACTTGCCTTCCAGTTCAGCTGTCCAGGACATGAGACACTTGTCTTAGCAGGTTATACAGATTTGTTTTGAAAGGCATTTCACAAGGGATGAAACAAATCTGAAGCTTGGGTCCTGTGCTAACATTCCTAATCCATGAGTCAGAAAGGATTCAAATGTCCCGTTCTGTTTTAGCCATAAACATATCAATATCCACATCCATATCCATGATAGCTCACTTTTAAGTTGATCCTTTTTTGACTCCCTTCATTACCCATCAGTATTCTTAATATCCTGTACCCTACAGAAGGATTTCTCTCCTTCAGTCCAGTACTTCTGCGCCTGGCAGTATGTGAGAGCAAATGGTGGATTTTCTGCTGTTCAGATTAATCTGTTTCTTAGAAGTTAGGGCATAAATGTCCCAAAATTATTCCAGAAATTACCTGCAGAGCTAAAAAGTCCATCTGCCCACTGAGTGACCAGGTCAGTCAAGTTCAGTACCTGCTTGTACTTAACTGGGACCAGCTGGTTGGCTTCCTGCATATTTAGGTTGGATTGTTCCATTTTTTTCACTAATTTTTTCAATGCAAACAAGCTGACTCCCTTTACAATCCTTCTCGAGGCCTTTTCTGGTCTTCTTTTCATCTGGACAATTTTAGAAGTTTATGTGATCAAAGTGATATACAAATAAAATCTCACTTAGTTACTAGTATTAATACTTCCATGGTCTTAATGGAAAGCAACCAATGTTGCTTGATGACCAACATGCCAATGCTTGGAAAGCAAGCAATGTTGCTTGCTTGACCAACATGCCAATGTTTGGATCTGCATATGTATTTTTTTCAGAGCAGCACATTAGCAACTTACAGACATACTTTGTTTTTCCAAATTAACAGAAATACTTTTTTTTTAAGTTTTATTTTTAAAATTTATTTCTTATTTCCAGCTGGAAATTTTGTAACTGCACCCCAAGAGTGTGTGCGTGACTTTGTATTGTGAAACCTCATTTAATTTCTACTATAATATCCTGAGAAATCCAGTTCTTTCTGGAGATACTGTGATCCTCCCCAATCCTAGAAATTTACTGCACCTTTGCTCTGCCTATGTCATCACTCTATTGCTAACTGAGGCAAAATCTGCATTTCTTTTTGGGGGCTGTATCTATATATCTGTATATCTGCATATCTATTTATCTATGCATCTATCACATTTAACCTCAGTTCTATCCCTGTTGCACGGTAGAGATTCTCAATCTTTTAGAAGGAACTACTTAACCTGTTTGGGGAAACCCCAAACATATGAACGCTGCATTTTTGCATTTACAACCAGCTAAAAATTAGCCTGAATGGTTATGTTTTCTTTTCCTTTGCATTACTTGTTAGTTTGCTTACAAGTGCGGAAGTGTACCTGTGAGTTTGTGTTCTTGTGTAGTCATTTGGAGATTACTTGCTGGCATCCTGGGGACCACTAATGGACAGTGATAGAACAGGTCTGTGTTTCCTTTAGCCAATATTTTCCCTGGTTGATTTTTATGCCTTTTAATTTAAAATCTTTCATTTTCACTTCACTTGCAAAGTGTGACTCAACCTCACGTAAGCAATTTGTATTTTGCTATGCCTCTGGCCTCCAAGGTGTTTATTATTCCCATTCCTTTTCTTTTCTGCTTCCAGCCAATATCATGCATTTTGCTCCTTTGATTAATAAACCCTGAGCCTTGTACATACCAAAGCTCCTCACCTTATCAGTTCCTGATTTCAAAATGTGCTGTGAACATGAACAAGATATTGAGCAAGATCTCTGTGTGCTTAGAATACCAAAGGGTCTTGTACACAAAGCTAATGGTAAAGGGAGAGGAACTGGTTGTGTGCAAACCTCTGCCTTGCTGCTGGTGCAAGACAGGCTCTTCTGGAGCAAGGTTGGTCTTTGGTTTATTAAATATGTACTCCCAGCACGCAGGAAAATAACACCTTGTTTAGCACAGACACCCACCTGCCTGCTGGCACAAGCAGCTTCTGGCCACTTATTATACCCTTATGAACACTTTACCTGTTCATTTCTGTTCATAAATGGATTTCACAGATTCCTTTTCTGTTTGCTCGTGAAGGAGACATAAAACAGTCCTTGCTCTTTATAGCAAGTAGGTGAGGATTTGTGCATTTAGGAATATGGGTCTAAGGGAACTTCTGGGAAGAGCCTGATCCTTTGCAATGGTTATCCTGATCACACAGCAATGTAGAACAGTTAATCAGAAAAGTTAATGTAACAAATCTGGCCATGACTTGCTTTTCCTACCGACATCATGTTTTTGCATTGAATTCAAAGTGAAAATACTATTTTCATATCCCTGTCTAGGCCTGTACTTCATTGAAGGTCAGTAAATACAAAGCTGATTTATAAGGATGAATATTTTGTGTTGGAAAATGCTTAAACTAGGTAAACACAAGGCATAAATCCAAACTAGTTTCTGTAAGGAGCTGAGTAACTGTTTCATGCATATGTTCTTATCAGAATACTCAGCATTACAGGAAGGTTTGTGCCTCTAAATGACACAAGAGATTTTCTCTCAATTATATGTGTATTACTATAATAGTAGAGCAAGACTTTAAATATTAAACTGTTGTCCCAAAACTGCTTTTCATCAGCATATTTGTATTGATTAAAAAATGGACATTCCAGGCTTTGACTTACCTGCTCATGAAATCGAAGGCGGTGAAAGGAAAGGAACTTTCTCTATTGCCGTCTGCTGCAGGTGCCTTCAGGAGCAGCTGGAAGGACTGTCTCGGGGAGGGAGTGGCTGCATTTGCATCCCATGATTTATCCGTTGGAAGTACATAGGGAACAAGTAAGTGATGGGTATGTTAATACTGTTTTAAAATTGCTTTTTTGCATTTTTTTCTTTTCTGTTGGCCTGGCTTTTTTGGAAGCATATGAATAGCCCAAGGTGGGAGGTCTTCACAGTTTGGACTCCTTTTTTTAGTTATGAAAGTTTTTATTGTTATGTGATCAGCTAAATCCAAGATGTGGAACTAGTTATAAAACATAAAGAGACTTGGGAAGTCTGTAAGTGTTTGTTCAGCCATTGCCAAGGGGGTTAAATAGCAGCAGATGGTGGTGGGGGTTAGACAGGAGGAACAGTAGGTTGTTCCCAAAAGAATGGGGCATGGAGATTGACTTGCTGAATGTGATGGGCCTGAAGAAGTCACAGCAGGATTTCTGGGGGTGTAGCATAAATAATAATCTCTTGTGCATTACACATACCATATATTTTATAGCCTTTGGAGGAGTTGCTTATTTTGTTTGCCAATTCGTCAACCACTTAGATTGAAAGAGATTATTCCTCCTGAAGGAGACTTTATGTCTCCTTTCTGTGTTTAATCAGATTATGGCACAAAGATCTTTAGTCCTTTCCAGCATTTGGGAAAAAATACTATTTCCCACTACATTTATATACTTAATTCTCGAGTCTGCATTAGATCCATGGCCTGTTATTTCCTATATATAGACTATTTATAATCCCAGTTAGGGATATTACAGCTGCTTCAATGCCAAAGCAAGAAAATCAAACACAAGAGTATTAAACCTAATTTTCTGCCCTTCATGTAAAACTCTTCTGCTAAGACAAAAATGCAACGTAATTCAAACTACAGGCAAAAATGTGGGGGAAGTTGAAACAATTCAGGCTGGCTCAGCTGTTTCTAATTTAACCAATAACCTTCAGAAATTCCTCAGAACTGTAGGTTTTACCTTTTAAAATGGGGAAAACACTAATGGTTTGGAGCTTTGCCAGTTACTTGAAATGTTTAAAAGGGTAAAAAGGGGACCCAGAACGTTTGTGGACTGTTTGCGCTGTGTCAGTTCTGGTAAGAGTCCCAGGGCAGGCAGCTCCAGACCAAGGAAGTGCAGGGCATCAGCAAAGAGTTAGAGGCTAAAGATGGAGTTGATGCAGTCAGGGTTTTTTGTGGAACACAGGCTTTGTTAATGGCCTGAAGCTGAAGCAGGGCAGGTTTAAAGTAGCTATTAAGAAACAATTCTTGGCTGGTGAGGATGGTGGGATACTGGCGCAGGTTGCCCAGAGAAGCAGTGGCTGCCCCATCCCTGGAAGTGTCCAAGGCCAGGTTGGACAGGGCTTGGAGCAGCCTGGGATAGTGGCAGGTATGGAAGATCCCTTCCAACCCAAACTACTTTATCATTCTATGCCTTCAAAAGTAAAGCTTTCAGCCCGAAGACATCAATCTCGGACTAAGAATCTCTGTCACAAAAGTGCAAATGCGTCCAGCCACACAGCTGTGTTTGTGAACATGAATGCACTGTTCTGCCCTGCCGGTGCGATGGCTGTGGCACTGACCCTGACCGGGGGTCACTGCCTGGCCCTGCGGGTCACGGTGCCGCCGCTGTGCCGCTCTCCGTGTGCTGCGTGCGGCTGGGGCTGCAGAGCGCAGCCCCCGGAGCAGCCGGCCCGTGTCCCCCTCACACGCCGGCCCGTGTCCCCCTGACACCGCCGGGCCCACCCCGGGCTCTGCGGGCAGGGGAAATGCCCTTTTGGGCTAATCGCTGTAATTGGACTATGCGTTGTAAAGGCCTCCACCTCGTGGCTGTGCTGTGCAATGAGCCGGCAGCACCAGGCATGGCTGGAATTTAACTTACGAGTCAGGCTGGGCTCCTTGCACATTTTGCTTACTTCCCTAAAGAGCCTTTTAGGAATCTTAAAACCGTGTGAGAGGAATATGAGGGATGGTGTTAAAGCAGCGGTGTCTTGGGCTGTCTTTTTACTCGGTTACAGAGTCACAGAATGTCCTGAGCTGGAAGGGACCCTCAGGGACCATCCAGTCCAGCCCCTGGCCCTACCCAGACACCCCAACAATCCCACCCTGTGCATCACTGACAGCATTGTCCAAATGCTCCTGGAGCTCTGGTTGATGCCGTCCCCATTCCCTAGGAGCCTGTTCAGTGCCTCAGCACCCTCTGGGGGAAGAACCTTTCCCTGATCTCCAGCCTGACCCTGGCCTGGCCCAGCTCCGGCTGTTCCCTGGGTCCTGTCCCTGGTCACAAGGAGCAGAGGTCAGAGCTGTCCCTGCGCTGTCCCTTGGGAAGAACTGAAGCCCGACCCTGGTGAGCTCTGCCCTCAGTCTCCCCCAGCTGAACAAGCCAAATGCCCTCAGTCATTCAGTCTTGTATGGCCCCGCCAGACCCTTCACCATCTTCATGTCTCTCCTCTGGATGTTTCTCAAGGAAGTTAAAAAGAGAAAGAAGAGGATGCTGCTTGCATTCCTTTGCATGTTGTGCACACTTTGTTTAACCTCTAGCAGACCTTAAGCAGACTCTAGAGACACCAGTCTGGGCTGGCCATGCCCATGTGTTGTGTGATCCTGTGTCTATACCCCATGAAGCACCTCTTAAGTGCAGATCAGGACTGGATCAGGCTGTGGAACAGGTGCCTTTCGGGTTGGGCAAGGGGAAAAGCAGCTGAAATACCTCAGATGGCGGCAAAGAGCTCAGATATAGGCTGGTTTTGTAAATGGCTGTTGGCTGAGAGGAGACACTGGAAACTGCTTGTAGAAACTTTTTGACTAGATACGGCTGGCCAAGTCTAGAAGTTTTAGGATATAATAGAGTATTTCAGATGGAGGGGACCACAATAATCATTAGCCCAATTGCCTGAGCACTTCAGGGCTGACCAGAAATTACAGCACGTTGTTAAGGGCATTGTCCAAATGTCTCTGGAACACTGACAGGCCTGGGGCATCCACCAGCTCTCTGGGAAGCCGGTTCCAGTATCTGACTACCTAATCAGTACAGAAATGCTTCCTAATATCCAGTCTGAACTGCCCCTGGCACAGCTTTGAACCATTCTCACCCATTCTGACCCTGGATCCCAGGGAGAAGAGCTCAGCACCTCTCTTTCCACATTCCCTCCTCAGGTCACCCCTCAACCTCCTTCTCTCCAAGCTAGATAAGCCCAGAGCCCTCAGCTGCCTCTCCCAGGACCTGCCTTCAACCCTGTCACCCTCCTCTGGACGCATCCAAGGACCTTCACATCCTTCCGCAGTGTTAGGGCCAGCCCTGCACACGGTGCTCCAGGTGAGCCCACGCTGAGCCCAGCAGGACCATCCCCTCTCTGGATCAGGGCACCATGCTGTGTGTGATGCCCCCAGGATGGGATTTGCTCTCTGCTCTTCTCCCCAGTACTTCAGTGAGATTCTGGCCACCTCATGTGAGACAGAGAGCAGCCTGAGGCAGAGGATGATTGAATTCCTGCTTCCTTTCCCAGCCCTGCTCAGCCTGACCTTCTGAAGCAGCGATGGTGGGTCCCAAATGGGCTGTTTCCAAGAGGGACAAACACAGTGGTGCTGCACTAGGCTACCCCTTGCAAGCAGAACTTGTTCTTTCCTTCTCACGTCCTCCATCTCTGGCCCCTGCCTCCAAGGAAATATGAGCTGCTTCTCCAGGACTGTACAGAGCTGTGATTTAAACAGTGCTGTTTGATCCTGAAGGTAGGTATTCCGCAGAGATTAGAGATCTCTGTTTGATCATGAGAGCTGGGGTTCTGCTGAGGTTTTACTAATCCTCATTTCCCACCTAATAAGGTCTTGGAAAATATTCTGAAAACAGAGTTTTGTTTAAACAGTAAAATAAAACTGATTTGGAAGTTCCAAGCTACCCATGTCACATGAATATTTTCATCTTGTAGGCTTTTTCCTGCTCTCTAAAAGAAAAACCACAAGCTTCATCAAGACTCTAAGTGGATCCTCTTTCTTTCCCAGGTCAATTTTAAAAGAATGTGACCAGTCTAAATTCTATAATTACTAACGTTAATTGAAAATAAACAGTGGACCACTTCTTGATTTCATCCATCCTTCATCAGGTCAAAGTATTTGTTTCAATATTACCTTTCTGCCAAATCCAGTGAGAATGTAAACAACTTAGATATTGAACTGATTTTCATTTTTTTGTACAGATAACTCATTTTTCTTCCCAAATATTTTCTCAATTCTCTGGCAAAATTGCCCTGGTCTGAAGACAGTCAAAGCCCATTCTTAAACCAACATTCCCATTTCAAAGCTCAGGAGAAGAATTCCCAGCAGTTTAATAACTGAGTTGTGCCTTTGGATTTATGCACATGCTGCTTTGTTCCGGCCCACGAGCTCCAGGAAATGTCTCTGCCCGAGATAGCAAATCTAATCTCTGCCTTTGTTAGCATGGCCTGGCACCGGGAGATAAGCTTTCATTGAAAGCAGAGCTGTGACTGTGCTATGGGAGCAATAGTTGGTGCAGCAGCTTCTGCTTGATTAATAAAAATGAGTAATTTAGAGAGCCAGTAATCACTACAGCTGGGTCACTTTGAAATCTGAATAGGGTAACAGGTGATTCTGTGCCCAAAAGGAGAACCAAGGGAGGTGGGATGGAGCCCTGAGCAAACCGATCCAGTAAGTGGCATCCCTGCCCACGGCATGGAGTGGAAACAGATGATCTTTAAGGTCCCTTCCAATCCAAACCATTCTGGGATACTATGAAATAACACAAATACTTGTGAAGAGGGCAGTTGTTTTACCTGAGAGCTCTGTACGTCCAAACTCCATTTGATATATAGAGAAACCAGCTTTAAGCACTAAACTAAAAGTTTTAGTGGTATCATTGCAGTTTCTATCTGATGTCTTGTCCTGAAATCAAAATCTTACCACCTCCCTTTTTCTGAAGGCTGTTTTGTTAGTTAAATAGTTAAAAATCATGCAGTCCCAGAATGGTTTGGATTGGAAGGGACTTTTAAAGCCCATCCAGTCCCATCCCCTGTCACGGGCAGAGACACCTTCCACTATCCCAGGTTGCTCCAAGCCCTGTCCGGCCTGGCCTTGGACACTTCCAGGGATCCAGGGGCAGCCACAGCTTCTCTGTGCCAGGGCCTCAGCTCCCTCCCAGGGAAGAGTTTCTTCTGAATATCCCATCTAAACCTATTCTCTTTCAGTTTAAAACCATTTCCCCTTGTCCTGACACTCCATGCCCTTGTACAGAGTCTTTCTCCAGCTTTCTTGTAGGCTCTTTCTGCAGAACAACTGTGGCATCAGTGAAATAAAGGTCCTATGTTTAAAAGGAAGGTATTTTAATTACTGAAACCTTAGAATATTTTATTTTGCAAGAGGTTGTAAACCTTCTGCTTCCAGATGTTTGGGTTTTTTTTAATTGAAGACCCTCAAGAACAGTCCCTTCTATAGCATCTACCGAGTCCATCTACAGCAGAGGTTCTAAAATACATTTGGGACATTGCCTACTTATACTTATTGATCTGCAAAGAAGGTCCATCTCCCTCCTCCTCAGGGTTCCTGAGCCTGTGCTGGGAAAGTCACACTGAGCATCATAGAGTGGCACTACCAGAAAAGGTTAGTTGGATGCTGAATGTTGCAGTTCAGCTGTGTGTTCTCTCTCTGTTTATTCTGGTTTTGAGGAGTGGATTTAGAAATACTTTAATGAGAACACAATTAACGAGAAAAAATACAACAATAAAAACTCTTTACCTGCAATCAGCAGTAACTAAATGACTGTAACAAGCATCCCAAGAAGTCTGCAGAGATGCTTTGATCACAAGAACATTCCCAAACCCTGCAATACTGCCACTGGTGTTATTAAGCAAGAATAAATTTTATCTTGGCACACAGAAGTTTATATTTCAAGTTATTAAAGTGTGAGGATCTTAAAAATCTTTACAGCAGCTCAGGAAGTCTGGGCAAAGACAATATGTGTTTTTGCAGACACTTGAGATGTCCTGTGGCTGACAGACATGGAAAAGGCACTGCCCCTCACCTTATGCTCCATCTACAGGCCATGGAAAGGAGAGATATCTCTATATTTTACTGACTGTTCTAAAACTCATGAAAATTAGTTTATTACTGTTGTTACATGTTAATTAGTGGGCACAGACAGGTAGAAAGGAGTCAATGCAGAGCTTTGCCAGCAGACCCATGGGCTTCAGCAGCAGTCCTGCTAGTCTAGGCCCTGCATTTTTGGAATACATGCCAATATACATGGCACCCTAACCAGTGGATTCAGAAAATCTCCCAGTGGAAATGAAGGACACAGATAGGAGAAATGGGAAAGTTGATCAGGCTGCCTGTGTCTGGAGTGTGGCCTCTCTTACTGAAGGAGCAGCTTATTCTGGGTCTGAACACATTGCCTGGATAAATAGGGATGGTCTGATCCAGAGATGGCTGGAAGTGAAGTGAAGGAGCCCTCAGTGAGCTGCAGTTCAGGCCAGGAATGTGTTATTGTTTGTATTTAACTGGAATCGACATTATTTCTGATACCTTTCTGCATAACAGACAACCTTTTGCTTTCAGGCTTTTAGACCCAGGAGCCTGAAGACAGGAGGTAAATCTACCCAAGACTGGAGCATTGAAATAGGAATTTTAATTTTTAAGCATAGCTGTGATCATTCCTTACAGGAACTGTCCCTGTGCCTAGGCCAGACGCTGCAGTCGCAGGAACAGTTAGTTTTCCCAGCTCAGCTTATGTCAGTTATTCGGGATGTGAATTTACCAAGATTCACTGTGGTTCTGCAAAGAGGGCTTGGGATTGAGTTACATGAAGTGAGGGAAATCTGCTGCTCATTCTTGGAGCAGAGACAAACCACAGGCAGTGACCAGAGGGTCGCTTGATGTTCCACTGTGCTGGAGCAGAATGGGCTTGCTTGTCTCACATGCCGCTGTGGCTTGGCTCCAAACCAAGTTTCTCTCTTGCAAGTCAGGCTTTATTAGAGAAGTTCAGCCTGTCACCAGGGCACTGGCAAAGCTCACTTTAAACTGAGGTCTTAGAGTAGTGACAGGAACCACCGCTGTGCTCGGACTGTGACGAAGGGGAATGACCTCTGCTGCTTACAGCTGGATTTAGCCCCACACTGCTGTTGCATCAACCTCCTGAAGTCCATTCAGGACCTCATTTGACACCCACTAGAGCTGCAGACAAGTGGGTTGGCTTTGGTACATGTGTTGTAAGGTAAAGCTGAACAGCCTGCCAGGGCTGTGCAGACCAGCTGCAGCTGTAGCTGTGGGTATTCGTGCAAACAATAAGGTGTTCTCAAGTCTCAGAAAATGAGCTTGAAATCCTGGCAGCATAGATCTGTGGCTCCTGGTCTCCAGTTTTCATAGCTGCAGCCTGGGTGTTGCCACAGCACCAGGCTCAGAGCATCAGCTCATCTTACCCAGCCCCATCTCAGAGCCCTGCTCAGTGTTGGGTTCTCTATCTGTGACCAAAGAGCTGCCACGATCGGAGCGGTGTCGATTCACCTGTGCTGACTCAGGACCCTGGCCCAAGTAGTGCCAGGGGATGTTCAGATTGGATATTAGGAAAAATTGCTTCATGTAAAGGGTGGTGAAGCATTGGCATGGGCTGCCCAGGGCAGTGCTGGAGTCACCATTCCTGCAGGTGTTCAAAAACTGAGCAGACATACAACTTCGTAATATGGTTTATTTGGCATGGTGGGATTTGGTCAAAAGCTGGACTCAATGATCTTGGAGGTCTTTTCCAATCTTCATGATTCTGTAATTCCTTCTATCTTTGGTGCAGAGCTTCTGATACTCCTGGTTCCTACTTTGGGCATCATTTGGCTCCCTGCACTGTGCTTTGCAAAACCAGTGCAGAGAAGGGTACGGATGGTCTTGTCTGGGGCAGTGAATGCTCTTGGAAACACCTGAGTTCCTTCAGTGGAAAACCAACAAAATCACCCCAGAGCAGACGTTTTATTCGGAAAATTTCAAACCAGACCATGAGTCTAACAAAACAATAAGGCCCTGAAAGCAGGTTTGGAAAGGAAGCAGGTTTGCCAGGTAACGTGATGCCAAATGATGAATTAGCCGTTTCTGTCTGTTGTGTGTGTGTGTATTAACAACTATGTTTTGTAAGGGGAAACATTTTTTATCACCCTTCCCTATGAAAGGCTTTTTATTCTTATCGTTCTATCATGAATAAAGGCTCAAGTCCACTCTTTTTTAACTCATCCCTTTAATCCTAGCAAAATGCTATGCCAGACAGAAGGCCCACATTTCACAGTAGAAGGAGAAACAGACAATAATGAAAAACATTATATGCAAAACATTCCAAGTTTTAGGAAAACCTCTGTTATGCCAAGAAGAGTGTGACTGTGGAGAATACAGTCCATGCTGATAGTAAAACTAGCTCTCCACTACCTAGAGGTCTTGGAAAGTTATCCTTGGTAACTACTGGGGAGGTGCTAACTTACAGTCTGGCAGGATTTTAAAGGATGCTTTGGTCTTTATGAGCTTGAATGTAAAAACTGAAACTGCAGACTTAAAAAAAACCCTCAAAAATTATGAACTCATAAATTGGGTGAACTTGGTTTCTTCAAATGCCAGGAAAACACACCTCACATGCCTGAAGATATGTAGTGCTCTGTGGCTGAAGAAATCTAAAGCAGGATTTTTAATCATGTGAGAAATATTTAAATTAGCCAAGTTGACACACACACACAAATATAATATTGAGATTGGAACTGTGAGCTAACACTTTCATGGGACTGAAGACAGGTGGGGAGAGAAGTGCCAAGCAGTTTTCATCAGAGTCTCAGCCTGTACAGACAGGTGCCTGGAATCCAGACTTATGTTTGGTTTAAAACAAAATACTTTTCTGACAGGCTTAAGAGGAGCAAAGCTACGACTCTGAAGAACTAAACATTTATTTTCTTATTTGTTATGCAAATGGCACAAACATCAAACTCATCCCCATCCCTGGAAGTGTCCAAGGCCTGGTTGGATGGGCTTGGAGCAACCTGGGATAGTGGAAGGTGTCCCTGCCCATGGCAGGGGGTGGAATGGGATGGGTTTTAAGATCCTTTCCAACCCAAACTTTTCTAGGATTCTGTGGTTTGTTGTTCCATGAAGTAGTTTTTTTTCATGATTTATGATCAAGGATGCCTAGATCTCTTTCACTTCAGCTTTGTCAGAAGACACCCACAACTCAGCTCTATCTAATTTCTGTTATGGCGTGTTGATTTGATGCGGAACCCTAACTCACTCCTCCTGAAAAATTAAAACTAGAAGAGTTCATTTCAAGGCATGAGGTGCAGTAATTAAGCTCATCTGTCAACTGCATTCCAGAGGATAGCTCCTGGTATGGGAGGAATGGGATGCTTTGTGATGTTATCTGTGGTTTGAGTGTCTGTCATTGACTCTAAAACAAGCTTTATTCTGTAGAGCCAAGTGGCAAAGCAGCTGCCCTTTGTAACAGGATTATGATGCTTGAAGTAATTTCCTCTTCTTTCAGAACCTATTCTGGATGTCATCCAGGAAATATTGCTGCTTGCCTGACAGATAAGGGATTGAAGAGCTATGTTCTGGACTAATTCTGTTAGCACTGCATCAAACATCTAACCTCAGGTCCTTCTGCAGGGTGTAGGACTTGCTTTAGTAATAAAATGATTGAGAATAGTTCTGCATATCCAAAGTTGCTGTTACATGTTATAGACTCTAATGTGATGGAAATTTTGTAGATTTGTCTGAATGTCAAAGTTCATTTTAAGTAATTCAGAACTATTAAGGAGACAACATAAAGGTATTAAATACTAGATTTTCTCTGGTCAAATTATTAAACAAATCTATCGTTGGACTAGTTTTGAAAAAATATACTCTAAGTAAACACATTTTTCCACCAAATATAAAAAGTACTCTTACTTTTTGAATTCTCCTATTATTAGAATCTCTCTGTGCAACTTAATTTACTTTCCAGAAAACCTTCCCTGTAGAAAAGACTTGTGTAAATATTATGTACAAAACATCTGGACATAGGGATGGGTCTGTGTGTATCTGTGGTGTTCTGCTGCTATTTTAAGGTCGTTTTCAACCTCACATGTGAAAAGTAATTTCATCTTATATTCTCTAACTTTATTAAAAATAAGGGTAAAAATCCATCCTTTCTGTAACCCCTTCTCATGTTTCATTGTGATGTACCAGCAGAGGGAGATCATGTTCTTGTTCTTCCTCTTGCTTTCCTAACACAGCCTGATTGCCTAATTGTGAATGTATTGATAACTGTGACATAGCCAATAGAATATGTTGAAATTCTCCAGAATACAATCCTTTTCAAGGATAAAATTTTAATACACCTTTTTTTTTTTTTTTAAATTTTGCAAAAAATTGCTGTATGCAACAGGCAATTACTCCAGCAGTGAAAGCAGTTAACTATGTAGTAATTTTTTAATCTGTTTTCATGGAATCATGGAATTGTTTAGGTTGGAAAAGCCATCCAAGACCACTGAGTCCAGCCATTCCCCACCACTGACCCATGTCCACAAGTGCCACATCCTCACATTACTTGAACACCTTCAGGGATGGGGCCTCCACTACTATCCTGGGCAATCTGTTCCAATGCCTGAACACTCCTTCCATGAAGAAATTTTTCAAAAAATCTCCAATCTAAATCTCCCCTTGTGCTTCCTGAGCCCATTTCCTCTCATCTTTGTTTGGTTACATCTATAAAACTAGTTCTCTATAAATATAATTTGATGTAGAGTTCATGCATGCAATTTAATGTATATACATGGGGATTTCTTGGAGAAATCAAATTAGAGATCTCCATGGACTGGAAAAGGAGCTTCAGGTATTTAGGCTGGATGTGGACACCTAAGGTCACTAGAGATACTGACATTTTAGAGGCAATGAACCCCACATTGCCTCATGCACTGTATTTAATACACAACCACAAGTAAGGCTAGCATGATGACTAGGCTGTGGGTAAAAATAGCTTGGAATCATGGATAAATAGCATGAATTAACCATGTGCAGACTTAAAAAATTTAAATACAGGATTTAATGATCTTCATGGAGCTGATCTTGAAAAATTACCTTTATGGCATGGTCCTTCTTCTTTGTTCACTGTGTGATAATGTTCCCAGTGTTTTCATAAAGAAATACATTACTTTTCTCATTAGATATTTAATATCTTGAAATCTCCATCCATCAGTTTATCTTCTCTTTTGTTTTTCCAAGTAAGCAGCAGAGCAGGTCCTAACTTGGTCCTGGTCTTGCTCCATAATTGTATTAATGAAGGCAGCAAGTCTGCTTCCGAGCCAGAAACAAAACTTTTGACCCCTGACTTCTATGTCATGATCACAGGATGGCCTGTTTTATAAAACAAATGTTTTATAACAAAAAGCAAAGTGATTTCATCTTGCAGATGAGAGATGATTCAGTGCTGCAGCGGGGTGAAATGGTCTCTTGGCTCAGGCATAGGGTTTGTTAAACAAACTACTCCAGTTGCTACAGCTACTTATGCCTGTGTCTCACTCTTTTTCACTGGGATGTGAGAGTTTGAAATGTGTTGAACTGTGAATCAAACTGACATTTATATTTAAATTTTATATTTAATTTTTTATTCTGTTCTGTGGAACAGGCAGAAGATTCAAAATGACAGAAGTATCTCTGTAGGACTTCAAGATTCTTCACAATGTAGAACACATAGCATGTTAAAATGTCTCATTTTTACAACCTTTACATGAAAAGGTTCATCAGAAATGTTTGTAGAACACAGGGAATTGCTACCATTCACCTGTCTCCTCTGATTCTGCTGTAGAGCATTAATTGACAAAGCCATGAAATAATAGAACAGACTGAGTTTAAAAAGGAAGCAGGAACCATAAAATACAGGATGGCCAGAATTCAGCCAGACACTAGAGGTGTGAACATTTCAAACTAAATTTCAGTTCCCAGCTTACCTCTTTATAGCTATAGGGTAAGACCAGGGAACATAGCCTGTAGCTTGGTTTCAAAATCAAACCTTTTGAGAAAGTGGAGATCAGAAACTTTCAGTTCTTCAGCATCTGGATTCTGTAATAAAAACATTCATTCCTACACTGATAGTCATGCTAGAATCCAAGGGTTTGTTTCCTTAACTAGAGCAGGTTGTTTCTAGTCATGTGGATTCTGGAGAAAATGCACAATGTATGACCCTTCTGAAGAGTCAGAAGGCAGAATTCGAACAAAAGTTACATACATCCCATTTTTATATTAAATCACAGTTCTTATATTGTTGGCAAAGGTAAGGTACCTCACAGGAAGCTGTGAATCCTCTGTAACTGAAAGGCCTTGAGATTGATCAGTATAGAGGCTCTCTGGTTCTGCAAAAGCTGCAGGACAGCTTTTAACCATCTCCAGTGAAATACCTTGGTCATAGAGCAGAGAGATGAGTACTAAAAACACACTGCCCATGTGTGAGAGCAGCTGCACAGCTGAAAACCACAGAGCACAGGCTGGAAAAGGGTCAGGGGTTATTTATCCATTCAGAGTCTGAACTTTCATCATATCATGGCATTCACATTACAGAATCTCCCCCAGAAGTTGTGCAGGTCTTTTCATGGTCTCTGTAGCTGAATATGAAGATTATAACAATATAACCACAGATTAATCTGTCAGTCCTTTCTCTTTTCTGCACCTTGCTTATCTTTCCTTGCAGATCTGTTAGCAGCAGCTCCAGAGCTGCATTACCTGCTTCCAGGCTCCTCGGCATACCTGCTAATTCCTATTGTAGCATTCCTGTCCTGGGATGGCACTTTAACCCTGTCCTTCCCAAAAGCAGCATAGGTTCTGTCTGCATGCAAGAATTTGAGGCAAAAAAGGTTATTTTTAGTTTTAGAGCAGTGAATTTGCACCTCTCAAATGCAGGACCAGAGTTTCTGCATACATAAAATACAAAAACACTGTCAGAGAACTGGAGAAATCTCACTCTGCAGCATGCACACTTCTCTCAGGGAGAGCCAAAGCCACCTACCCAAAACAAACAGCAACAGTTCCCTCCTTTTCCACAATTAATCAAGTTCAAACAAAGAAAGAAGAAAAGGAGGGATGGGACTTTTAGGAGGAGTGGGAATAAAAGCTTTAAATGCATATGGAGTTCCAGAGGAAACAAAATATTGTCAAATGTCTGTGACGAGGCGGCCCAGAGTATCTGGGATACGTGCAGAACTTGCTGGCCAGGAGAGAGGTGTCGTGAGAAAGAGCTCTGGTGGATGCAGCCTGCTGCGAGTGGTCCATGGGATCCCAGGAGGAGCATCTGTTTTGGGACCAGCAGTTGCTCTGTAATTAGAGAGTAGCATCAGCTTTAAAAACAATCATTTTGATATTCTCCTTCAGATGGAAACTTGCGTTTTTGAAGTGGAATCTTGTTTATTATAAATGAGGATGAAACAGGCAGCTCTTTCCTAATTAGCAGCCACTGGACAGTAACAATTTTTTGCTGCAAATTACAAAATGGGGCAGAATCAGACAGAAGCACAAAAGGTGAAAAGTATTTCCTTCCCAGTTTTCTAAACTAGTATATGAATTTTATCCATTTTAACTGAGATGAGCTAGAAAAAGGAAATAAACAACTTAACTCTTTACTCCACCTCAGCTAAAACTTTACAGCTGTCCAGGATAAATACATAGTGGAAGACTCATGGACTATTTGGGTTGGAAGGGACCTCTAAAGCTTGGCTGGCCCACACTTTGCCCACACTTGGTGTGACAGTACAGGAGTGTGGTGGGAAAGGTTTGCACTATTAAGACCACATCTGTTGGATTCTTCCCTGCTACCAAATTGCATAAAGAAAATGTTAAATTCCAGCCCCAAAACAAGCATGAAAAGATGATCAAGGTGAAATTAGAAATGCTCAGAATTAGGAAGTGAGAATACAACTGAAATATCTGTGCATACGAAGGAGACTCCAGTGGACCTCGTGAGGGTGGCACCCTCTGTGGCAGAGCCAGGGCTGCTCCCCCTGGGTACTCCAACCCTGCTCCCCTCCATGCCCTGCCCACAGCCCCCCACCCTGATAATCCCCAGGTGTTCCTGCCATGGAGCATTCCCACAGTGCCATGGCCTGACCTTGGAGTGCCTGTGCTTAGATCTCATGCTGGCATCATGTCAAAACCTTACTGTAGAGCACGTCAGAAGGAACACAGGGATTTTTTTTTTTTAATAGATGAATCTTTGGCGAACTATGAAAATAATTTCATTGGAGAAGAAGAAAAAATTCATTCCTCTTGCTACAGGGCTTTCTTCCTGCAAATTTCAAAGGCCTGCTGTGAATAATAGTGTCAGAGCTTCCAAGCTGCAAGGCTATTTTATAGTGGAAAGTGTGAGGCAACCAAAATAAATATCAGTTTCCACTGTTACAAAATAAAGTTTTTGCTTTATGTTGTACCTTAAAAGCCCTGTTCAAGGACATGATTTTTTGGACACAAAAGTAGGTACCGCAGAGGGTTATTTTTTCTTACAGGCACTGGGTTTGTTCTTTCTTGTTCACAGCAAATTGGGAAATAATTTGAGACAGAAAGAACATGACAGCTTTCTTTATGATGCAAAACATAACAGGAATTTGTCTTCCTAAAGGACTGAAGGCAATCCTTAAATCCAAATGCTGCCAGTCCTTAGGATGTTCAAAATACATATTCCTATTTAATGATGTAAGTGCATCTCTCCTTACACGATTTAAGAGTATTTTTGACAAACCTGGTCCTAGTTTTCTGCTAGCAGAGTTACAGATGAGGCAAGTTTTCCATGGTTTGGGGTTTTATTGCGAATGCTTCGCACAGCTCCGGTTATGTGCTTCCTTCTCATGACATCAGTGCTGAAGGGGAGAAAGAATGTAAACATCTGTTTTTTATAATTCAATTCCAGACTTATAACTTGATTAGGATAAGCAATGTTTCTACATGATTTATTTTCCAGTCACAACAATGCACAGTTTTAGCAGCAATTTGAAGATTAGTAAAATAAGGATGGAAACTAATGAGGTAAATCCTGCTTCATGGTCTACCTTTATGAACTGCATTGAACACTGTGCAAAGGCTGGGGATTTCCCTCCCACTTGGTGTTTAAAATGATGTCCCGGTACTCCCCGCAGTGCAGGATGAAGCGCATGGAAAGGAGGCTTACATAGCAGCACTGAGGTGAGCTGGAGCAAAGGGAATTTGGCTCCTGGCTCTGTACAGAGCCCTTCTGTGTGGCACTGGGTCAGGACCGAGTTTTCCAAAGATGCCTTCTGGGACATTGCTGCATCCATAAACAACTAAGAAGGCCTTTAATCTCTTCCATCGCCCAAGCGGGGTTAAAACGCCACTCTATTTGCTTCCTTTCCTTTGTTTTCCAGGTGTTTTCTTGCACCAGGAACTGCCAGTGCCTGGAGCCATCATCCTGGTCACAGTCTGGAATCTTTCTTACTCCCTTTAAACTATTAAATTTAAGGATATGCCCATGGGCACTGAGGAGGGCTTCAGCAGTAGTTGTAGATGTGTAACTAAAGCCAAGGGACAGCCAGGGTAGCAGCACATGTCAGAGTGATTTCAGTCTTGTATCACATTTCCAATAATAAAACACTAACAATCATAGAATCCCAGAATGGTTTGGGCTGGAAGAGATCATAAAGCTCATCCAGTCCCACCACCAGCCATGGGCAGGGACACCTTCCACTATCCCAGGCTGCCTCAAGCTCTGTCCAGCCTGGCCTTAGATGCTTCCAGGGATGGGGCAGCCACAGCTTCTCTGGGCAACCCTGTACCAGAGCCTCATTCCCATCACAGGGAACAATTCCTTCCCAATTTCCCACTCTAACTCTGGGATGATCTCGAGCCGGCATTGCCACCTTCACCTGCGGCAGGTGCGGGCACAGACCCCGGGCCATGAGGGACAGGTTCTGCTGGGGGGTGGCGGGGCGGGGGGTGGGAGGACCCCAGGTGAGGGAGGGACCCCCAAGTGAGGGCTGAGACCCCGAGGTGTGGGAGTGACCCTGAAGTGAGGGAGGGACCCTCAGGTGAACGCGTGGATGCTGAGGTGAGGGCGGGACCCCCGGGTGAGGGAGAGACGGACCCCAGGTGAGGGCGGGATCCCGGGGTAAGGACGGCGACTCCGGGGAGAGGGAGGGACCCCCTGGTAAGGACGGCGACCCCGAGGAGCGGGGGGGACCCCAGGTGAGGGAGGGACCCTGAGGTGAGGGCAAGGGCCACAGCGGGCCACGGGAGGCGGGACTGGGGCGGGCGCCGCCTCAATCCGCAGCCGGTGCTACCGGGGCGGCCGCCGCAGCTCCATCCCCAGCCCCGGCCGGCAGCAGCAGCCCCGCGGTACGGCCGGGGCTCAACCCTGTCCCTCGGGGCGGCGCTGCCCTAGCCCTGCCCGGTAGGGAAGGCGGAGCGGGGCCGCAGCCGCGCGCAGACAAAAGCGGCGGCGCTTCCTACGCCGCGCCTGAGGGGAGCGGGCGGTGGGCGACGGGCTCCGCTCTCCCCGCTCTGTCCTTGCTCCTCTCGGTCTGTCCCTGCTCTTCCCCGTTTATCCTCGCGCTCTCCCCGGTCCGTCCCGGGCCGGTCCCCGCGCTCTCCCCGGTCCGTCCCTGGCCGGTCCCCGCGCTCTCCCCGGTCCGTCCCGGTCTATCCCCGCGCTTTCCGTGATCTGTCCCAGTTCTCCCGGCCCGACTGTTCCCAGTACCTTTCCCGGCCGCCGCGGGTGCCGGCGCGATGGCTGTCGGTGGGAGCCCCGGGGCGCTGGGCACGGTGCTGCTGCTGCTCGCCCTGAGCGCCCGTGCCGTGCCTGAGCCCGAGGCGGTGCCTGAGGGAGCCTCCACCCTGGCTTTCGTCTTCGATGTGACCGGCTCCATGTACGATGACCTGGTGCAAGTTATCGAGGGCGCATCCAAGATCCTGGAGACATCGCTGAAGAGACCCAAGCGGCCGCTGTACAACTTCGCGCTGGTGCCGTTCCACGACCCAGGTAGGGCATTCCCCCGGGGGGCCTAGCGGGCCCCGGGCCGGGGCGGGCAGGAGCCAGGAAGGGCAGCAGGGAGCTCCCGAGGGGCTGGCAAAAGGTTGGGTTTCCTGCGCTTGCAGAGGCGGGAGCCTAAGTATTCCTGTCCCATCCTAGTCCTTGCCGCACGCGTTTCTCTGCCAAAGGCGGGTAACACTTTGTGACCACCATCTCCCTGTCTCTCTGCAAAGCTTCCCAAAGCCTTCAGGATCGACTGGAGTGGGCTCTAAGTGCGCTGTGTGCACCCAAGAGTAGCTTAGGGGATCAAATACTCCCCTTAATTGTTCTGATACGAGCTGAAGTAGCTTCAGTGAACTGCACGTGTAGTAGTAACGGTGCTACTGTGTTTTTTTTTCAATGCCCTTCTATGGGAGCGCCCTTAAGAACATGTATAATGCAGTTGCACTCTTCCTCCTGTCTTATTGTCCCGTGTTTACATTTAGAAACTTGCAGTGAAATGATCCAGAAGCTTTACATGGTGTGTTTTTTTGGTTTGGGGATTTACTTCTTTCCCTCATCTTACTTTTTTTTTTTTCTTTTTCGGCTGTGCATCGTGTGTTCCTCTCTTTCAGCATCTGTTTTTTGTTTCCCTGCTATCAATTTTTTCTGGCTTTCTTCCTCTTTCCTTGTCAAATTCTTCTGTTGACTTGAAGAGGAAATAGGAACAGGATGCCCCAGGCTGGTGATGTGTGCTGTACTGTGCAGTAAAAACTCTCTTTAAAAAAGAAGGAATCAGAAAGTGGAAAAAAGTCCTTGAAAATACCTTTTGACTCTAGTTCCCATGGAATATCTCAGAACATAATATTGCCAAACTCAATTCTTACAAGTTCCATTTTTGCAGGGATGTCAGCAGAAAAAGTGGACATCATTTCTATTTCTCCTCAGTCACAGATACTTCTGCTTACAAGATATATATTTGCTCTTGGTATAAATACCGTAAACCAAATGCTTAGAAAATTAGAGTGAAACTTGTCTTTGTAAATTTTGCTGCCTTGCCGTCTCTAAGCTTGTATAGGTTCTGGTTTTTTTCTTACAAAGAGTTCTTCATTGTGGTATCAGTGTGTTCTATCACAAAAGAGTCCTTACTGTTTCCATGTTTGGTGTAATTTTGTCTTTGTTTTCACTCTTCCCCCC
>VZRR01001444.1:0-201146 GCA_013398015.1 Oreocharis arfaki | reverse complement strand
TTTTTTCTCTCTTCCCCCCCCCCCCCCCCTTTTTTTTTTTTTTTTTTTAATGGAGCAAGCTTATATGGGACTTAAAAAGCATCATACCACAGAAATAAATAAGAAGGGAAAGATTTGGGTCAAGCGCAGAACCTAGAACTCTCTTATATCCTTCTGGAAAATCAAGTCGATAGATCTCTGTGGAGCTCTTTTTCCATGGAATGGCCAGAACATCAAGAGGATGAGTTGGGAGTGTTATGGTTTGATTTTCTTGTAATGATAGCACTTCAGTGAGCAGAAAGGGATTCAGTCTAGGATAGTTCTCTATTTCAGAGTGATTGGGTAACTCTTCCAACCACAAGAGCAAGAAGATCTTGTGTGGTACACTTTTAGTTTGCAGGTTTGTGTCGTGGTCCTTTGTTCTTGTGCATCCTCAGTGGAAAGAAGTCCCAGCTTTCTCTCAGGTGTAGTCCTGTGCTTAGTTTCCATCACAGACCATTTGCACGTCCTCTGTTTCAACAGCTCCTGTTTTCTTTCTCATCGCTTATGTTTCCATTCAGTTTTTCTTCTGCACATTTTCACCTTTTCAGTCCTTTTTTCCCTCCTCCTCATGTTCTTGCTCCCACTGCCTCTCCAGGTTCTTCGCTTGTGTTCGAGACCACGCTTTGCTGTACCACCCCTCCTTGCTCTGTACAAACCTCACCAGCAACAAATCCACTGCCACCTTCCCGGGCTTGAGTCACATTTTCCCATTCACTGACTCCTTGCTTCCTTGCCTCCTCCCCCATTCCCTCTCTTTCCACAGGAGATCTCTTTCCTTGGCAAATGTTAGACTTCATTCCGTGGAGTGACTGAAACTTAAACCTGCAGAGAGCTGACCTGTACAGCACAGAGCTGCTGGTAAATGTGCCTCAGAGTATCCTGTTACACCTCTGTGTGGAAGTCCAACTTCCCTGAGGGGGCCTTACTTCTTAGCGTGATGGATAACTTGTGAGGGCAGGGAGCTCTTTTGGAGTGGAGGATGGACAATTTTCAAATTCATTTTGTCCTAGTTTCTGAAAACTATTTCTTTGGTCTTTCTTAGGGTTAGAAAGACACACCACAGGCCAATGTCTTCAATTTTATGGATGTGTAATGTCCAGATGATTGCTGGTTGTCTGTATCTTATATCTGATGATGAGCAAGCCAAGGCACCTGAAAAGAAAATGCAAGAAATGTTGTTGTGACCACTTCAACCTCTTTTTTTTTTTTTCTGGTATCTATAGAGAAGTAACTTTACTCAAAAATCTCATAAAAATATTGCTTGGCAAGTATTTCACAGCATCCAATTCGTTTACCTAGTGTTGTTTTTTCTGAAGGTTGCTCAACTGAATTAATGAGCATGAAGCTATTTTTTTTCACAAGTTGTGTTGTTATTCACTCAAATTTTTTTCCAAAAACTTTTCGTGTAGCTGCCTCACAGGCAAATTTTCTGGATGTTTTGGTGAGGTGCTGTGGTCCCTGAGGCAGATGAGACTCTGCAAGGGGTACAAATACAGCTGGGGCTCAGGTCCAAGGTCTCTTTGTATAAAGGTGCCCTGATGCAGATACACTATTGATAGGTAATTGCAATTTGATTAGCTAATTAATTTAATTTAATTAATTGGGTGTGGATTTGTTTTCGAACTCCGCTGTTTTCCTAGTCTATGTTGCAGAGTGCACTTGACATCCCACAGGGTACAGCTGGATTATAAAGAATTTGGTATAAATGTAGTCTAGCAGAATATGGGAAGATTTTTAAATAACTCAAAGTGCTGCATATTGGTGCTACATTGAGGCACTGGAGCTTGTCCAGGGAAGGGAATGGAGCTGGGGAAGGGGCCGGTGCACCAGGAGTGGCTGAGGGAGCTGGGGAAGGGGCTCAGCCTGGAGAAAAGGAGGCTCAGGGGGGACCTTCTGGCTCTGCACAACTCCCTGACAGGAGGGGGCACCCAGGGGGAGTCGGGCTCTGCTCCCAGGGAACAGGGACAGGATAAGGGGAAATGGCCTCAGGCTGTGCCAGGGCAGGTTCAGGTTGGACATTAGGGAAAACTTTTTTTGTGGAAAAGGGCTGTAAAGCATTTGCACCGGCTGCCCAGGGCAGTGGTGGAGTCCCCATCCCTGGAGGTGTTCAAAATCCATGATGCATGTGGCACTTGAGGGCAAGGTGTAGTGGTGGTGGTGGTGCTGGATTGATGGTTGGACTTGATGATGTAAAAGATCTTGTCCAGCCTGAATGATTCTGTGATTCCATTATTGTGATGTACCAATGCGCTGTGGTGTGTGATGGTAGATTTAAATGTAGTGTTTTCCCTACTGCAGTGGCATTTTGGTAAAACAGGAATACAAGTATATTTTTAGTAACAAACCTGAGGCTTTTGGCACAGAATTATGGCCTACAGAAAAATGTCATGGGTTTCACATTCCTATACCATGTACCATCTGGTGGGATGCAGAGAGTTTTGGAAAAACCTTTTGTTTTCGATTCTTTGTGAATAAGTACGTGCAATGCTTTAACAGATTACAGGGAATTTTTTATTGTGAGTTTTCAATACCTAAACGTGATCACAGAAGTTTTGTAGATTGTGAAAAGGGCTATTGACTAAGAAATCTCTTGCCAGACTTGTGTTCAATGGAGAAACTGACGTGGGGGGGACGGAAAATTGTCCCAAATTTGAGAAGAGTTGGCCCAGGAAAGTTTTGAACTGGAGCTAAAGCTGAAGATCAGCAAATGCTTTTGTAGTTGCGTGTTGCAGGTCCTGATGTCCTACTAACTCCTATTTTATCCTGTGGAAATGGGATTGGACTTGGAATGCCTTTATTTAACATCTGTGGCCAGCTTTGCTATTTTTCCTTTATGCCATTAAGGAATTTTGGAATGGAAAATAAGCTTGAGAGGACGAATTCATCCCTAGTGTTTTTCTGTAAAGCTAATGGAATTATACCAGTCATAACTCACTCTGTGTGATTTAATCAAGCATTCCTTTAGTGTGAATGGCTATTCTATAGACCAAACTCCAGTAATTAATTAAGACAAAAATGAAGGGAATATATAACCTCTGGACTTCTTAGGGCAGAGGATGGTGTTTGCCTCTTCTCCATGTCTGCAGAACTCTAAGCATCTCCTGACCCCTTTCTTACAAATCAAATAGAAAACACTGGGTGAGAAAAGGGGAGACATTAATAATGCTTAGTTCAGATGGGAAAATAGTATTGAACTTAAATCACATAGTAAGTGTGTAGGAGAACTAGGAATACAGTTTTTTTTCCTTGATCCCACTCCTCTTTCTTGAGAGAGTAAAGCTCTTTTCTATCTTGAAGTTATGCACGCAGTTAAGCACGTAGTTATGTTTGACTGGAGTCTCCTTTCTTTAACAGACTGGCAGTGCTGTATCTGTAACATGGTTAGGCTGCTGAGCCGCATACTAGCTTGGATCAAGTTCAGGAGGTCATATGAAAAGGCTGGGAACTTTGGGTCTTGCAGGTTTTATAGTTTTTTTTAGAAGTTATAATGAAGAAGTAATGTTTTTTCCAGAGGAGGAACTCTATGAAATTAAAATTAGGCTATTAATGGAGTTAAAGTTTTTCGTACTTCCTGACAGAAAAAGTACTGTGGTTATGCAGATGGATAATGAAGGGAGAGGGGAAGGCACTCCCATGTCCTTGCTGTACCCACAACTGGATGGTACCACAGATGGTGTCACTGCCTCTTCCTCTCAATTCCAACTCTCCTGATAGCCCTTCTCCCGCGTGCTGCCCTGCACTTTTGCATTCTTCTGTCACTTGAGGTCTTTGGCCTTGGGCTTTACTCTCAGATTTATGGGTGTCTAAGCTTCTCAGGCTGTGTGTAAATCAGCTGGAGAAGCTGAAGGATGGCCCTTCTGGTATAGCCTGAAGAAGAAGGTCGTTGTCTTCAGCATTCCCTCTGCTTCCTTAGAGGAGGGGGGAAGAAGTGCTTCAAGACTTGGTATTAGTTTTACTGAAGAATGGGAACATGTCTGTGGAGAAACACTATTATGGCAGTGGTTTTCAAAGCAGGGAGAACAAGTTTAAGGGAAATGTGGTATTCTCTACTGGTATCTGAGTTTGCCCACACCATGGAAGTGGTGCTTATACAGGGTTTGGGGGCAGCATGAGGAAAGATTGGTGTCAGAGAAGCTGTGGCTGCCTCTGGATCCCTGGGAGTGTCCAAGGCCAGGTTGGATGGGGCTTGGAGCAACCTGGGTTAGTGAAAGATGTCCTTGCCCATGGCAGGGGTTAACCTGGATGGGCTTTAAGATTCCTTCCAACCCAAACCAGCCTGTGATTCTGTGATTGTAATGGAAAGGGAGACAGCTGAAAGAGGGAGAGGAATACAACTCTGTGTTCCTGTCCGCATTCTGGGGGTCTCCTTACCTTCCTTAGCAGGTAAAACTACTTAAAACTGTTTGAAAACTGTCTGCTATTTGAGCTAGACAAATTATTAGGTTGCCCAGAAGAAATAAACTGCTTACCAGTGAAGTTTCTGTGGGCAAATATTTTGTGAAAACTGGGTACGTATCAAAATCCCATAGTTTTTATAGGGTAGATAGAGGAGAATTGCCTCAATTCTCTTTGGTAAGAGTGAGGTCAGAGGCCAAGAAAATTATGCTCTCCGTTTCATTCAAGTAGTTGTCTTATTTGAGAATTGAGTGGCTTTTATATTGCTACCAAAATCTGAAGTGGGAAAAAAATGTGCTGATTTAGGAAGTCTGGTCTCCCTTTTCTTTTGATGGATCACGGAATGCCAGGTTAAAGCTTTCACAGCTGATCTGTCAGAGCAGTGCTTTTTGGTGGCCTCAAATTTGTGAACGTCCCATCTAACAACTCAAGGATGTGTAAGGATTTGGGGTTTTGTGGAGGCTGGTTTATTTTGGACTTAGATACACAGTGACAGCAATAATGAGCTCATGTCCAAATTCTCAGTTTTTTCCCTGATGTTTTAGAAGATGCAGTGTAAAGGTACAACTATTCAGTGCTGTCTTAGTATGTCTGAGGGCAAATGATAAGCAGACCTGGGCATAATAGACCTGGTGACAATTTGAGTGGAAATACTGCTTCCCTAAAGCTCAAAGCTCAACTCTGTGTTGTTACCACTACTACGTGTTATCGTAGCTGTCACCAGGTGAGTGGCTGTCACCAATGCTGTCTAAGTGAACAGCTCTGGGCTGATAAGGATGAAGTCTGAAGCACCTACAGACATTTTCCATCTCTGAGGCTTCTGGGATAACTGTACTGACCATATGGGAAACGAGTGTTTGAAACCTTATTGTCACCCTTAACAGAGACATTGTGGTATCTATAAAATGAATTCCCTGTGATTGCATGGATGTTTTCTTGTTCCTCTAGAGCGATTTATATGGGGTCCCTCTAAAACTAGCTGTTTGTATGGATTACAGAAGACAGTAAGTATTGCCAGTGCCAGAAGCTCCAAAATCTATGAGGCGGCCAAAATGTTGTGACATGATCCAAAAGCCTGTTAGAGCATCACTTACAAGTTATTTTTCTGCTGTTTTAACTCTGCGTGTCTAGCCCAGAAGGTATGCACAGGGGTAAATTTCCCCTCTGATTCTTGAATCCTTCTGGCAAGGGAAAAGATTCTTCTCCCTGTTTTTATTTGAAGATACAGTAGAGATTCTTTTCTGTGGGGAAAAAAATGATAATACCTCAAATACATAATTCTTTTCTGCTTTGAATTACAAATTATTTTTCCTGTTACATTTGAAATTGTTGCCTATGGAACTTAGAAGCTACTTGTTCTATTTTGCTTTTCTCTCCTCAGCTCCAAGTGGCTAAAAGTCCAAGGAAAGCTCTGCAGCTCATTAGTAATGTATTCCAGTGTTATTCTGTCCCTATAATTACTACTGATGTAGTTTATTAGGTAAGCCTTGCTGTAAGCAGTGTGTACCTTTTCCCTAGAGCTTCTGGAGTTTGCATAGAGGGTACTTCACCTGTTGTGTCCCAGGTAGAAGTCACAGTGCCCTTGCAAACTCAACTTATAGGTACGTGACAATTCACAGAGAGTTCTTCTCCCAGTTTCTTAACCACTTTTTAAACAAAGAAACTTCCCCATTCACCTTCCTTTCTTCTTTCCTGCACTCTGGATTTATTTCCCAGGAGTTAAAGCAGCTTGTGTTTCCCACAATCACATGGAGAAGCCCTGTTAATTCTATTCCATCAATGGCAGTAATTGTTTAACCCAAGGCTACACCGGCTACAGGTCTTGATGGGAGCTCTGTGGTATGGAAGAAAAGAGCAATTTCTGCTGCCTCATGCATCTCCTGGATTGGTTTAAATGCACACAAATCAAGTTCCTACTGCTGTATAAAAAGCAGATATTTGATACAGATCCTTAAGTAGTTTTAAGCTATGAGTAAGCTGTCCCTCCCTGAGACTGATATAGTATCCCTTTTTCATCTGGAGAAAACAATTATTTTCTGAGAATGCATGGTAATGAAGTGAATAAAGAGCCATGAATATTGTATACATCTTTATCTCACTTTAACTGAGGCAATAGTGGTCATTGTGAAGGGAATTGTCACAGAAGTATGGGAGGAAAGTTGACAAGGAGGCCAGTCAAAGTATTTGCCTCTTGAAATGCCAAGCTTGCTCTTTTCAAGTGCCAATCCTAGAGGAAAACTAGGAAAAAAACCCCATGTGTTTGTGTTGGGGAATTAGAATCATAGAATTGTTGAGAGAGGTTGATTGTTAAAGGTTGGATGAGACCTCTAAGATCATTGAGTCCAATCACTAATCCAGCACTGCCATGGTCACCACTAAAGCATGTCCCCAGGTGCCATACTGACATGTCTTTTGGACACCTGCTGGGATGGTGAGTTCTCCACTGCCCTGAGCGGCCTGTTCTAGTGCCTCACCACCTGTTTGGTGAAGAAATTTTTCCCAATATCCAATCTTAACCTCCCCAGGAGCAACCTGAGGCTTTTTCCTCTCATCCTGTCCCTTGTTCCCTGGGAGCAGAGCCCTACTCCCCTGGCTGCCCCCTCCTGTCAGGGAGTTGTGCAGAGCCAGAAGGTTCCCCCTGAGCCTCCTTTTCTCCAGGCTGAGCCCCTTTCCCAGCTCCCTCAGCTGTTCCTGGGGCTCCAGCCCCTTCCCCAGCTCCATTCCCTTCTCTGGACATGAATTAATAGTGAATGCCTTTACTGAAGAGAGTGAAGTTGACTTCTCAGGGGAGAATGAAGGAAAAGAACCATCCAAGACCTGAAAACTGGTGAAACTGAGAGTCTGATCCTTAATCCTTGCTCTGTGTGCTGCACTGCCATCCAGCAGTACTGACTTGATTAGGATCAGGCATGAGGCCATGCCCAGCTGCCTTTTGAAAGCTCAGTATTGTGGATGCAGAGGTGGGCTGTGTGTTACCTGCAGAGGGTGAACAGTACCTGTCTTGCAGAGGGGGCAGGGAGTGATGGGACTCCCTGTGCTGGTACAAATTGTGTTTGAGCTTCTTTTAACCAATGGGAAGCAAAAGGAATGTGTATTGGGTTGGTGATTTGTTCAGTGCCTCATGCAATCTTCATTCTGCTGGACCAACTTGTTAGAAACCTTAGAGCCGTTTCCATTGTACTGTGAAAACAGGGAATGGTCATGACCCAAAGGCTGCTAGAGCTCCAGGGGCTTTTGGACAATGCTCTCAGGCACAGGATGGGATTGTTGGGGTGTCCTGTGTGGGGCCAGGGATTGGACTGGATCCTTGTGGATCCCTGCCAACTCAGGATATTCTGTGATTCTATGATTTGAGGTCTCTGTCATCTTTTTTTCTGACTTGTGCTTTATCCTTTGTGTGTGTATCAGAGGTTGCTTGGAATTTATACTAGTGTGGATTCCACTCAGTCAGTGGAGGATCTGGATAAACCAGATTAAGGACTGTGGAAAAGGAGCAGATATTTCATTTAGTTAATGGACTTTGAATGTGGCCTAAAGCGTGACAGGAGGAACCCTTTAGACAGAGAGCCCTCAGATGCCAGTTGGTATATATTTTCCAGTCAATGATTTGATTGTTGTCATATGCCGTGGCTTTGGTTTTGAAGGAGACACATGCATCAGAGGAAATATTGAGAACATATGTTTTTCAGTTTGCAAATGGCAAACCAGTTTCTCTGTTGAAAGAGAGTGATGGTGTTACTTGATCAGCTCACCATGCCTTGGTAATCAGCAGTTTTGTTAGAAGAAATAGGATGGATTTAATGAAATGTGCTCTGGGCTGGCTGCTTTTTGTGCTTCATTGCTCCAGCCAGGGAGAATGTTTTACCCCTCACTTACACTGTTGAACATAATGTGTTTTTTATAACTGTTGCTGGTGTTTAGGATTTCCTGTTTGAGGTGTGCTGCTCTGAGATCAAATTTATGATATCCTTCAGTGATGCCGGCAGTGAATTCATGCTGTGCAGTTGTTTGGTGAACTCTGGGTCCAAGATTTGCATTTTGCAAGGGGATAGTTTGATGTGTTGCATTTTTAAGGGAGATCGGAGTGGTTTGGGTCAGGCATATCCCCTTGTGGTCTATGGTTAAATGCCTTTTGTTGCCTTTTGAAGAGCATGTGCAACCTACTCTTTGGTAACTGGTTTTGCCAGAGGAGCAGCACAATGACTTCATGTCCCTGAAGCATTTGGATGGGATCATGTTATGTCAAGATACGTGAAGCCATGGCACTGAGGACAGGATTAATCCCATTTCACTTCAGGCTTTTAACTGAAGACTCTCAGCTGAGAGGATAGTGACCCAAAGGCTCTTTCTTTAAATCACAAAATGAAACTGGCACCTTAAGGAGCATTAATCCCTTGTGAATTTTTAAATACTCTTTGGAGATCTCATTACTTTAGTCAAAGCCCTGCATTTAGAACATGTGAAGTTAATTGAGAGGCTTTCTGCTTTCTAACATTCTGCACTGGGCTGACTGTCCACATAATAGTCCCTGGAGTTTGTTTTACACCTAGGTTTTCATCCTACCGCATGGATACCAAGGGCTCTCTAGTGGGAATAGGTTATTCTCACACGCTGATTCCCTGGCTCCCATCAGCAGCTGAAGAAGGTCCCTGGTTGGGCAGCCTCCATATACCCTGAGGGCTCCTGAGAGCCTGCTCTGCCAAGGGCCTTGGTGTGTGTCTGATTATGAGGCTACTCAGAAGCTCGTGCACCTCCTTTGCCCTCTCCACAGATTATTGGCAGGGTCTGAACCTTGGGTGTTCAGAGACCCCTTCCATGTCAGCTAGAGGAGTAACACTGGCAGCTCCGAGGCCAGCAGTCCCAGGGGACAATCCTCAAGCTGGGGGCTGGGATGTGCCTTGTGCTGTGTACTGCGACTGTAAACAGGCTGTATGTGTTCATGCGACGAAGTTAACTGACTGTTCTGTATCCGTGTGCTCCACCATCTTGATTTGCTTTGGCACCCTTGGCACTCCTCTTCACTCTGCACTTTGCCAAGTCATAGCCCTTCTCCCAAAACATTCCTAGCCACAGATTTCAGTCTGCAAGGCATTACTGGTAAGATATATGCATTTTTGCAAATGACATGTTCCCAGATAGCCAGCCAGCACGTGGCAAACATCGCAAACAACCAGAGAGAACTGAAAGGGTTATATTTATTCTCAGTGATGTGTCCCCATTAGCAGGGTCATCCATTCTCTCTGGAATAGTGGCTTCCTTATCATTTGCTCTTGGGAATATGCCAGTAAGTGTGTGATATAGGTACAATGAATGAATATTATACAGCTTTAGAAGTCAATTTCATGTAGCCTGATACATATTAGAGCCAAATTCCCAGTATCAACTGTATAGGATAAATTACAACCAGCAGAGCTTGCTCAGCAATGAGAGGTAACCAAAGACGAACGAGACCCCAGTTCTCAGCCTGGAAAAATGCTGCTGGAGTGGAGTGAGTGGGGGTGGGTTTGCAGCATGGAGTGGAAATGAAGGAATGTCTTGTGTTGCTGTAGTCCCTGCTAAACGTCTGAGCTGTTTGCTCAGGATAGCAGCTCTGAGCTGTGACTGTAGGTTACTGCTGGACTCCTGCCAGCTTGTTTAAATTAGATTCCTAGCCCGGGGGCTGAGGTGATCAGCAGGAAGCCATTGTAATTTTCATGCCTTGGACACCAGTGTATTTTCATGAGCTGAAGTGAAGTCTCTCTGGGGATGCTGAATATCTCTGAAACATTTCCTGAGTTCTCTTAAGCTCTGCAATGGTATGTCCGAGTCTGTTTTCCAAAGGATGGAGCTTTTTGTTTAGTTAGTGAGGTCTTAGTTCACTGGAGTAGTATGCTTTTACTCTTGGAAATTATTGAGGAACAGAAGAAGAGGAGGAAAGCTGTGCAGGAAAAATGAAGGGCTCTGCCTTACGACAGCTAGGAATACTGTAGTTTCTTTTATGCCCCCACATTAATTTGTGTTTCTGTTTACCAAAATCTTCATGAGATTGTGACTTCAAGCTACTATGTCAGAGCCAGGTTTTTGGGCTGTGAATAGGGGAAATGTTTGGGCAAGCACACAGTTTTAGGTAAAAGAGCAATAGCTGGAGCACCCAGGCAGAGAACCTGTGATTCTGCCCATCTTTGGGCAGATCCTTTCCCATTTTCTGTTACTTACACCAACACAATAGTGGTGTGGTTTTAATTAGAGATCTTTAGCATCTCTGTGCACACTAGTTGCTGTCGTGTACCAGAGTCTGAGTACCAGAAGCACAAGAACCCCAGGCATGGCACAGGCCAGGCCAAGTCCCTGGTGATGCCCTGGTAATTTGTTGAAATAATGCATTGTGTGCACTGGTTGGGGTAACATTTTGGCTTCTCTCCTACAGCGTTTGGAGAACATAGCAAGGTGCTTAGGCAGTGGTGCTTGGCCAGGATTGTGTACTCCTGATTTAACAACGTACTACTTAAACCCCTAAATCTCAAGTGTCTAAGGACATTTCAGATGTCTCTGTGGTTGGCTTTTTTTTTTCACTTTTTTCTATTTTTCTTTTGGTGTCTGGGGTTTATTGTTTGTTTTGTTTTGGTCATGTCTTTCCCTTTTTAAATTTTACATAAGCTGAATCAAAGCACAGGGAATTCATGTGACCTACCCCTGAGTCACAGTTCTCTGTGTTAACCACAAACCCACAAATCACTTTTTTCTTGGTTCACTGTTTATTCCTTCTTTTCATTTCTTTCCTAGTCTGTCTGACTCCTCATCTTTTTATCTTCCTTTTCTCTGCATTCAGCCCATCCCTTCCTCAAAATTTCCATTTACCCTTTTCCCTCAGTGGTTCAGTGTCCCTTCTCAGCACTCCTCTCCTGTATCTCAAGATTTCTTGGCAGTCTCGAGTACCTTTTGCATATACACACTGGATCCTGGTGGTGAAATGTGCTGGTGCTAAAGACAATATATTCTTGCTCTGATAGAGGTGCTGTGTTACCCACGAAAGGGTTTGTGTGGGAGAACATGGAATCATGGAATGGGTTGGGTTAAAAGAGACTTCAAAGACCATCTAGTTCCAGCTCCCTGCTGGAGCAGGGACACCCTGCACTAGTTCAGATTGCTCAAAGCCCCCTTGTTCTGTCACTCCAAGCCCTTGTCCCAAGTTGCCCTCCAGCACTCCTGGAGCCCCTTTAGGCCCTAGAAGGCATTCTAAGGTCTCCCTGGAGCCTCATCTTCTCTAGGTGAACATGCCCAGCTCTCCCAGGCTGGCTCCAGAGCAGAAGGGCTCCAGCCCTGGAAGCACCTCCATGACCTCCTCTGAACTCTCTCCAGCAGGTCCATATCTTTCTTATGCTGAGGGTGGAGTCTCACCAGAGCAGAGTCGAGGGGAGAATCTCCTCTCTCAGCCTGCTGGGCGATGTTTGCCTCAGCCTGAGGCTGGTAGCAAGGACACATCTCATTCCCACTTCCCATGTTGACCATGGGAGTGAGTACGTTTGTAGAATTTGTTCTGGGTTGAAATTGGACCAATTGACCCTGATATTTTGTCCTCTGAAATTGTGTTGGATCTGTTGAGTTACACTTTCTTAAAGTTGTAACTGTAGTGGACAAAATAATTATTGTTTTGCACTTCTTCCTGCTTGCCTCTTCTTTAAGGTTGTGGTCTTTTCTGATCCCCAGCCATAAGTGCTGCTTGGCAATCCCAGATTCATTCCCAAACAGTCCAGGTTAGCAGAGGCTGCAGAAGCTCTTTAGTTTGGGAGCTAGGTTAGAGTGCATGAGCCACCCTGGTGCTGAGCAGAGGAGGTGATGGCTTTTGTTGTGGTGGTTCTGGCCAGCAGGGCTGGCAGTGAGCTCAGCTGGCAGAGCTGCAGCCGGCAGGGAGGGAGCATCCCTAGTGCTAGTGAACTGGAAGGATTGAGATACATGGGATCTGTATATGAGGGAGAATCTGGACGGTCTCTGTCAATGCTGACAGTGGGGGAAAAATGTGGCCGCTTTGTGTGTCAAGCTTTGTTCTCAATATTCCTGCTGTGGCTTAAGCTTAGAGTGTGAAAAGTGGGGATCATGTCATTGCTGTAAAACGTTGGCCCTTTCTCTACCTTCCAAAGTTGATTTGAATGTCATTCTGTTACCCAAATGAGCCATGGTGTAGGGAGATGAAAATAATGACTGTTGGCTGAATGGCATTTTGAAGGAATGGCAATTTTACCACATCAGGCAAATGTTTTAATGCCTTGGTGGTTTGGCACAGCCACTGATATGATGTATACCCGTGGCTGGGACTTTGTTTAAGGGGAAGGCACCAAAACAGTCCCCAGTCTAGAGGTGTATGGTATGGTATGGTATGGAGCTGGAGCTGCAGCTTAGCGAATGGTAAGAGTCTGAATTCCTTTCTGGAAAGGACACAAGGGAAGCAACTAAGTGGGGATGAGTCTTGGTTCATCTCAAACTGTCCTTTTTACAAAACAAGCAAATAAGAAAAGCCCTGAAGCGTGTTTTGAATTAACCCATTAATTTGCATAAATCTTGCGTAGAGGTAGATTTGAAGTACATGAAACATTTCACTCTGTAGAGAATTTGGCTGTGGGTATTTATGGGATGACTCAAGCCCATCTCACCTTGTGTTGTAGCTACGTAGCATTAAACACTTAGTTACTTGCAATGAAATGTCCCATTGTGTAGATATAAAAGCCTTTTTTCCCAGTTTGATATTCTGTCTCTGATCAGGTTTTGATCTCAGTTAACATGGAGTAAATCCAGAGTAATTCCGTTACAGTCAGTAATGTTAGTTTGGATTTACACCAGTATAACTGAGCTCAGAGTCTGGCTTTGGTTGTCTGCCATCTTAATTTGCTAAATATTACATCCTTCCCAAATATCCTTTCTCATCTTGTCTTCAGACCTTGCTGGCTCCTCCTACTTTACCAAATTCCAAGAGTAACAACATAGGTGAAGTTTACTTGATGAAAGATTGTTTAAGCAGGGTCTGGTTTTTATTAGCTCAGCTGGTTCTCATTTTTTCAGCCCTGTTTGAAGTCTCATTGTGCTCAGGCTGGGATCTGGATCCATCCTGCTTTTCTTACTTGACTCAATTTTGTCTATTAGAAGTGCTGTATTTTAAATTACAGGGTGCTCCCCGACATTATCGTTCAGTAAGAATTATGTGCCCCAGTGATGTTTCAAAGCAGTTTTTAGCTCCAAGGATCAGAGAACAGGAAGAAAGAGTGCCTTAAGGCATTACTGCTAATCAGCAACATAACATGTTTGGAAGGGCTCAGTAAATGTGAGATGTGACTTCGGAGAATGAAATGAATTAAATTTTTCCTGGTTTTATTGATATTTCCTTTGTAGAAGTGTACACTGAACTTTCTTGCAGAGTATTTTAATTTACCATGTGTGAGAGACATCTGGAATTTCATCTTGGATATTCTGTTAGTTAAATTTGGTTTATTATTCAAGTTTGCAGTTTGGACAGTTTTGTCTGTGTTTATGTAGTTTAGCTGGACATTGGGGTCTTGGGCCTCATAATTATTCCAGAAATTAATCCATAACATTTGTCTTACTGTTTTTACAGTTGGTCTTATGCTGGTACCATATTGCTACATTCATGTGATGAGAAATAATCCTGCCCAGGATATAAAGCCCTAGCTCTAGGGATAAAGTAGGGCTAGAAGGTGGGAAATGTCACCTCCTTCAGTTCAGAGACCTCAGGCACAAACTCTGTAATTAAGCAAAACACTTTGGAATGTTTTTATATATATATTCTGTTGATTTTGATACCCCTTTCACATATCCTTAAGCGTTTTCCTGAGTGAGGCCTGAAGATTTGCCTCTAGCAGCAAAGGGGATGTTTGGCAGAACTGATGATTTAAGCTTCAGCCATCCTGCCTTAATCATTAGGATGCCATTTTGTACTGCAGGCACCTGAACAAGAGCTTCAAGAGAGGCTGGATCACTATCCATGTGTGTACCTGAATGGCTCCTGAATTCCATGAAATGACAGTCTTCACTGTGACCATTCCAGTGGGCAGTTGGTACAAAAAAATGGTGCCTTGAGCCTGCCTAGCAGGCTGTTGTGTAAAGAATTAGTGATGCCCTCCCAGTCTTTGTTCCTTGGCATTCATGTTCAGGACAATTACCTTGACTCTCAATGTATGCAGGAATTCCTTGTTGGTTTGTGAATGTCTTTAAGACACTGGAGAGTGGGCCAGGGAGAGTGGGCAGCTGGAGCACCGAGCAGCACAGCAGGGCAAAGACAGGGCCAGTCAGGATCGAAGACAGGCTGGGAGAGCTGGGGGTGTTCACCTGGAGAAGAGAGGTTTCTGGGGAGACCTGAGAGCCCCTTTCAGTGCCTGAAGGGGCTCCAGGAGAGCTGGAGAGGGGCTTGGGACAAAGGGCCTGGAGGGACAGGACACAGGGAATGGCTTCCCACTGCCAGAGGGCAGGGGTAGATGGGATATTGGGGAGAAATTCTTCCCTGTGAGTGTGGGGAGGCCTTGGCACAGGGTGCCCAGAGAAGCTGTGGCTGCCCCTGGATCCCTGAAAGTGTCCAAGGCCAGGTGGGAGTGGCTTGGAACAACTCAGTGGAAGGTGTCCCTGCCCGTGGCAGGGGGGTGGAATGAGATGAACTATAAGGTTCCTTCCAAACCCAAACCATTCCATGATTCCATGCCTTTCGCTGGTGGCATCCTCAGTGATTATACTTGGCTGCAGCAGCTTAGGAATTAGCACTCACCCTTCACTCGTGTTGACTCATAAGGGGAGTGGTGATCTGACCACTTCAAATATCCAGTGTGAGCTGTCAGACTGTATTTGAAAGGACCTGCATGTTCAGAGAGTGGGTTTTCTTCCAGACACAATGCAGACCCTGAGCAAATATACTTTAGATTGACCTACACAAATAGTGCAAGTCATGTGGTAACACTGATTTTTGGAGCTTGATGGCTTTATGGTCACAGATCCAAATTCCCCAGAGAAGAAATCTTTGTGCTCTGTGTTGTATAAACAGGCTGAACAGTTTAGTGGAAACAATCATCATGGTAAATACTTCCATTTTTAAACTGTAATCATTCTTTTCAAGTAACTTTGGTAATTATTTAGCGATTGATTATTTCATTTCCATGTGAGAGTTCCATGTTTTTCCAGTAGTCAGCTGAGTACATTCTAGTCTGTTTGGACTAGGCCAGATGGAAGGTAAAACTGGGAAATACAAGGTTCAAGACAAATGAGTTAGTCTAAATTAATTTCTGTCTAAACATAAATAGTGGCATTATTTCAAACAAATTTTACAAGATGAGTGAACGGAAAACAAGGTTTTGCCTAATGTATTCCTGTTTAGCTGATTAGGGCAAAAAAAATTAATGTTCTCATCCTCTTTTCCCTCCTCCTTCCCAGCTCACATCTGCTTTTTGAGTTAGTTTGGAGCATGGTTGCATTTTTACACTAGTAAAACTCAGTGGAATTTTATAACCCACAGATAATATTTAATGTTTTCCTCTCTTCCACAGCTTCCTAAAAACTACTGAGCACTGAAACCTGCATCAAGAGCAGAAATATTCTTATGCCTTTTTTTTTCATCTTCCAAAGCCATGGAACAGCTTTCCTCTAGCTACTGAGCTGCCATTGTGCTGAGGCGTCCCAGCTCCCCCGTGGGCTGTGCCATGTCCGTGGGTCAGTACCGGGGCACTGGGCCTGTGCTGGGAGGTGATAGAGATCTGCACAGCTGGGATTCCACTGCTCAGCAAACAAGGCTGGGCAAAGCTGCCTGGATTAGCAGCTCCCCAGTTAAGCTCTCATGGATCCCGCTGTAATGAGCTTCCCAGAGTTCTTGCTTGCGTAGAGGAGTTGGCAGAAGGCAGCATGGTTGTAAGGGAGCTGCTGGCACACAGGGAACAAATGCCATTTGTGGGGCTCACCAGTGTCATCTGGGTGTGGCTGCGGGCCAAGTGCTAGGCCAGGCCCTGTAACACACATGTACCTGTGCTGTTTTTGTGAACTGGGCAACCTGGTCTAGTGGAAGGTGTCTCTGCCCATGGCAGGAGGTTGGAACGAGGTGATCTTTAAGGTCCTTTCCAAACCAGAGCATTCTGTGGTGTTCACTGGTGGCATCCTGAGTTACTGTGCTTGGCTGCCAGCTGCAGCAACTCAAATTTGCCCTTGAAATTAGTTTTTGTAAAACACTTCCAGAGTCTTAATTTTGGGTTTGTCCTGAGCCAAACCCTTAGGGAATAAAGACATGGCACTGTAGTACTGCTGGTGGTCAGCAAAGGCTCTTGCCCTACCTGCTCACGGAGTGGGACAGGGTAACAGCTACAACTGAAAGCCTGGTTGGTATTTTTCTGTGGAGTCCAAAGTGCTGATGGTCTCTTCTGCTTTAATCCATGCAACTTATCAAATCCTGCTGTTTGTATCTTTTCTATGCAGACATCAGAAATGTCATAGAATTATAGGCTCACAGAATCCCAGAACAGTTAGTGTTGGAAGGGACCTTAAAGCCCATCTCATTCTGCCCTCTGCCATGGGTAGGGACACCTTCCACTGTCCCAGGTTGCTCCAAGCCTCGTCCAACCTGGCCTTGGACACTTCCAGGAATGGGGCAGCCACAGCCTCTCAGGGCAAGTCCTTCAGCTTGCTCGGGAAGCTCATCTGCTTTGAAAACTTCTCATACCCTTGAGGGTTTAGGTGGACTCTGAAGGGTGATAAAGAAAGGGCCTGATGAGCTTTTTGGATTCTGAGTCGTGCATGGATCCAGTTCACACTGGGACAGTGATGTGCTCTGAGTTCTTGGCTGAGCTGCTGGTGATGAACCTCCAGAGCTGCTGTTTCAGAGCTGGAGAAGCAATCTGAAACTCTTCCTGAACAAGTGTGTGGTTCTTCCAGCTTTGGGCCTCTTCTGGTCTTTTCTCAGTTGACATTTAAAGCTGTATTGTTATATAGGACAGGAGGAAACAGCCTCAAGTTGCTCCAGGGGAGCTTTAAATTGATATTAAGAAAATTTCTTCCCTCAAAGGGTTGACAAGCATTGGAACAGGCTGCCCAAGGAAGTGTCACCATCCTTGGAGGGATTTAAAAGTCGTGTGGATGTGTCACTTGTGGACGTGGTTAGTGGTGGCCTTGGCAGTGCCGGGGCAATGGTTTGACTCAATGATCTTAGAGAGCTTTTCCATCCTAAATGAGTCCATGATTCTCTGTTATAGGGTGTTTTGCTATCTGACTGAGATGTCAATTTTATATGACAAATGACTGCAGGCAGAAATGATGCTTAGAAATGGATTGAGGGATTGGTTACATACCACTGAGTTTGCGAAGTCAGTGAATGTGCAGATTCCCTTTCCAAAGTGACAAGTAAACATGTGTGTCTTGCAGCCAGACCCTCAGCAGCACTGAGTGGGAGACTTCTGTGCAACACGATTCATTTAACAAATACTCATTCTCAGGGGTTGTGTGACTACTGTGGGGACAAGTTCTGGTTTTCAGTTCTCCCGGCAGATTAAAACCATGAAGTGAGTGCAGTGCTGCAGAGGGGTGAGAAGAGCCTCTGTGCTGCTGTGTAGATGGCTCCCAGCAGCCCAGCTCCAGGGGGCTGCAGCCTGTCTCAGGGAAGAGAGCTGCCAGGGAACCCTGTGTGTGCTGCTGGGTTGGGCTCAGAGCTGGGAGGAACCAAGACAAGGCATTCCCGCTGCTGTGGCCCACGGAAAGCAAGGAGACATGTGAGACCACTGTCACCACCAAGCTATTCTGGCAGTGTGGAGACACTGCTCAGCCTGGCCTGACTCCTTTCCCCAGGTTGAGGTGAGCATTCCAGTTTCCCAGCCTTGGTTCTCTAGACTTCCGCAAGAAGTTTATCCCTTACTTGAATGGTTTCTGCTTAAAAATGTTTTTCTTGGTACCGTTTAGAAAATGACACAATTACAAATGATACAGGCAAAAGTGAAGTGATGGGAGAGAGCTGCTTCCAGCCGACTCGCTAGTCACCAAAGTAAACAGTGCGCTAATGAAGCTTTTGAGAGGCTTATCTGGCCATGAAAAACTTGCTGTATCTTTCTTTTTAAATCAGCATTTCAATCCAAACCACATATTCTTAAAAATAGAACTAAAATGTGTCAGTATCCTCTTCTGCCTGGGTTGGCTCTGTCAGATAAGCTGTTTTGCAGTCTTATTTTCTACTTCTTTTTCCCACTGCCTTCTTGTACAATAGAGTCCTGCAACAGCCCAGGTTAGAAGGGACCTCGAAAAAATCACCTGGTCCAACTTCTCGAACAGAGCCTCACCAGGAGTAAGAAGAATGTCTGATAGGTAGAAATAGAAAGTGAATTATTTAGTCTTCACTGTTAAAATTAGTAATAGATTTTGAAAAAGACCAAAAAGTTCACCTTAACCTGGAACACCGGTAACAGCCCTTCTTTCAGCATCTTCAAATGGATGTTTTAACTTCAGCTAATCAATGCCTCCTTATTCACAGCTGTATTTGAGGCATCACTGGACTCTTGTTAGAACCCTAGGGATAATATTCCCAACTGGATATTGTCAGAGTGAATAATTGGTGTATACAGTATTATCTGCTGTAACATTCCTGTTCTGTCAGCTGCACATGGATTAGTTCTGTGAAGCGGAGACTTAGCTGGAATGATGCAGAGATTTGAATTTACAGTTATAATGCCTGAAAGGGCATGGTTGGGGTTTCTAATGGTTTTACACTGGTAATCCTTTAGCAATTCACTGTATAGTGGAATACTTGGAGGGGAGCTGGGGCCTGTTCTAACTGAAATCAATAAAAACTCTGTCAGTTACTTGGAAAGAAAGCAGATGCATTTTTAGTAGTAAAAAAGAAAGAAAGTATTTTAGGTACAGAGTAACCTCATGCATAATATCTGAATTTTGTACTGAATGTGACACTTCTTTCTCCCAGCAGCTGGCCTCAGATTACTTGATTTTTGTTATGTTTGGAAATCTGCATTCTCAAATGCAGATATATCCTAGATGGATATATCCTAAAGCCTTTTATAGTATTGAAATGATGATGTTCATGCACATGTATATATACATGTGCAGGCACACACAGGTCATCTGCTAGAACCTTGGTTTTATTCTCCTAGAATTTTCAAAATGAAACTTTTTTCTTTCTTCCTTGTGTTCTATTGAGGGACAGGTAGCTTGGTATGAAAACTGAGGAGGGTCTATTTAGTAGTGTTTGAATTATGCAAGTGTAGGTAGGTCTGTGGTTAGTGTCTCACTGTCTTTTCCCTCTGTTTAGGGCTAATTGAGTAATTATGTCGTTTGCTGATACTTTGCTGAGCAAAATTTAATTAATGTTTCAAGGGTTGTATCTGGCATCTGAAGGATATTTAGCTCAGTCTTTACTTTTTTGTGTTTCTTTTAGGGAAAAACGCCTAAAACTTATCACGCTGTGTTTGAGCTTCATATCCAACAGTGGTGTTTTGTTCCAGGCCATGTAACTCCCTCCAGCCAAAGAAACCTCTAGAGACCCATTTGAACCTAATACACCATAGTGTATCTATGGTTAGATGGAGGGCCACTGAGGGGATCAGAGGTATGGAGCACCTCTCCTATGGGGAAAGCTTGAGGGCATTGGGATTGGTCAGCCTGGAGATGAGAAGCTTTGGGGTGACCTAATTGTGGCCTTGCAGTACCTGAGGGGAGCCTACGGGAAAGATGGAGAGAGACTGTTTACAAGGGATGGAGGGACAGGACAAGGGGGAATGGCTTCCCACTGCCAGAGGGCAGGGCTGATGAAATGTTAGGAAGGAATTGTTCCCTGTGAGGGTGGGGAGGCCCTGGCACAGGGTACCCAGAGAAGCTGTGGCTGCTCCGTCCCTGGAAGTGTCCAAGGCCAGGTTGGACAGGGCTAGGAGCAACCTGGGATAGTGGAAATGTCCCTGCCCAAGGGATGGAACTAGATGAACTTTGAGATCCCTTCCCACCTGAGCCTATGATTCTATGATTATTTAAATAAAATTATATTTTACCACCTGAAAGCAAACCCACAAAATAAGTTTGTTAAAGAGCAGGATAGGGTTAATATGGGAACATACTCTGGGAAGTATTTTTGTTCCCATGGTCTCTTGGCAGTTTTAAGCACTGATGGATTAGTGCCATGGTCTCCATAAAGCTTGTTAGGAGAATGGCTCCTTGAAGAAAACACTGACTGCTGCTTTATTAATAACTTAACCCCGTTAAGTACCATTCCTGCCTTGGGACTTCAGTGTATGCTACATAACGAGGATGTAGAATGTTTCCTCTCATCCCAGACTGAGCAGTACTGGGTTATCCTGCTTGCAGGATGCTCAGGTTGCTGGTGGTGACTTTATTTGCTTACAGGGGCTGCTTTTGTGTAGCTGTGGGTGCTGAGTGCGTTAGTAATTCCATATCCTTTGGGAAAGCAATGCAGCTGCACTTTCAGCAGGAAAGAGCCAGTTGCTTTTTCAGTTTGCTGATGTCTCAAGATCAAAAAGCTGACTTGGCTTCACTAAGGTAGCTCTCTCCAAGGATCTTCCAAATCTCTTTGAAGGAAGTAATCTGGGAATATATTCTTCCAAGCAGCAGAAGCTTTTAATTAGCCATTGTAATTGAATTCATCTATCCTGATAATAAAGAAGCTGTGACTTTTTTGCCGGTCAGCCTCTGGACCCCTCTTATGGTGAGGTTTCATTTGGGGACACAGTGGGAGCCCGAGTTCCATGAAGAAGAAGGAGCTTTATGGATGAGGCTGTGGTACCGTGCAGTGCCAGGAGGCTCCCGACGGTGGAGCTCGGATATTCCTGGCCGGCAGCGGTGTGGGCAGCAGCTCAAAATCAGTCATGCTAGATGTCACAGTAAATAAGTTCATTTTGTAATGCAATATTAAGTATAAATTGTGAATTAAAAATTGAGTTTTAAATCTTTCTTGATTTGACTTCAGCATGGTAATTAATCACAAAGCAGCACTGTGAAATGGGTAGTTGCATTCATTCCTGCCCGATTTCTAAGTGCACGTTCCTTATCCAGAGCCGTTACAAGTGTAGAAGAAGCAGTGCCAAAATACACAGACCCAGAGATGAGACAGAAATAGACCTGGACTGAACTGGAGTTCAGTCTGGAGAAAGAATTTAAAGATCATTGTGAACGTAGCTTTACTCTGTTCAGCTTGTTGTTAACGAGGGGAAATAAACACAAACAGAAAGTGAGCTGATGACCTTCTCAGATATTCAGTGGGAGCTGGGAGTGTGGGCCAGCCCCAGGATCCGGCGCTGCTCCCAGGCTGGACAGTAAGGAAGCTGTGGCTGCAGCCCGTATCAGCTGTTTATCCTTTACTGTGGGCTGAGCAAAGCAAATTGCCCACAGCCTTTTCCCCTTGTGTCTGCTGGTGCCTTTTGTTGTTGGAAGAGCAAAGCAGTCCCATGAACGCCTGCAGTAGTGGCAGTGCTGGATGGGCAAGCACAAACCCAAAGCTGTGGGCACGCAGGAGATGCAGGAGAGCACGGACTGCAATCCTAGACGTACTCAGTGCTGGGATGGATCTCAAGCTCAAGGCTTGGATGTCAGGGACCACCTAGTTGTAAGAGCTTCCCATAATCTCTGTGGCTCGCTCAGCCCTTGGCCTGTCTCGGGGCCTGTCAGCTGAGTTGCCAGCCATGGCTGTGTGTTGGGAGTTGGGCAATCATCCACGGAGCGCTGGCCAGAGGCAGCAGAGCCAGCTCAGACACAGCACTGTGGCCGTGCTGGGAACATATCCCCGGCACTGTGCAAAAGACTGGGGCAGGGAGGAGGAAGGTGGGGCTACTCCAGATTTCAGCATTCATTATGTTTGCTTGTCCCCAGAAAGGAAAAAACCTTGCTTTGTGTCATTCTTTTTGGGACATTTAATAGTCACTAAAGTCATTACTTTAAATTTGAACCACATGGACTCAAGTTTTCTGGTCTCTTTGCCTGTAGTTGTGCACCAGCAATAGACAAAACCTTCTGATGTCACAGTGGAGCTAGAGGAGATGCTCAGGTGGGTTACTTCCTCAGAACAATAATCAACCTGTGTTTCTATTTAATTCAAGCTTGCTTTTTCTCATTTCCAGCCTAAGGGAGTAGTTTTTTTAATCAGGATTCCATGGTTAGTGGGATGTGCCACCCAATGCAAAGGGCTTGAGGAGCTCCATGACTGTTTTGTGCATCCCCCATTTAAGAGAGCATTTGTAGCAAACATGGATTTATTTTAACCATCTCTGGGTAGAGGAGGTTACTGTGCACACCCAGTGGTTTTTGAGTTCTCAGAAGGTGGAGTTAACAGTGTGCTGGCTGTTACCGTGCTGGGCAAATCTGTCCCTGATTTTTATTGTTTCTTACTGCATGTGGTTAATAACTTTTAGACAACTGCACTTGAGGCCCATAAGCTAAACTTAGTGCTTGTTGCAGTAGACAAAAGATGAGAATATTAGATTTTATCCACCGTGGGTCTCCAAGTGAGCTTTTCTTTTCCAAGAAATGGAGCATGTATCATGCTTCTTCTTTGTCATTGTTACTTTCCTTAAGAAAAAAAAGTCATGAGCTCATAACTATTATAACAATGGGAAATAACAACACAAACGTGGCACTTGCTGAAGCACATTGCTAGTAAAGCTTGTGTTAGATCTTTGGTCGCTGAGTTTCAGCCAGGCTTTGGCCACTGTCCTGAGGTAGAGAGTTTGATGCATGAGGGTGCTGACCCTTGCTGTCCGTGAGGAAGGAGCTTCATCAGCTCCACTGGCACTGGATTGGGCTGCTTAGCAGGGCTCTGCAATTCCCAGGATAATCTATCTAGTTGATCTGTGAAGAGCCAACTCGTGAAAAGCTATGAGCCTTCCAGTCTGCTGTTACACTTAATAGTTGTAAGTCATGAGGCTGAAATACCATTAAAAAACTAAAATGAGTGTGTTAATGGGTGAGCTTACTGGGCTGGTTTGGCTCATTTCTCTCTGGTTAAGAATCTGGTAAAAATTGCTCACTGCAGTTTTTGGGCTCTTCAGAAAATTAATTATATCCAGGTTAGAATCTGAAAGCAGCCGAGTCATGAGGGAATATCATTTAGGAAGAAACTTTAAAGAGCTTATTACATGTTCTAATGCTAAGCATCTTTGCTTACTCAGCGCTCCCTGAATCCATTGGGAGGAGGTCTCTCCAGTGGGATGTGTGTTAGCCGTGGGGGGGCTCATGACTCTAGGCAGCATCTCTTGTACTCCTGGAAAAATTCTTTAAAGTGTTTATCCACACAGCTCCTATCATCTGAGTGGGACTGAGGATATCCTTCACTTCAGAGCATGAAGCAAAAGGCTTTAAGTTTGGTCTTTCTTTACTAGGTGGTGGTTAGTGATATTTTTCTAGCTTACATTTTCAGAGTCAGCTGCTTGGTTTGGTAGTCTACGACAGAAATTTGCAATCACTTAAAATGGAGCAGCATTTTTAGGTGCATTAAAACATAATGCTATAAACCAGCTTCTGATCCTGTGTGCATGTACTTGTCAGCTGTGTGAGGAATAAAACTATTGACTGTCATTTGAGATGGCAGTTACAAGTGATTTTCTTTTACGTAATCTCACCTGTGTGTTGACCCTCCCTCAAGGGGAAGGACAGCCCTGTGAAGCCCCTCCAGTGGCAGCTTGTGAGGGATCTGTAGTGGGAAGAGCCTGCAGGACCCAATTTGCTGTTGGGAAATTGTGGATTTCTGCTTCTGTGCCCTCAGTATGGACAGCTGGCTGGAGCCTGGCTGGGAGCAGCTCTACCATTGTTGTTACTCTCTTAACTCTTGCTGGTGGCTGCTCCTAAAGGTCTTCAGAGGCACTGTAAGCAGAGCTTTGCAATGAATTGGATACACTTCTCTTCTTTCTCCGAGAAGAGCATTAAATCAGATAAACCTCTGTGTTCAGCACCCTTACTATGTGGCTTTTAGGGGATAATTGTACACCAGATTCTTTGGGCAGGGATCTTGCTTTAGGAATTTCAGGTGTCCCATCTGATTACTCCTAATCCTTCAGCATCTCTTCATTTGTGGTGAAAATTATTTGATATGCATGTAAACACACACACACATATATACACATATAAATGAGCAGGTGAGGATCAGTATATTTGGATATGTGAAACTCATTTTAGTCCTCTGATCTCAAAAACTGTCTGAATTGCCATAGCCCAGTGCTAGACTTGTCAGTCCACTTCATAAATAAAAAAGAATGTGGAAGATAATTGTCACCCAGGATTTTGCTGTGTATACTGTGTAATGAAGAGGTAACTAAATATACTAATAACTATAATATTAGTTTTTATTAGTATCTAATTAATGTAGATATGTAATGTAACATATAGTGTGATTATTATGGTATTATTATATAAAATATAATAATAATTGTTGTTATTGGAATATCAGGGATTGTTGCTATTCTGTGGTAGGTTTTGGGATTTTGTTTTTTTCTATTTTTCTTTTTCATTTGTAGTGTCACAGTTTTGAAATTTGTATTTCTTTGGAAGTATTCAAAGGTGTGGAGGCTTTTTGTGGGGGATATTTTTGCTTTATTTAGTTAGTTAGTTAGTTTTAGTCCTGGATATGGCTTTGCATCAGGAAAACATCCTTGCTGTGAAGTAGAAGAAGGAATTCTGTGGGTGAAAGCACTCCACAAGGTTTAGCATCTCTGCCAAAATTCCTTCAGCTACCAAGTATCATTTAGAGCTTTTTTATTCCTTCTGGAACAAACAAATCCAGTGTTCTGAGTTGATGAGAGGTAGGCAAATGGCTTCCATATTCCTTTGCTAGATCTCCTAAAGCACCCAGCTGTCCAAAGCAGACATTTGGTGCAGATGTGTTCTGTGGTCAGGACTAGGGGAGTGCCAAATTTGCAATCACCTTCAGCGGTAATTATGTGTGATTGTGTGTCATGGGGAAATCTGTGGTTTTCCCAACGTGCTTGCTGCTCAGCTTGTACATAAACACGTGGCCATTTGAGGTGTGGCAGAAAGCCATGGAAAAACAGCAGGGCCTTTTGGAATGGCCAGTTTCTCAGATTGCTGCGGGCTTTTCTCCTTATTTACCAATGAGATGGTTTTTACAAGACTTGCCCCAGAAAGGAAGTATCAAAATCCTTGATCTCTGTGTTACTCAGTCTTATATTGTCATAGTTGTTTAATTGCTTAGGTACAAGCGCAGATACCACAGTGGCTGCATTGAGTTTTGTGATTTCAGTTTCTGAAGTCCAGGCTTTGCTCACGGATGTGCTGCCATTCCTTTAAAATGTTTCCTTTCCTCTGTTACCATTTGTGTATGTGGAGCATTGACTCTTGGTTTCTGGAGTCAGTCTGGGAGAGCTGACGTTTACACTGTACTTGTGAGGCACGAGGGTTGAGTTGGTGCTTCACAAAGATTTGCTATCATTCTAGGGCTGTGTCAGTTTTTTCACCTTTGTACAGCTCCCTCTGGGTGACTGGGAAAGCTTGGAGTAGTGAGCAATAGAGAGACCCCTACAACAAACCAGTCCCAAATATTCCCATATCAGTCCTTAAAAATTGATTCGGATTGCAGCATGAGAATGGAAGACCACACCTCCCCATCTCTGGAAGTGTCCAAGGCCAGGTTGTACGGAGCTTGGAGCAACCTGGCATAGTGAAAGGTGTCCCTGCCCATGCCAGAGGGTGGCACTGGATGGGCTTTGAGGTCCCTTCCAACGCAAACCACTCTGTGATTCTCTGATTCTGTATTCTGTTAGAGTGTTCCATGTGTCAAGCTTCACCTAAAGAACTAATGAAGCTAAAAAATGTATTACTTTCTTCTGCTTGATGTGTTTACAGGGTGTAGTTTCTGAGTGAATATTCTGTATTTGGAATGATAGGTTTAAACTATGCTTGATAAGTAAATTTAAAGCACTTTTCGTAATTCCCTCTCACTTTTTTATATTCTGGACACTTTGAAGGCCTGTGTTTACCTGTGTTGGTGAAACAGCCTTACTTGGGCTGCACTTGGAGGTCACAGAACGAGGAAGAAACTGAAGCTGGTGAAGGCTCTTAAAGCTTTTCTGGCAGGCAGGACACATAAGCTGGTGGCACCACAGCATGTGAAGGACAGCTGCTGGGGTTTTTGGGACAAGCTGGTGGGTGTTCAGGTGGTGAGGAGGAGCGCCATCACCGTGCAGACGTGGCCGTGTTAATGGAATCAGGTGGGGACATCTACCCCTCTACGGCTCCTGCAGGGTTCTCTGCTCTGGCCTGCCCACAGCACTTGATGCTGACTGTGGCACGCTGTTTCTGGCTCTGACCTGAGTGCCATTTCCCAGTTGAGCTCTTCGTTGAGCTCTCAGCAGAGGGCGGCCGCAGCCATGGTCCTGCAGGAAGCTGGCCGGGTTCCGCTTGGCATCTGGCGCTGCTGGAGCCAGCCCGTACTGCCTGAAGGGGAATGAGGCCAAGTTCTCAGCCCGTCTGACCTGATGGGCTGTTTCAGCTTAGCTGAAGGAGTGTTGCTTTTCAGATCTTTATTTTATAGAATAAGAAAGCCTTTCCAAAGGATTTACTGCGCTAGACTGAAGCACTGAATCCCTCAACGGATGGGAATAATGGAGCTAGTGGGGGTTACTGTATGGATGAACCCCAGTCAGTGACGTGCTTTAGAACAGTACTTGGCAAGGGGGAGATTGGAAGCAAAACAGTTTGGAGGTACCTTTATTGCAGGTGTTTGCTTTAAAGGATACCCAAAGGAGGATGGTGCCTGGTGGAGTGGGAGGAGTGGGAGCACAGTGGGATGAGGTATGTGAAGGAACAGTGAGTCCTTGTAATGGCTCTTTTAATGATAGTGCAGCATTTTAGTACATGGCATTCACAGGTAAATGACTCACAGCCATACAAAACCCTCCTAAGGACAGTTTAAAATTCTAGGAAAGGTTTTGTGTGATCTTGTGGGTGATTTTCAAACAAATTAAACCAAAAGACACTCCTTAATAGAGCCTGCCCAGCAAATACTGGTGTGATTAGAGTAGACCTTAGTGATGGCTGTTGTAACTCCAGTGAAATAAAACTTTGGACTGTTTAAAAAAGAAAACTGTCTGTATTATATGGAAGATAAGTGCATATTAACTTTTATAGAGCTTGGAAAGTGTTGTGAGGTCTGCTGAGGCAGCACTTCCCTGTAAGCTGCAGCTGTATTAAATTGGCACTGCTGTGCAGTTTCATGCTTGGCTTTTACCCTGACAGCAGAATTGTGCCCCATTTGGTCTGTCGGGACTCAGCTGATCTCTTTGAGTGCTTTGCAGCACTCAGCTGGTAGAAATCTCTTCACTTTTGTGTGTGTGTGTTTGTTTATTGATTTTTGGCGTAGCACCCTGACTGCGCTTGCTGAGCTGGGCGAGTGCCCGTGGCCAAGGCAGCAATGCCTGCCTGGGCCAGGCAAAGAATGAAGGGCACCGGTGCCAAGGCAGATTGAGGTGAACAGGCAGGAAATCATGGCATAGGAGCCAGCTGGCTGCAATCATATTTGATACCAATCAGGAAGGCAGCTGTGTGAGGGGCAGAGGGACAGCTCTGTGGGATTGGGAAATGCTCACGTATGTGCTGCTGTTACACACCCCAGGCAACTTCACTTGGGCATCCTGCCCTTCCTCAATAGACAAAGACATGGCAAATGCCATGAATAAAGTTATTTCTGCTTTGGTCTTTTCTGGCAGCTCTTGCTAGATGTGCTGGGATTGGGGATTGGGCTCACACTGGGATTTTTTCAGAGGAACATTTTTCTTTTCAGGGAAGAGATGTGGCACTTTTTTTTTCCCCTTTCTTTTTTTTACGAAAGTAAAATTGCAAAGCCAAGTATGTGTGTTCTGCCCAGAGAGACCTCTTCATGTTTACTTAGAATCACAGAATCATGGAAACGTTTGGGTTGGAAGGGACATGAAAGCCCATCAAGTCCCACCCACTGCCATGGGCAAGGACACCTTCCACTAGCCCAGGTTGCTCCACATCCCATCCAACCTGGCCTTGGACACTTCCAGGGATCCAGGGGCAGCCACAGCTTCCCTGGGAACCCTGTGTCCCGGCCTCCCCACCCTCACAGGGAAGAATTGCTTCCCCAATATCTGATCTCTTTAAGTTTGAAGCCATTCCCCCTTGTCCTGTCCCTCCAGGCCCTTTTCCAAAGTCCCTCTCCAGCTCTCTTGGAGCCCCTTTAGGCACTGGAAGGCTTCTATAAGGTTTTCGCAAAGCCTCTTTATCTCCAGTCTGAAGAGCCTCTTTCTGGAAAAATACATTATTTCTTGGTTCAGCAACATTCATTCTGGGAATTTTTGTTCCCTTTTTGTTACTCAGAACAATTAAATGTCTGATCAAAATCAAAGGTGAAAGGGTTTATGTGCCTATAAATGATTAAGACACATAGAGGTTGGTAATACAGGAATGATTATTAAAGTTACCAGATTTGAAATCACAGGTTTCAGTAATGGGGATATCATTACTATTTCCTCCTGTTCGATGCTTTTAGTTTCGTTTTTTTACCGCCATATGTCTTTTGATAACTCTGTGTTTTCTTCATACTTCATTCTAGAAATTGGTCCGGTGACAATAACCACAGATCCCAAGAAATTTCAATTTGAACTTAGGGAACTTTATGTTCAGGTGAGTAACTTGTTTCTTACGTGGTTCTAGCAAAGACTGTTTCCTCATGCTAATCTTTCCTCTTGTGCTGATATTCCTGCTGCAAGCATTCATGAGGATGTAGGTCACTTACCTCTGTCATTTTGACTGCACAAACTGTCATCTTCCCACTCATTCTGATTTAGGATTATGATTCATTCCTTTGTCTTAGTTTACATTGTTGTGTGGAGACATGGTTCGATAACCCAAGAAGTTCGGTAATGCTGATATTTAGTTGGCATTTTCATTAGTCCTGCCACTTGTCCACAGACACTTTTATGGACTTTTACTGTGTTCTGGAAATTATATTCCATGAACACCATTCAGACAAGAGGACTGTAAGACCCATCAGGTTTTCCATAGGTACTGCCTTCCTTGCCGTCTATTACTTGGGATTTACTGATTCAAAGGCTTCTTAGAATCAAAGAATATCCTGAGCTGGAAGAGACCCACAGGAGCATCCAGTCCAATCCCTGGCCCTGCACAGACACCCCAACAATCCCACCCTGTGCATCCCTGGGATCATTGTCCAAACGTTCGTGGAGCTCTGGCAGCCTCGGGGCCGTGCCCATTCCCTGGGGAGCCTGGGCAGTGCCCAGCACCCTCTGGGGGAAGAACCTTTCCCTGATCTCCAGCCTGACCCTCCCTGACACAGCTCCAGCCGTTCCCTTGGGTGATAAAAAGAAAGGGGGAAGTGTGGGAATGGAGTTATCCTTCCTGACAGAACATATGTTCCTATTGTCTTATCTTTAACCAAGGAAAATGCTTCTGACCTGTGGCAAACCTTGCTCGAGTCAGTAGTGCCAGACAGGCTCTCCCTTAGAAACTGGCACATGGTGTAATCCCTGTAAGAACAGATTGCTTGAAGATTACTTTAAAAGTTGGCAGAAGCTTTGAAAAGAGAAAACAATAGCTATTGCAGTTTTCTCCTTCATGGGGGAATTTAAGCTTCAAAACTCCATCCAGTTTTCATGTTTTGTTTCCTCAGTAGTTACACTGGACTGTAATTGCAGCTGTTTCTAAAAGGTGGATGATATAGGTGAAGCTCTTGGGAATTTCAAACTCTTCATTTCTAATCAGGTTGTTTAAAAGTTTCTGTCTAATGAATTTTAGATTTCATTCTTTAATGCTGGCTGATCACATATTTCATAATTACTTTCGAGATGTGCTCACTCTGCTATGTGAAGGCTGTCACTGACTTGCATTCATCCATTGTATTGGCGAAGGGCCAAAATAGAAATCAAAAAATAGTTGGAACAGGACTGATAGGTCATCTTGCAGTAGAGAAAATGTGAACACTTTCTCCAGGTTTGTTACCGGTATTTTTCCAAAGAAACGATAAAAGATGCCAGAATGAATGTTGTGGAGGTAGAGGAACTTTTGAGCTGGGTTCGTTTTGAGAAAGGGCATGGACCAAATAATCTCATTAATGAACAAAGGTAAAATTAAGGTGAAGATAAATTACTTCAAGGCGTCCTACGTATAAAACATATTATATCAAAATATGCTTATTTTGTCCTCCCTGGACATCAGGGTAAGCCCAGCTCTTGCTTTCCATTCATCTGTCACAGAACAGTTGGAGGGTCTTTTGGTATTTGACATCAGGTAAAAATTGGACTGTGTACATTTCACTGCAGAAACTGGGCCTTGTTCCTTTTACATTCAGAGTGATAAAGGACATATTCCTTGGATACAGGATCAGCTTAGGCGGTATCACCTGCATTTCATCTGTAATTAACTGTGAATCATTCTTAAGGACAGCGTGATAACAATGTGGGCTTGGGCAGCAGTAGCTCCTTAGGGGTTTTTTTTTTTGTTGGTTTTTTTTTTTTTTTTTTTTTTTTTTTTTTTGTTGGGTTGTTGTTGTTGTTGTTTTTTTGGGGGGGTTGTTGTTTTTTTATTTTTTGGTTAAGCAGATTTTTTGTGTATTTCCATGGGCCTGTTCAAACTGAAGGGAAAATGAAGCTTCCTGAGCTTCACTCACCTCAGCTTTTCCAGCAAGCTTCACGAGGTAGTTGTATTTAATTTCAATTTGGAGAGAAAGGCAGGAAATACTGAATGGAAATTTTTCTACTTTTTTTTAATGTAAGTAAAGGCAATAGCAAATGTTAACTGTTAGGAAGCAATTCTTCCTGTGGGGGTGGGGAGGCCCTGGCACAGGGTTCCCAGAGGAGCTGTGGCTGCCCCTGGATCCCTGGCAGTGTCCAAGGCCAGGTTGGATGGGACGTGGAGCAACCTGGGCTAGTGGAAGGTGTCCTTGCCCATGGCAGTGGGGGGGACTTGATGGGCTTTCATGTCCCTTCCCACCCAAACTGTTCTATGATGATGATGTTTTGTTGTTCTACCAGCTGCCTTTTAAGGGTATTATTCTACATTATGGGAGTAAAAAAGTCCATCCTTGTTCTCAGAACAACCATTTAGCTCAGTAGTGCTTTTTGTGTTCTATGTAGAAAACAGATGCTGCCATATAGAACATGATGAGATGATAGTCAAGTAGACTTGAAGTGGGAATAGACATTTTCGTGTTCCAAGTAGGTGTCTATAGAAATTAGCTATTGTTTTGACTTTGCCCACAAATTAAAGCTTTATGTGGAAGAGTCTTCTGCTGAAAGAACTTGGATATACTGATACATCCCATTGGACTGTATAGGCATTGCCAAGATAAAGTTCTGACGTGTGTCAAAAATCTTGGAGAGTTCTCTCTTGAATTTCAGGCTGTCTGGAGTCTGCCACTTGCTTTTCCCATAAAGGTAAGGCTGCATTTAGGAGAACTGACTTTGGAAAAGAACAATGGTTCTTATGTGACTTACAGAAAGAACAGTGACCACATGCTTATTCTTTAGCATAGATGAGAAACTTATTGCTATTCTTGCTTTGAAATCGGAGCAAGGATCCTGATAGATTAAACTTGTTCCAAACATGAACATTTCACTGAGGATAAACAAAATTCTTAAGTATGAAGAGCTGCTCTCTTTTTGCCTTCTTCTTTCCCAGCATGTGTAGATTTGTACATACATATGTGTGAAGGCATGTTGATTGTAAAAAATAAAAGAAATCAATTTTATATTTAATACTGAATGTGCAGAGATCTGTTGTAGATGACAGGGCAGGTTTTACAGTTTGTATCAGCTCTTTGGAAGGTTCTGTCTTCAATATGCCAAGTTAATTTTTATGTAAGTTAGTGAGCTTTTATTTAAACAGTACTTTTCCCAAATTCTTAATTTAAGGAGAGAAACTAATCCTTTCCTATAAAGATAAAGTCATACTTGGAAGCATTTTGATTGAACACATGGTCTGAAAAACCTCCAGCTCCACAGCTGCTGCTGTGCAAAGCTGTGGGAACATAGCACCTGTGCCCTCTGCTGAGCTCCCTGCCCCAGGATGGAGTCCAGGGCAGGTTCTTGCTATTCTGGTGTCCAGAGGTGCTCCTGGAGCTCAGCACTGCCTGTCTGGGATCATTTCCCGTCTGTCTGTGCCCCTGACCTCCTGTGGCTGCTGTGTGCTACCAGAGCAGGGGAGTTGTCAGCCAGGAAGGGAACATGTGAGTTTGGGAAACGGGGCTGTCACAAGAGCTGGAGCTGAGCACGGTGTGGATAAGAGTGAGCATGACACCAACCAACATCAGGGCTCTTCCTTTGACTTTATTTTCCTTTGGAATTGTTGCAGTTGCTGCTTGTGGGGGTGTGACAGCACTCGGCAGAAACCATAAAATCCTTAAGGTGGAAAAGGTGAATAAATGATCAGAGGCTGAGAAAGCATTTGTCTTGAATGTCCGAAAAGAAAGTAACTTAGTTGGTGTGGTTTTTTTCTTAAAAGAAAAAGTTATGTTTTATTTCTGCTTGGGAACAGGGTGGTGGAGACTGTCCAGAGATGAGCATTGGGGCAATAAAGATTGCTCTTGAAATTTCCCTGCCTGGCTCTTTCATCTATGTATTTACTGATGCCCGATCCAAGGATTACAGACTGACCCATGAAGTGCTTCAACTCATCCAGCAGAAACAGTCACAGGTACCGAGGGGATTTGCATGCCCACCTGGGTTGTGTGTTTAATGCTCTGTTTTCTCAATGACAAAGGGTGGAATTCTGTGTGAAACTCAGTGAAGTCTTTTTACAGAAGGGGCCGTAATACTGCATTCTAAGGATTTAAAACTTTTTTTAATAGAGTTAATTGATCTAGTTAAGGAAGAATTTAGTGGAATATTCCTTTTATTCCTGTGAATTAAATAATGCAACTGAATCTTCTACCAGTATATGTTTTTGGCCAGCTTATCACTTATGTGCATTTTTTATGTTGTTCTAAAAGAAGTATTGTGTGAATGACAGGGCTGATTGATTTTTAAAGGGTTTTGTGTCTGTTCCTTTTCTTCTGCATTGCTTTTTCCATCAGTACTGAGTGCAGTGACTCAAGTAACAAACCCGTCCCGAGTGACGCATTCTCCTGTTGTCTTGCATTAATGCTGCCTTGGCAATGCTTTCCTCACCTGTGCACTATGTGTCCAATGATTTACTGATTTTTCTTTAATCCAGGTGGTATTTGTGCTGACTGGAGACTGTGATGACAGGGATCATATTGGTTACAAGGTCTATGAAGAAATTGCCTCAACAAGTTCTGGTCAAGTTTTTCATTTGGACAAAAAACAAGTTAATGAGGTAACTTTGCTTGAGTTTTGCAATAGTTAAAGAAAACAAGGCAAGAATTATACTCTAAATCTTTACAGGCCCTGATGGTGGATTAGGAAGCAGAAGGGGAACTTATAAATGTTCTGCTTTTAGTATGTGGACTCTGTTCCACCATTCCCTTCCTTCCTTTCTCCATCTTCTATATCAGGATGCAGTTCTGTGGCTTTTGTTGACATTAGGGAAGTGTGAAGTGCCACATCTCACCAGAACCTCCCCAACTTCCCTCTGCCTGTGCCAGAAGGCTTCCAGGAGAAGAGCCTTTAAAAAAAGGAGCAGTTCTGGCCTCTGCGTAGCCCAGTGGCTTTTCTGCTCAGAACAGGAGCACAGTATCAGCTTTAAATGGGCATTTTGTGAGCAAGCAAAGGACTGCTACTTAGCCTGGACAAAAATGTTCCCCACACAGGGTAGATAGTGTGAACTCTCAGGTTTCCATTGTTCACGGAGTCATGGAAGCAACTTTTTAATTGAGGTTATCACTGCAATACTTTTGCTACCTCTGCTGCCCTCCTGGTAACTGTGGTTCCTGACCCATAGCCATGAATGACTGTTTCCTTTGGGAATGCCGGTGAGTCTCAGATAGAAATGAAACTTCAGAAGTGCGTGAGAAAACAGTTTGGAGAGAGGTGAAACCACATGGTATTTATCTGGAGAGCTGGAATTGTTTATAAATGTTGTAAACATTCCCATTTGGATTCCCAGTATAGGCAATAACTAGCTGAGGTTTTTAAATAAAAATTTACTTTAGTTTGGTCCTTCTTATTTCTGTCCTAAAATTTGGACAATGATGAATGTTGGAGATAAGTTGCATTTTTCTACAGCTGTTGCCTAGAAAAATTAAAGTTCTCATTAGGAATGACAGAAGCTACTGGAAGTGATGCAAAGGTGATCAAAAGGAGAAACTTCCCAGAAGATTTACCCTCCAAAAGTTAGGTTAAAATTTGGAGGAAAAGAAATTACCTGTTTGGTTTGTGCTGATCCTGGCCTGCATTTTGCTATTATGTGTGAAGGGTAAAACTTCTCTGTGACACTCCATGAAATCCCTTTTGTACAGAAGGGGTCATCATGGAACGAGATGGTCTTTAAGGGCCCTTCCAAGCCAACTCATTCTGCGACCCTCTGATACTGCCAGTGGGAATGCTCTTTGCCAGGACTGGAGTTTTAGGATAAAGGTTTGGGTTGATGGTTGCGGTTTTGTTTTCTTCTGCTTTTGGGAGGTAGAAGTGAGCAGATAAAGCCATTTGTAGGTGCTAGACAGCACCGTGTTCTGGCGTGGAGCTGGCACAAGCTGCTTTCCTGGCTGCCTGCTGCTGCTTTCTGAACTTGGCACTTCCCTGTTTCTAAGAACACCAGCTTCTGCAAGAAAGGATAGACTGTCTTGGAATTCTGGGTAAAGTTTTAAGCAGGGGGTTTCAGTAGCTGCTTTCGCCCCCTTTCAGCTTCATGTCCACATTTCTTCTGAGTAAATAATCATAAAATTGTAGAGTTGTAAAATGTCCTGGGTTGCAAGATACCTTGAAGATCATCTCATTCCGCCCCCTGCCCCCCTGCATGGGCAGGGACACCTTCCACTAGCCCGGGTTGCTCCAAGCCCCGTCCAGCCTGGCCTTGGAGATTTCCAGGGATCCAGGGGCAGCCACAGCTTCTCTGGGCACCCGGTGCTAGGGCCTCACTGCTGCACAAGAGCAGAGGGTGAAATCAGTAGGTGATATTTTTGCAGGGTTTTTTTGAGACGGAGGGAAAAATACAGCCTGTGGCCCCAGGAAAGAGGTGCTTAAGCAGTGTAAGAGATTGCCTAAGGTGGAAAATAACCAAACTCTAAATCACTTTCAGAAATCTTCCACAGTAACTGCTAAACAATTTGTGTTAAAGCCAAACCCAAAAGACTCTGAAATTTTCGTGATTATTGACCTTACATAAATCTGTGTCTGGGCCAAGTGACTGTGAAAATGAGTTGACGAAATTGCTGCCATCCCCAGTAAAACCTTCTCTGTGGTTTCAGTTCTGGATCAGCATTGATTCCAAGAAGCCAGGGGGTGGATGCAAACAAACAGGACATCTCGAAGAGATCTGATCAGCTGTTTATGGGATAGCCTTCAGGCAGGATTCAGCAGCAATCAAACAATAACACTTGCCCTCCTTTTTCTCTGAGGAGTCGATGATGTGTAAAGAATGCAGTTTATAAATGTTGAAGCACACTCACCGTTGTGGGCCCAGAGACAGCCAGTGCTGGATTGGGGATTAGGGAACAGCTACAAAGTCCCTGCCGAGTACCCTGCCAAACCCATGGCTTGTTTTGTTAAAACAGTTTGATTATTCTACCCCCCAAAAACCCAAACAAAGCTATTTTTAGTGTATAAAGTTTCCAACCATTCCTCTTGTTCTTGCCCTTTGAGCATTAAGTGCAGAATGAAGCAATATTCTAGGCTAGATACAAGGAAACACAGCAAAACAGTACTTGATACACATCCAATGCTTATGTACTGGGAAGAAGATAAAAACTTAGTGCCTTTTTTTTGCTTCTGAAAAACATGTTCTGATTTCAAATACTGCCATTAATTTGGGCAAAATTCTTGGTGATTGACAAAGTTGTGTTGGGTTCAGTCCAGAAAAGCATGAAATACGTAAGTGTCTCCACTTATCTGCTGAAGGTAGCTCATCTAAGAGTTGGGATGAAGGTCCTATTTTTACAAACTCACTGTGATTTCTGTGCATTAGATAAATGAGAATATTTATCTAGTTAGAGTATCAAGGCCCCATCCCTGGGAGTGTTCAAGGCCTGTGTTGGGGCTCTAAACAATGTGGACTAGTGGAAGGTGTCCCTGCCTACGGCAGGCGTGGTGAGACAAGATGCGTTTTAATGTCCCTTCTAACACAAGCCATTACAGGATCATGGTATTCTGAAACTTTGTCCCCAGTGTCTTGGAAAGCCTTTATCAAAGTGCTTTATCAAAGCACTGAAGTCCTGGTTTTGAGAAGTGTTTCTTTAGGGTGAGATTTCTCTGGTTGCTTTTGTAAACTCAGGGCTTAATAAATGCTTGAACTGTAAATGAATCACAGAATCACAGAATATCCAATATGAGCTGGAGGGGACCCTCAAGGATTGAGTCCAAGCCCAGGCCTTGCACAGACACCCCAACAATCCCACCCTGTGCATCCCTGAGAGCGGTGTCCAAATGCTCCTGGAGCTCTGGCAGCCTTGGGGCCGTGCCCATTCCCTGGGGAGCCTGGGCAGTGCCCAGCACCCTCTGGGGGAAGAACCTTTCCCTGATCTCCAGCCTGACCCTGCCCTGGCCCAGCTCTGGCCATTCCCTCAGGTTCTATTCTCATGGCATTGAGCATGGCATCAAATACGGGTCAAACTCTCTGTTAGGAGCAGATTCTCTATTTTCATAACTGTGTCCAGTTTCCAGAAGGTACAAATTCTGTCTTGAACTGAAGTTACATGATACCACATCTAATTACCCATTTGTAAGGAAATTCCTATAAATGGTTGTGATGCCCAGAGGTTTGTACTGATGCCAGAGCGGGTGTTGAGATGAACTGTGATGATCAGCAGAGTGTGAATGTGGTGCTGTGGAAAATAGTGGAGATTTATTAGTCACTGGCAGTTCAGGTTACTTCTCCAGGTCATTTTGGTTGTTTGTGGCAAAAATGAGTCAATTCTGTGTGATGGATTGGATTGATCAGTGTGGATAGAGTTGGGAGTTCACAAGGACTGAGCTGGTGAGTGGTCTTTTTCCATTTATTTTAGTGTTGGAGCACTGGATTTTTCTTATTCTAACTTTTCTGTAAGAAGGGAGAATCGTCCTTAGACTCCTTAGAAATACGTTTTTCTTCATGATTTTTAAAATAAGTAGAAATGGATCTTCCATATACAGAACATTGATGGGAGGAGAACTGAGAACGATGTGGAGGCACAGCTTTGACTTTGATGGAAGAAGGGGGTGTTGTTGAGTGACTTGAAAGCTGGATGAACCTATATGGGAAAAAAAAAGAGAGTTTGAAATAGGGTGAGAGGCCTGTGAGTGAAAGAGATGCTGTGGATGAGATGAGATTGAGGGGGGACTGCAGACAAGACTGGTGGCAGAACATTTAGAAGGGATGGTGCAAAAGGGGTCGTTGTTGTGCGGAAGGTGCTGAAGGGTATCGTCTGTAAGATCATAGGGAATGGGGTGTGGTGGTGTTCACTCATGTGTGCTCTGCTGTGAACAGAGGTTCCTAAAACCCGCTGGAGAACATCCCATTTCTGCTGGCTCTTAATCCTCGCGGGGGATGGCAACCCAAGGGTTACACCAGCACAGCTCAGGTTGACGTTACAGGTCCCTGCTATGTGTGACCGGTGTGTGTTCAGATGATGCTGCAGAGGAAGCAGTTTGAAATCGTTTCACTCAATTAAAGATGTAAAAGGCCCCTACACTGCTTTTCAAGGATACAATGCAGGTGACGAAGTCAAAAATTCAAAATTACAGTTTAGAATGAAGGTTTCTTGCATATCCCTGTTTCTTGCCTTCTCTCCTCCCTCATCTCAAACAGACATTATCCATTTCATAAAAAGGAGGAACGGTTTCATGGGAGAGGCAGCTGAATGCTTCTGTTCTGCAGATACATAATGTGTGGTGAATGCCAAACAAGGAAGGGAAAAACAAATAGTTACAGCTGATCTTCCTCTGTTTTCTATAGAATTTGGAGTCTCTGGAAAAAATAAACCAAGATCATGTACCTAAGGTCTGTCATGAAGCAACTGCAGAAGGGCTTTTGAAAGGCAGCTGAAAACAGGCAGGCTTAGTTCTTGTGGTTCCTAACTTTGCAGAGCTTGAGATCCAACACTAAAACTTTTCAGTTGTGTGATTTTCATACATGTTGCAGTTACATATATCATTTATGTTTTATTTTTACAGTATTATTTTCTTATGCACTGTCTCAGTTATATTTTTTTGATGTGCGTTTAAAAACATTGTTAGAATATTTTTCCTCTTTGGGTGTAAGTATGAACTTAAATTTACTTAAGCAATGAAACAGTTAACCTGAAATCCTATTGCTTTGACTGCTTGAGAAGTAAATTCTTGAGTCCCAGAATAAACAAATGGGAATAGAGACCATGCTCCACAGATTTTCCAGGTTTCAGTATGCATTCCAAGAAATGACCTGACAGCAGGGCAGGTTGCAAGAGCAGATTTTCTGGGGAAATGTTATAAATCATTGCTGTATTTGCCCTTCCCCCTCTAATAATATTCATCACATCACATTTTGGCAGAACAACAAAAGCTGCTGTTGTTTTGGGGGCTTTCTGTAAAGGTCCCAGAGGAGAAAAAACCTCCTTCCAAACCAGTGTTACAGCAGTATTGCAAACCTCTGTGGAATGACAGGGTTGGGAAATGGATCTCCCAGAACTGCATATTGAACTTACACAAGCAAGCTGCTGCCAGACTGCAAACAGCTGGGTCATTCTGTTGCCTTCCATTTTCAGTTTTGATCTTGAAAAACTCTCAGAAACTGAAGTTCCTATGGGTTCATTGAATTTTACAATCCATTTAAAAACTTACCTGTGGAGGTGAGATCCTAGAATTAAATGGGAACTTTTCCATATACCTCATACAAAAAAGTGTCGTGCTCATCTCACTGGGAGTAGAGCACTGAAATTTCTTTGGAAGCGTTTTTGGACCCAGATGTATAATTTGTAAAGTAGAACTTAAATGAGTTGGATCTTTTTGAAGCCTTGTGATTCCTGTTCCAGGCTTCTCTAAAGCAAACACAAGTTGCTCCCTAGGTGGTGTCACCAGCTGTTGCACAAGCCCCAGTTCTCTCTTGGGCCACGTTACTGCAGGGCTTTGAGCAGCACAGGCAGTTTTACTGTGATTTTTTGGGTATGTTCTCTTGCAAACACACCCAAGCACCTCGCTTGTGCACACCCTTGGCAAGGGGTCACCTGGTCAGTGCTGTCTCACCTTGTGCTGGGAGCACTCAGCACAACTCGGGTGGGGCATTCGTAAGAGTGGAGGGGGAATCATTGATGAAAACCTGCTCCCACCATTTCAAATGTGTTTTCAATGGTGCCCTTCACTTACTTAAACTTATTTTATCTCTGCACAAAGGGCGTTCATACTGTAACAAATGAGAGCAAGTACACTTGTAGAGGAGGCTGGAATCTAGTTTCTGTCACAAAGTCATCTCACACACAAACCTATGGCATATTTCCATTTTTTAATGGATAAAGTAGGCAAGTTATGCCAGATAAGCCAGGGGAATGAGGTTCTTTTGGGCAGTGTGTTGAATTGGGTCCTAGGTTGAAGGACTTTCCCAGGACACCCCCAGTACTGATGGGTAACACTTGTAGGTTAGTTTATTGTTGTTTTCCAAGTCTTGAACTGACATAATCAAAAGATTGTTCTCCTTTACAAGATGTTTCTCAATGCTACCGTGGTCAACTGCAGCTTGAAATCACAGTTCAGTATTACTGTGAGTCACATTCACACTGTTATACAAACCCAATATTACTTCAGTAGGATTTTAAAAAGTATGCTGCAGCTCTGTGATGTACAGAGGTGATGTAAAATCAAATACTTTGACAAACCAGGTGTGTTTCTGGGGAGGTTGGGTTGGTTGTGGTGGGTTTCCCTTGGCTGATTGTTGAGCTCCCTCTCAGCCACTTACTCACCCCTTGCAGAGGAGGAATGGGTTGAGGAAGCTTCTGGGTTGAGATAAAGATAGGGAAATCACCAATTGTTGTTGAGGGCAAGACAAAGTTGACTTAAGGAGAATTGATTTGTTGCCAATTAAAATAGATATTTAATTATTCCTTCAGGCAGTGGGAAGCAAAGACAAGTAGGAATACCTTTACCTCCACCTGCCCAACTCAACTTCTCCCCTGATTCCTCCTCCCTTCCCCAGTGCCACCAGGGATGGGGTTGTGGTCAGTACACAAGGGTTTCTCTTGACTGCTCTTCCTCCTCACACCCTTCCTCTCCTTCACTGTGGTCTCTCCCATGGGCTGCTGTCCTTGGTGTGAGAGCCTCCATGTCTTGCAGGGACATACCTGTTCCTGCAGGGACAAAGCTGTGTTCCCCTCTAGTTCCACCTCTGTGCTGTGCCTAACAGTAATTTGTATTAGGTGTTTTAGGGGAAAAAAATCCTGAAAAAGTCCATAGATAGCAATTACTCAGGACATCTGGATGAGGAAATTTCTCTTGTTGCTTCATGCAACTAAAAACTGATGACCAGAAATGTCCACAGGTTTGTATCCCTAATTCCTTTTTAAAGGACCTGTGGTTGTTGTGTAGAGATGTATCCAGGTGTGCCTGTGTACTCCTTTAAACAGCATGCTGACCATGGCTTTGCTAGTATCTTCTATGGAAGTTACATTTCCTTTAAGTATCATTTTTAAAAAAATAAATAAGTATGGAATCTCCGCAAGACAGTAGAGACAAGCATTTCAGCAGAAACTATTTCAACAGCCAGTACTGCTGACAGTATAGTAATAACTGTTCTTTTCTCTTCTAGGTGTTAAAATGGGTTGAAGAAGCAGTTCAAGCCTCCAAAGTGCATCTCTTGTCTACAGACCATCTGTCCATGGCTGTAAATACCTGGCAGATCCCTTTTGATCCCAGTCTGAAGGAAGTTACAGTGTCCTTGAGTGGTCCTTCGCCAGCAGTTGAGATTCATAATCCTTTAGGTGAAATACTTTATACTTTCTTTTGTGACAGTGAAAAAAGGGAAGGAAAAATCCCTTCTGATTTTTTTTTTTCCCAATATTCCATGTTTTTTTTCACTTGGAGGAAACTGGAACACTTCCTTATTCTGTCCACTTCATCTTACCTCCATCTTCTTTGTTACTATTTGTCCTTGCATTCTGAATTGCTGGACACTTTTTTCTTTCGTCTGTTTATGTATTCCCTGAAGCATCATTTAAGGCTTGTACATGATGGTTGGGTTTTACGTGAGGAAAGTTCAACCATGGTCTGGCTTTTCTGAACTGTGAGAACATTCAGAACCAAACTTGTCTCCCCTGCCCATCTCCAACTGAGCAGTGTGTGATAAGTGCAGTGACAGATTTCGAGCTAGTTTGTAATTGAAGCTATTGTGAACAAATCTGTTGTTTATTATTATGTTGATGCCTTAGGAACTTGGAACAGCACTCCAGAAATAAATTCAAATCATATTTTGTATTCTCTGAATGACTTCTGCCTAGGGATTTAGCTTAAGTTTTAGTATCTTGGAAATATTTTATGCCCAAGATGGGCTCCCTGCAGTGTGGTCTGGTCTGTCCTGCACTGAGGCATTCTTGTTTATAGGAAAGATATTTGCTCAGTGTCTGTGTTCAAGCCATGACAACACACAGTCCTGGGTGCAAGTGTCAGGCTTCGCTGAAGCTGTGACCCCACCTCTGTTTGCCTTTGTCGTAGATCAGCTCCATGCATCTAAATCCACAGGGTTTCACTGAAATTGCTTAAGGCATGTCTAATAGGTTTTGAGAATGGGCACTGGGACATCCCAGTCTCCACTTTCTCTTTCCCTTTAGTGCTGTCAAAGAGCCAGATGAGTTTTAGGGCTGCTGGTTCTTCTGGGTCAGCCTTGAGGGAGCAAAATCCCCCTCTAGAGACCCAATTCCTGCACACAACTACCCACATATAAATGAATGTTTTCAGTATTCTGTCAAAGACTTAGAGGCAATTTTAGCTGTTGTAAATGTCATTGACTGCTAAGTAGTGAGTAAGTCAAGTGTTGGAAATACATTGGTACAAGACAACAATATTGTATTTACTCTCTGTTTTTTTAAAGCAATACTGTGTTTACTCCATCCTGTATTTACTTCCTGTGTCTGTTTTTTCAGGCAAGCAGCTCAGTAAGGGATCAGGACTGAATGAATTGCTAAACATCCACAACTCTGCAAAGGTAGTAAATGTCAAAGATCCAGAGCCTGGAACATGGACAATTAAGGTAAAGTTATTGCAGAACTCATGTATGATTGTCGTATAGCATATAATGTGGTTGTATAATGACTGACCATGTTATTTATCATAGATACTCATGGCTGTTTTACTATGTTACAGTAACTTTACTGTGTTACAGTAAATGTCTTGTGATCTTGGATTTAATATTGTTGTATACCTCTTTATGTAGGTAAAGCTGCATGATCGCAGCTTTCCTAAATAGATGTGGAAACAATCTTTCTGGTGTAGATCCCTTCTGACTGAAGTATTCTATTGTAGCAGTGTAAATACTCTACAGTCATTTTTGGAGGGGAAGGCACTGGGGTGAGGCAGTGCTGAATGGATCCTGCTGTGCATTGTCCCTGCCCTAAGCACAGAGGTGCTTTGAAAAGGATCATTAATTCACACACAGCCCTGGGGGAAGCTGTTGATCCTGCTGCAGAACTGCATCTACAAAAGCATGTTGAGCTCAGCAGCTCTGGGGAGAATTGTTTGAATGTCTGTCTAGGACTGGGGGCTTATCAAACAGAGGGACAGGGACTTTTTATGTGGGACAAGAGGGAAAGGTTTTAAACTGCCAGAGGGCAGGGCTGGATGGGCTATTGGGAAGGAATTGTTCCCTGTAGGGGTGGAGAGGCCCTGGCACAGGGTGCCCAGAGAAGCTGTGGCTGCCCCTGGATCCCTAGAAGTGTCCAAGGCCAGGTTGGATGGGACTTGGAGCACCCTGGGCTAGTGGAAGGGGTCCTTGCCCATTGCAGGGGGTGGCACTGGGTGACCTTTTAAGGTCCCTTCTGATTCCATGATTCTGTGACCAAAAGTGCTGAAAACTCCAGTACAGAGACAACCTGGTGGGCTGTTAAAAATGAAAAAGGTTTGGGTCCTGCTGGACATGGTAACATGAGCCACACTGGGTCCTGAGACCTTTTCCTACAGTCAGTGCCTTAGGATTCACTTCTGTCACTTGTTGAGAGTTTTAGGGTGAGAGATCAGTGCAGCAAACATGCAGTGCCCTGCAGCCCAGAGGGACAGTGCGGGAAGACCCCTGTGTGCTCCTGGCTGTGTGATGTGAGCTGAGCCACTGGTGTGTGCCAGCATCTAAGTGCTGGGCTACAGGAACTGCTGGGGATGAGTCCTGGGCTCAGGGTGGGACACCTGCAGAGCCAACAGTCCCCTCATGCCAGGCTGCCATAGGTGCCAGCAGCCCTGCCAAGCCATCAGGCTGTTCCTGCGGGCATGGCCTGGGAGTTTTTTGGGGGTTGGGAGGGTTTTTTGGGATTTTTTCTATAGTAAGCATAATGCTGACTCCAGCTCTATGGAGAACATGAATAAAACATTCAAATTGATGTATTTTGGGTTTAAAAAAATGAAGAACATCTCTTGAATATGTAGTTGAAATATTTAAATGTAACCTTTATGAGCAAGCCAGGTCATGCATTTCTTCATAGATACCTGTATTTTGGGCAATTTTTTGATGTTGTTTGCAAGACAGGAAAGCATCTGTCACAAATATGTATTTACTCTTTTAATTATACTCATCCAGCCAGAGGAGAAACGCTAATGTACAGTCTCTGTAATCCATGTTCAACTACAAATAATGAGAAGACACCTAAAGATAATAATTGGAAAGCAGTCCTGTGAGATAAAACTAATTCCTGGTGTTTGCCTAAAGACCTCCAGCTCCAAGACATGACAGTGAGAGATGTGTTTATTTTTATTAGGAAATGGTAACATTTTATAAGATTATTTTTGCCTTAAAACTCACAAATATCCAAAGGTTTGAGTAATTCATAAAGAGAAATTATTTCCCAGTATATTTTTCTGTGGATTGTTTACTTGGCTTTAGTCACTGGCTTGGTTTATTTACACAAAGATTTTAAGACTTGAGCTTTGTGAAAATTTTATTGACACCTTAAACTCCTTATACAGATGCACCAAGCTATAAAACCAGAACTTTATCACTGAGTTTGTCTAATGAAATTTTAACTGGCAATTAATGCTTGATACCTTGAGTTTTTTGGCACAATTAAATATTTTTTTGTATTGTTAACAGCTGGCTTATATAAAAAAGGCTTTAGTGGTGCTATTTTTGAAGTGAGAGGTTAACTAAATAGAAGGAAATATGTTGTTTTAATCAGATAGACATCGATTTTTCATGGTGTCTAATGCTTGTCCCAAGGCTGTTAGTTGTAAGAAACAACTGTTTAATTTGATACTCACATTCAACAGTGGCAGAGGGGGTTACTCTAGAATGACCTCTCTTCCAAAGAGCTGCAGGAATTTGAGAATGGATCAGGTAAAACTCCAGGGAAAGCTCAGTGGAAGCTTGAAGACACTGGAAGGGTGTGGAGGTTGGTGAGGAGGAAAAGCCCTTGGTTCCTGTGCACCTTTGGCAAGCAGCAATTGACCTTTCTTTCTCTGCATAGAAACACAGGAAGTAATTTATAGTTGCTCTGATTTATCTTCTTTAAGATGAATGATCGAAGCAGCTGTACTGTCCAGAACTTGAAGCTCAGGCTGTTCAAGGGTGATGGATGGGTGGGCCTGGTGCTGATTTGTTTTTTGCTAGTTGAAGCAGAATGACAAGGTGAGGGTACAAAGGTACAGACCACAGGGGAGAGGTACCGATACACCCTCTGCTTTCCAGGTGCTCCCTTGGTTGGGGGAGAGAAGCACCTTTAACGCATAGATTTTTCTGTTGAGTTCTGATTCACTCACAATTTTCTAGTAGAGTTTGTAACGGTCAGGTCCTAACTCCCAGACCACTCCCATTGCAGGCACTGGCACTTGGCAAGGAGTTGTTGGTTTGTTGGTGTTGTGATTTATTTCCAAGATAAACTGGCTCTCTTTGCTGACACCACAATTGCAGGGCCCAGGATGTGAAAGCAAAGCTTTATTCAAGCTGCTTTTCCTTTCAGCTTTAGCCACGAGGCTCCTCTGTGTGCTGCTGTTACTATGCTGGTAACCATGCTGGAGTCTGTTCCTAAGGCTCAATGGCTGGCTCATGCTCTGTGCAGGCCCTGCTCTGCTGATTCCATGTGCTGGCTGTTTTGCAGACCTCGAGCAGCGGGAGGCACTCTGTGCGCATCACGGGGCTCAGCACCATCGACTTCCGAGCTGGCTTCTCCAGGAAGCCCACCTTAGACTTTAAAAAAACATCCAGCAGGCCAGTGCAAGGTTTGTTTCCACTTTAGTCCATGTTAGATAGCTTCTGGCCCCCAAAATCGAGTAGACCTCTGTGATGAGCTTTGTGGTAACTCTGGAGATGCTGTGGGTTGGTTCCTGGGGGGGCTTTGTATTGTGTGACATAAATACAGATATTTTTAACTATGCCTCAAAATTGCAGTGCTGTTTCTGTTATTTTTGGAGCTTCAGAAAAAGGCCTTGGCCCTGGGGCATGTTGAGGAGTTAATAAAGAAGCTGCTATTTCAGAAACACCTGTTGGAAATCAGTAATTTAAATTCTCCCTGGCTGCGTCTCCTCACAGCTAATAAGCAGAGCACAGCTCAGCACAATTTAGTCTTTCCTTACTCAGTAGGTAAGGGCAGAAGCTGAATGCTGCGTTCATGGGGTAGTGAGCACTATCTTTCATGTTTTAATTACCTGTTTTCTTTAGCACTTAAAATAGTGTGTTTCTGTTTTTCTAGGGATTCCTACCTTCGTGCTGCTGAATACCACAGGGATCCTGCTTCCAGCTAGAGTAGACCGACTGGAACTTCTGAGTATTACAGGGGAGCTCCTTAAGACCTTGCCTGTGAAATACTATCCTGAGAGAAAGCCCTATGGACTATGGAATATTTCTGATTTCATTCCACCAGATGAAGCTTTTTTTGTTAAAATAACAGGCTATGACAAGGATGATTATCTTTTTCAGAGAGTTTCAAGTGTTTCGTTTTCTAGTATTACTCCTGGTAAGAGATTTGAACTTGAATTGACTGTGCATTTGTCTCATCTGAATCAGTTAAAATTGAGATCTTGTATACTTTTATAACTTAGGCAAGTACTTTCTATGCTGTTTCCTTCCAGAGTTCTGTCTCTAGTTCATGATGGTCACTTCTTACTAAGTGTGGCTTTATCAGAAATTGAGCTTCCTTTTAATAAAAGGAAAGGATAGGGTGTGTATTAGTAGCTGTTAATATACTTTCTGGAATGTTTTCTTTCTTCAGATGCCCCCAAGGTTACAATGCCCATGAAGACACCAGGATATTATTTACAGCCAGGCTCTGTTCCTTGCCATGTTGAAAGCCTTATACCTTTTACTCAGCGTTTTACTAAAGATGGAGTAAAACTGGGAGTGGATCAGTTCTTCAAGTAAGTAGTGACCTTTTTTCACAGTGCTGCTTTATTTCGTATTTATAGTTTATGCTTTCTATTGTTATTCACTGCGATGTGGTGCCTACGTCCTGCTACTTCCAGTCTGTTATTTTTGGAGCTATTAATCAGAGAGGCTGTATTTTATGGAGATATTGATAATGTTTATGTATAGATATATCTATGTATGATATGTAGAGGAGGGTGTACACTCTGTACATGTGATAGGATTTATAAAGTTCTGGCCAAAATTCCGCTCAGCTGTGTGCTCTGAAATTATGGTAAATTGGGTCTAAAAGTCTTGAAGGCAAATGGTTTTAATTTATGTTTTTAAAAGTTGTGCAGAATTGGTAACTAGCTTTGTTTATGAAACACACCCCTCACTCTCGCCTCAGCGATACATAGATGACTGGGCATACGTTAATTTGTTTGATTTTTTAAATGCCTTTCATGGATGCCGTAGAAGTATGTCCTATGACCTGCCCTAGAAACTTTCATCTTCAGAAAATCTCTCAAAATAGGAAAATTTATGTGGGATATACCAGAAGGCTCTTCACATTTCTGTATAGAAAAGAATTGTGTGCCCTTTCTGTGTAGGGTGAGAGAAGGGTAATTAAAAAAACGTGAATTAGTTAAAATACTCATAAAATGCCCCTTTTAATTCTGTTTATTAAAACCAAAAGGAAAGTGTGTACTAGCAGACAGTGTCAGCAGCCTCCTGTACAGCCCGAAGCACCTCAGGAGCAGACTGGAGACTAAACTCTGCATTCTCCAGCAGGTGCAGCACACCCAAGTGAACACATCCTGCAGCTTCCTTGTGCGCTGCTGGCAGTGGGAAATGCTGCAGCTTTGGTGTGGTTTGGGTTTTAATGAGGTGCCAATGAAACAAAGTCAGCCCCAGCACAGCACCTGCTTGGGCTGCTGTGTAATGTTTTCCATTCCTTGGGTATTCAACTTCACGCTTCTCCTTGTTCTTCACACATCCAGCACTGCTGATTTGGCCGCATTTTTCTTTTTCCTGTTACAGAGCAGATGAATGAGCACATCATCCAAGCTGATTTAACAAAACATATCTCAAGCCAGATATTGTTGGTCACAGTTAAATAAGATCTAATTCAGCTTGGCTTGTTTGCCTCTTATTTGTAGTGAAGTTCCAGGCTGGTTTGTCCAGCTTAGTAGTTCAGTGCAGATTTGAGCTGTAGTATTCCTCTGCATTGAATGAGTTTTGTTTTGGTGTCAAGATGTCTTTACCCAACTGTTTTAATATTTATTTCAAAACCTAGATGGCTTGCAAGTTGAATATTATATTTCTATCGTGACAGTTGTCTATGTGAAAATACCCCTACAATGACTACAGGTTCAGGGTTCATGAGGAGAAGAGACTTTGAAATTCAAATATTTTTTTTTTACTTTGGTTCTAGCGGTACTATCAGCTGCAATAATAATTCCTAATTTTAAATGACTAACATATTTTAGGAAAAAGAAATTTTTGTAGAATAGTAACAGCTTTGTTTTTTTACATTTCTGCATCCTGTGGTAGGGTAGTAAGAAAATTTGGATTTTGCTTAATATCCCAGTATATTTTTGACCAGTCAAGAGCAGTAGTTGTGCACCTCATTCCAGTGGGGAATCAGTGGGAACGGAGCACTAAAGTGTCTTTAAAATCCATTCTGTACTATAAACAGCAGATCCCACCAATCCTGCAGAGATTAGAATTAGCAAAAATAAGACATGAAATTCTGAAAAGAAAGGCAATTCTTGTAGTTAATCAAAATAACAATCATGATAATTTAAAAAATCACTCATAATCAACTGATGTTTGTGGTTGCTGTTCAAGTCTAGTAAACCATGCAGAATATATTCCTCCAGACAGTGTGCTAGAAAGTGAAATTATAGGTTGCATTTCTCCCTGTGAGCCACAGCCTGCTGCTGGTGAGTTCTTAGCTGGGTCTGGAGCAGGGTGGTGGAGGTGTCCAGGAGGTGAGGTCAGATACAACTTGAGCACCACTGTGCTCTCTGTAGTGACTGAGAGCCAGGGGGTCATCTGGGCTTCGGAGTTTAAATGTTTGTAGTTCCCCGGGCGCCCAGACAAAGAGCCCAATCAGCAGGTTGCATGTACAGTAAAATGAATTTGGTAGGTAATGGTGGTGCTGGAAGGTGCTGAGTTATCCCATGATAGTGCTGTGACTTTTGTGCAGTTACAGCTCCTCACTCAGTGCCTACGTGTGCAGCAGATGCCCTGAGCTGTGTTAGTCCTTGCCACCAGTGTCGGTNTTTTTTTTTTTTTTTGATAGCCCACCACAGGTCTTTGTTTTGCCAAGCTGTTCCACCCCCCCAGACACATTTCCCTTTGTGCTTCTGTTCTCAAGCATTCCACATTTGCCATCTAGTGTGTAGCACGAGTCAGGAAGGAAGCAGAACAGGATTGCCTAACCTCACTTTTAACATACTTTCCATGAAAGAGAGGAGTTTCTCACTCATTTGGAAGAAACACCACCTTATTCTTTAGTGCTGGCAGTTGCTGCCATGTTCATGTGCCAGCATTGCACTGGGAAATGTTAGAGATTTGATGCATGATATATTAGGTTATCTAGAGTAAGTATGAAGTAAGAGGGAACAAGTAGGAAGCCATTTAAGGTCACCATACACTGTTTTCATTTGTGGTATGATTGGATTGTCTGTCTCATGGTGCTACAGCATTGAACTGCCATGCATATTCCCAGCCTCTTGTTCCTTCTGTATCCTTTAAGGGCTGATAAATCAATCTATTCAGACAAACAAAGGGGTCATTAATGTAGTGTTTTCCTGTAATGTGGCAATGACTTGCCAAAGCTCTCACAGATATTTTGGTGCTTATTGGTTTTGTTTATGTGCTATAGCAACAGGCTGTGGGGAGCACTGGGACACTGCAGAACCGCTGGTTTGCTCGTTAGTGTTGTCCTCTGTGTGTCTGTAGCACCAGGAGTTTATAAAATGTGGTTTTGAATCATGAGAAACTGAGAATATTTGTTTTGAAGCACATGTAACCAGCCTGTGTAGCTGCACTTTTATTCCCTTCTTGTTTTCTCATTGTGTGATACCAACATGGTGTGACTGCCTTGGCCTTGCTGGGATCTAGAGAAAAACTGCAGTGGTTCTCTGGATTCCTGTACCTGTGAGTTTGGGAAGCTCAGGTGGGAGGATGAGACCTTGTTGCCTTTGCTACTAAGAGCCATGGGTTTGGAACCACAGACTGGCTCTGCACAGAGACTTGCTGGTTGCAAGGAATGTGTCTTCTCAGGTGCCAGATACAACAGAGCACAAGCAGCTGAGGGAATGACAGCAAATACACTGCCTTTGGGTATTGTGTGACAACTGTTGGCTTGTTAAAGGTTTATTTTATGATGTGCAAGTGTGACATTCTGCAGAATCTTAGGAGAAAATATCATCCATAAAGTGACATCCAATTAGATTCATCAGACGGTCTGTCTTGCCTCTTAATGATTGGGAAACTGTCCTGTGTCTGCAGTCAGGAAACCAAGCTGGTGTAGCTCTTGGTTCCTTGAGGGATTCAGTGAGTGCCCTTTTCTCCTGCAGAGAATCATCCAGCATGAGCTGGGACATTGCCCAGGTGTCCGTGTCCGACGAGGGCTTTTACGAGTGCGTGGCCACCAGCACTGCGGGGACAGGACGCGCACAGACGTTCCTCGATGTGTCAGGTGGGTCCCAGCCGCCCTTCTGGGGTGAATTACTTGGGCTCAAACACTTAAGACAGCACTTGGGGCCAATAAAATACATTCCCAGATTTAAGTATATTCTTAATTACTGTGTTTTTTCCTCACCCACCTCCACAAGCGAGCTGAGGTTTATTCAACAAACCTGTTTTAAATATCAGCATTGGTTTGGTTTTAGTTCCCGCTATCAGTTGGACTTGCAGAATAGATCTGACCTGTAGAATCCGAAGCTTAAATCTCAGATTTCAGTTGTTCTCATTTTTATTTCACTTTGTAGCAATTATATGTTGGATGGTTGTGTGTATGTGTTATCGGATAGACAAGGAAGTACAAAAGCTGTATTCAAATTTCTGGTTTTTTACAATACAAAATTCAGTAAATTGTTGGAAATTCATCTTGAATTTCTTAAAAGTGGTAACAAAGATGAGGAAGTGAAATGAATGAGGTAAAAATAGGGCTAATCACAAAGATAATTTTGAATAAACATTAGGCTTATTTCTTTCTGTGGATGGAAGGATGAAACCCCTGCCCATACTGTAGCAAATTTTGTCACCTAATTTTTCACAGTTGCAATGCAGCCAGAGTGAGAGGGAAAAATAATTTCTGGTTTATAACAAAGATCCATTCTGTACAGCCTTGTGTTGGTGTTGATCAGATATGAGTCTTAGAGCAAGTGAAGCTGTTGCTGGTGAGCTGGAAAAACACTGGAGCAGTTAATTTTCTGTGGCAGGAAGGATGGGAGAAGTCAGAACAACATTTTCCACTCAGGGTTTCATTTGAGGGCTTGAAATTGAAGTTGTCTTGCCTCTTATCTCCTGCAGTAGCTACTCCAGGTAAATTAACCTGGACTATGAATCACAGAATCACGAAACAATTCAGGCTGGAGGGACCTTTGGAAGTCACCTAGTCCAATTCACAACTCAAAAGAGAATTAGCTTCCAAGCTTGATTATGTTTTTCAGGAACTTGTCCAATCAATCTTTGAATGTCCCCAAGGGTAGAGATTTCACAAGTTCACGGGCAGCCTTCGGTGCTTAACTAGGCCCCCTGGGAAAATATTTTGTATGTCTGGTCAGAATTTCCCCTGTTGCATGTTATGAACCAAGACTCTCATCCTTCCCCCGCACCCCCCCCAATGTCCTGAGAAGACTCTAATTGTGTATTCCCTGAAACAACCCTCTCAGTAGCTGAAGAGAGTGGCTCTATAACCCTTCACCTTCCCTTTTCCAGGCAAAGATGTTCCTTTCATTGTACTATCTGCAAATTCAAAGAAACCAGTGTGATATCATTGGTTTTATACAAGGCAAAGTTTGTAGAGGAAGAGCCCTCTTGGACCAGGGGGTGAATTTGAGGAGAGGAACATCCTTTTATTCACACGAAGTAATGAATAGAACAGAACGGTAACACCTGGGCTTACCCAAGTCCTGGGTTTAGAGCACTAATTTATATTTTGGCCACAAAAATCCTTCAAGCAGAAAGGATATTCCCAGATGCTTGTTCCAAACCCTGGCTTGGAGGGCAAGCAATTGGGGGTATAAAGATTCTCACTCTGGAAGTTGGAACCATTCTCCTTATCAAAGAGAAACCTGAAAGAGAATCCTGACCTTTTTCTTGTGATGTTGGTAGCAGTTGAAAGTCAAGAGTAATAAGGGGAAAAATCCCATATTCCCTCGTTTACAGAGCACAAGAGATAGCCTGGGACTGAGTCACTGTGTAAACATGACAGTTTGTTCTGTTTGGAGCCCTGCAGAGGATTAATGGGAGGGAGATGCTTTGAAATCCTTGTGTACAAATATTTGCAAGAAAATTACTTGAAATTCCTTCTTGAAGCAAAGTAAACAATCTTTTCAAGTGTTCTTGGTTTACCCAGCTGACAGATAGTATATCACAGATAATCCATTCTGGCAGCTGCTGTGTGAAAGGTATTGGAGCTGTGCCAACGTTTTCTCCTTTCGAAGAAAGCAAACACTTGAGTTTGACTTTTACTCCTGTTAAATCTTTAAAATGTCAAATGGCCATTAGCTTGTGCAGCACCCTAACTGAAGGACCAGTAAAGTGCTGGGGGGTGGCTGAGTGTGAGCGCTGTTGTGGGCAGAGGCTGGGGTAGTCTAAAACTTGTGTTTTCCCGCTAGACTGGCAGTCAAAAGATGGGGATTCCAGTCCTGTATTAGCCTCATCTCTCTCTTTCCTGAGTTTAGGTAACATATTTGGTGATAAGCCTGTGGAAAGCATTCGAAGATTTGTTGTTTCTCCCAAACCTAAAAGTACGGGGGAGAAACTCCATTTAGTAAGCAAGTGTAGCTTTCCCTTACTCTCTGCATGGGTTAAAGTCTGTGGATTTGGCAGTGGGGGCAATTGCTGTCGGGACTGTGTTTGCAGAGAGGCAGAGCTGTGCACCCAGCACACAGTGCTGTGCAGGGATCCAGCATGGAGCTTGTGAACCTCAGCTGAGACCCCCCAGGAGACCTCGAGGAGGATGAGGAGGATTTATGGCTGGTTGTGAGCTTAGGAGTAACTTTAACCCTTAATAAATACAGATTTTTTTTAAAAAAATTATTCCCTCTTATCCTTGCTTTTCTTAGGATAGTTGTGTTTTAGTGTGTACTGATAAAGATTTGGTCTTGCTCTTACAGCTGTCTCATTTCTGCACGGGCATCTCTCTCAAAGTATTATTTATTGTGGAGTTTTCTTTGTTCAAGAACCAGTCTGGGGAAAACCAAATAGAATATATATGATATTTTTAATGGGAATGCATAAGGTCATACATAATTTATTTTCTTTCTTTAAATGTTGCCTCTTTGATCAGTAATATCTCAAGGAGGAGCAGGATGACTGCTGCTATTTTAAGCATCTGTGGTTTCAAAGTTTAATTTCAGTAGAAAATTATTGCATCTGCTTTCTTCTGGGAGCATGATAGAAGTGTACAAATGGGTTGGGTGGAAAGCAGATAACAACAAATACTGGGAGTTACAACATAAAATATGTACAGGAAAAGATAATGAAATTCCCGGAGATTTGAGTGGGAGTGAGAATTGAAGGATGTTGTACATAGCTGCTGTCTAGAGCAGCTCCAGCCTTGGAGTTCCTCCTGCCTGGCTGCTGGACCTCATCCCATGTACCCAGGGACACCTGGTATGTGGCAGTGCAGGACTGCCTGAGGTCACTGTGTGCTCCAAGAGCTGAGGCTGGGACCCCAGGCCCCAAAGCAGCTGGTGCCACTTGCCTGGGGTTCCTAAACCCCTGGTCTGACTCCAGCAGCTGGCACCCAGTCTTCTCACACCAGTCCCCCAGTAGCTGGCACTTAGTATTTGCAGGGATACAGAGAAGGGGCAGGGACTGAGATTATCCAGAAAGACTTAAAGAAGGGATTTACTAATGAGAGGACAAGCTGTGCTGATCAGGCCAGGGCTGGGGCAGACAGGGCACTGACAGGTGGTGCATTATAGGGAACAGACCCCTTTTATGCCCCTTCCTGCCTGTTCCTCCCTTTTCTCCTCTCTGATTCACTTCTCTGCATATTTCTTCCTGAGTTGGCCAGCTGCCCCTCACCCCTGTCATAGGAGGTTTGTGTCCTTAGCAGCTGCACAGTCTGGGCTGGCCGCTCTGTGCAATGATGCTGGTAACTTTTAGTATCCTTAAGTCAGCATGAGGAGGAGTGACTGTTGGCATTGTGTCTGCCTGTCAGGGCTGTCTGCATACTGTGTTTGTTACCTCACTTCTTCTTACCCTATTTCATGAGGTCCTTAATTAAATAAGAGCATGGATGCTTTCTCCTTCCACATTTTCCTAATAGAATCCATCATGGAAAGAACTCACTTATGGTGCTAAACACTTATGGTGTTAACTTGGTTCCATTGTTGCTGCTAGAGGAAATTCCTACTAACACGTTTTGTGCATATACAACCTGTAAAAATCTAGTGCATAACTCAGATGCCATCAGGTGGGGTCACACCTGGGGCAGAGATCAGATGGAGAGGCCTGTGGTGGTCCTTTCTCCCTCCTGTTGCTGTGACACTGATCCCTTGTTGGCTGTGCTCAAAGAACACAGAGCTGCCTCTTCTCATACAGGGTGTAATTTTTCATCCTACAGGATCTGGTAGTTTGGATCTAGACCAGGTGTGTCCGTGTGAGCTCCTGGCAGGTAGCTCAGCATCAGAGAATGTGGCTGCTGCCCTGGGTTCTGTTTGTGGCTTCAGAATGGGAAATGAAAGCAAATATTAAACCTGAACTATTAAATAACTCAATTCATTAAATTTAGTATTTAACCCCTAAACTATTAGCTGAATAATTAAATATTAAAATATTGCGAATTTTTTTGTCCTGTAGTGTGCCTAAAGTTGTTTATCAAGAATGCACAAATGCTGCAAGGTTGCATAATGTGTCTCTCACGCCTTTGTCCTGGGTTCCCGCAGAGCCTCCGCCCATGCTGCAGGTGCCCGCTAACGTGACGGTGGTGCCCGGGGCCGGGGCGGTGCTGAGCTGCCTGGTGCTGAGTGCGGGGCCCTACAACCTGACATGGCAGCGGCACGGGCGCGACGCGCGCCTGCAGGACCCGCTGCGGCTCCGGCTCCTGGCCAACCTGTCCCTGGAGGTGAGGCCAGCCCGGCTGTCGGATGCGGGCACCTACAGCTGCACTGCTGCCAACGAGGGCGGATCTGCCACTGCTTCTGTCTTCCTCATCGTGCAAGGTAACGACCGGACACCGCGCCCGCCGCTCACTTGGCAGGGCTCATGTCGGAACAGGCTGCCCACAGCCTTGGGCAGGCGCATCCCTGGAAGTGTCCAAGGCTGGACAGAGTTTGGAGCAACCTGGGATAGTGGAAGGTGTCCCGACCCATGGCACAGGGTGGAACGAGAGGGGCTTTAATGTCCCTTCCAACCCAAACCATTGTATGATTTCATGAAAAATCAGTCAGAATTAAAAAAGACAGCATGAATGAGACCAAACAAATCTAGGTCTGGGCTATTGCTGCATACCAGGGACAAATTTAAAAAAAATAAAAATAAATGCAGTAATTGGTATTGGAGCAAATACTTTTAAAATTTTGAAGTACTGCAAGTTGTTTTTTCCGATTTGCCGTGATTCTGTGGAGGTTTGAACTTTGGTTCTTTGCTTCCTGTCTATGGGTGAAGAGAGACAGAACTCAAACCTTGTGGAAAGAAAATGATTCTGTCACTTGTAGGTGATTCTGGCAGATTTCTGCTTGTGATGCTGCTGGGTCATGCAGAGGGGTTACCTTTATTAATTAGCTTTGCTGCTCTAGTACTTTGTTAGCTGATGGAAAACTTGGAATTATGGAAAAAAGAAATGTTGAATGGAGTAGTGTGACCTAAGGTGGTCCAAAACAGTGGAGTTGTAACACTTACTAATGGGATGTAGTTCTTCCTATATTGGTTACCACGGTGGAGTAAGTAGATGTGGAACCAGTTGTATAGGACCTAGTACAAAGTACAGCAGAATGAAGTGGATTTTTTCAATATCTGTTTGAATTACCCTTAGATTGCTACAGCAGAGTTATAACTTAATTTCTAACTAACTTAGATTTCTCTAACTTAAATTTTTAACAAAGCTGAAAGGAAAAAAGTAATGAAAAAACCTCAACCGCCATGCATTTGGAAAACCTAGTTTTGGATTGTACAGAATTTTTCCATCAAGACTCTCATTCAAGCATGTCAAAGTCATCAAGAGAAGGGTCTCTCTCTCTCTCTTGTTCATCTCTTCCTGGGATTTAGGTTTTCCTCCCTAATGTCTGTAGCTCAGCTGGGTGCTTTAACACAATGACCAAATTGCTTCTGGTGTTTTTTTCTAGTAAAGCTAAAGATGTTTTACTGCTGCTGCAGCAGAATATTGCGTTTCACATCACTTATATATGTAGAATGATTATATCAAATAGTTGGGAATTACATTTTGGCTGGTCCTGGTGGTGCTAACAGCTTTCAAATATGTCTGAGAGAACTCTCTTGGGCAGTTCAGACAGGCTTAGCTGAGAGTCTGAGTCGAGTTTTCTTTATTTCTTGTGAAGGATGCTTAGAACAGAATAAATATGTAGGAAACACTAAGCTGCAGCTGAATTCAGCTTTCTGCAGGAGTGCCTGTCTTTTTTTGTTTAGAAAAAGTAATCTACTGCCAGCCTTCCCAATGGCTGCATGCAGGAGCTGAATGCTATCTGAAGGGTTTGCAAGCACTGTTACTTGTGATCATTTTCATTTGCCTGGGCAAAATTATTTCCATCAGATTTCTGGGGATACTCAGTGTGTGATTGTCATGTACAACTTGCAGTGCTTGTTAGGGCCTGGAGTAGTTTTCAAAAAACAGTTTTTATTTGGCAGCAAAGAGTAAAGGGTGGCCAGATGCAAGAGCTAAAGTTTTATGGGCTTGTCATTATTAACATCCTGAAGAGGGAAATTTGAAATCCTGTTAATTGATGGAGATGAGTCCGTGCTTTGTGTAGTTGTAAGTAATTCAGAATGTCAAGCTAAATTTGTCCTGAAGCCCTTTATTATTGTTGGACCAGCTCCATGTAGATCTCTGAATTTTGGATCATAAGAGGATAAACACTGCTTTCATCCCCGTTTTCTCTCGGCGGGGGGAGTTAAGGCAGAGAACAAATGCTGGTGGCTCTAAAAATAACCCAGCATCTGCTTTCCCTGCTGAAGTGGGTTGTAGTAAACCCTTGTTTTGAAAGCATTGAGTTTGATGCTGCTGTTTCTGAAAGGGAACGTTCATGTGGCTCCTGTGCCAGCAGCTGTGCAAATACAGCCCGGAATCTTCGTGGGGCTGACTTTGTGCCCCAGCTGTGTGCTCTGTGCTCAGGAGAACACACTGTCCCCAGCCGCTCGCTGCTCCCCACGAAGGTGAGGTATGGCCCCATGTGGCACCTGGGCCTCTCTATGGGCTGGGGGTGCTGCCCAGAGCACTCTAGAAGGTCCTGCCAGGCTGTTTGATAAATCCCAAAGAGTATTGATGCTCACTGAGTGCTAGGACTAACTCAAAGTATGCGCTCAAATTAGGAGTTGTGAAATAGTGGCTACGTAGTGTGAGTTGCTCAAGTCATCCCATCAGATTGGTCTTGTATGGAAACAAATGAATTTATGAGGGGATTCCTTTTTCAGGTGCCTAGAGGAGTATATTGCAGCTATGTGAGGCTGGAGATTGGCCAGGAGTGTGAAACGTTGGTGATCCTATGTATTTTTCAATATGTTTCTCACTGATGACTGAAATTCCATGAACATTCAAACCTTTTCTTTCTGGTTTTGTTACAGCCTTGTAGGTGAAATATGAGTTTGCTATTGGCATATTTGTTAGGTTCGATTAATATGGTAGATTCTAGTAGCTTGATGTTCTGTTCGTGGTGTTTTCATATGTATATATACCAGTAATATTGATTTGGGGGGGGAATGTAGGAATTTGGGCTTTTTTTTTTTTAATTGAAACAGCATGCAAGCTGAAGAGATCAATTTGTGGTGGCTTTTTTTGTTTCCTTCCTCTCCAAGAATTTCAAATACGCCATTAAACCCCAGAAATTTGGGTGATGCTAAATGTGATTTTATGGTAATCTTGGTTTTTCATGTGTTCTGGTGTAAGAGCAGACACGGAAGGGATTATCTTGATTATTGCAACTTTCTTTTCCCTTTACAACGCAGCTGTGTAATGGGAGGAGACTTTTCCAGCTTTGGCTTGTGTTTAGGTTGGGATTAGTAGAGGTGTTTTGGGTCAGTAATCTGGGCATGTGATGAATTCCAGCATTGGGTTAACAAGCAGTGAAATCAGCAACCTGCTCAGGTGCATCTCTTTATCTGAATGTATAGATGGAATAAAGTCATGCCTGCTGTAGTTACTGTTCTGTCCATGCCATGGTGGGTTTCCTGCACCTTATTATTTAAAAATGTTCAAGTGCCTGTCTGGTATCACCATCACAGCTGAAAGGTAATTTCAGCACTTGCTTGCAGGGAGCACTGTTAAACAATGCAGCGTCCAGCCACACCTACGGGAAATAAGCAGATTTATTATGTGTTCCACCTGCCCACGTGAGAAATCAGGTGTCTGTTTGCCTTTGGGCATTGAAGACTGCTGTCTACATGTCACTGCTGTAGTAAGAGCTGTGCAAGTGCTGTTTGGCCAAGCCAAGGGGTGACAGGAGTGCTGTCCTGCTCTCTGAACAGCTGCCTTAGAAGTGCCATGGGGGAAAGTGGGTCCCTGTGCTGACTGGGGGAGCATTCACCTAGGGGACTGCTGGGGGTGCTTCCCAGTGCAGAGAACTTGAATACAGGGGAAAATAAAAAAATAGCCCAGGAGACAGTGTGTATGACTTGACTCAACAAAGCAATACTCAGGTACATCCCAGGCAGGAGCAGAAACCAGGTCTGGATGAACACAGTGGGGCTTTCAGCATGAATGTACAAATATCTGGACGAATTCTAGGGACGAGGCTGCTCAGATGGATGAATTACCTCCTTGGCATAATTCTGAATTTTTTCTGCTCTTTTCTCTGAAGAGATACAATACAGAAATAAATATCCTGGTCTTTCAGATCTCTCTCTAACTGATGCTGTGAATATTGTTCGCTTAGGTCTGTGGATACCTGCTGTGATAATGGGCAGAGAGGAACTGATTATACTGCTCTGCAATCTTTAAACACTGAGAAAATGGGGAAGGGAATAAAACTGAAGTATTATTGCTTCAGTTGCTACTTCAAATTTGAAGTTAAGTGCAAGGTGTCTATGCTAAAGAATGGAAAGCAGTTCAGGGCCTTCTGTGCTGCTATCTGAGGCTTGGAGCAACCTGGTCCAGTAGAAGGTGTCCCTGCGCATTGCAGGGGGTAGAGTAAATGACGTTTAAGGTTCCTTCCAACCTAAACCATTCTGGGATTCTGTGATTCTGTTTCTTTACTTGCAGCATGTGGGTTCCCCTCTGCAGAGTACCAGCTCAAGGGTTGCTTCAGGACAGCACACCCTGTGCCTTGGTGAGGTCGAGAGGGGATTGGGAAGGGGATCACTGGGATTTTGATAGCTGAGTAAGGCAACTGGCAAGTGAATAAGGCAAGATCATCTGTGAAAATGATGTTATTTTTTAGTTAGGTTTTAGTTGATGCCAAAAGAACAGATGAATGGGATTGGCTGATGGATGCTGAAGGCGTCTTTCTGTTTATCCCTCTTGAATGTTTTGATCTGTCTTTATGCTGTACAACTCTGGTCTCAGTTTGCTGTCCAAACAGGAGCTTTTGTCACAGCTTTTCTGTTTATGTGCAATTTTTCTTCTGCACTTCTTTCATTTGGCTTGTGAATAAATGCATAAAATTGAATTGAATATTAATTCATAGAATCCTAGAATGGGCCATAAAGCCCATCTCATTCTAAGGGCAGGGACACCTTCCACTAGCCCAGGGTGCTCCAAGCCCTGTCCAGCCTGACCTTGGACACTTCCAGGCATTCAGCGGCAGCCACAGCTTCTCTGGGTACCCTGTGCCAAGGCCTCTACCGCCTTCACAGGGAACAATTCCTTCCCAATATCCCATCTATCCCTGTCCTCTGGCAGTGGGAAGCCATTCCCTGTGTCCTGTCCTTCAAGGCCCTTGTCCCAAGTCCCTCTCCAGCTCTCCTGGAGCCCCTTTAGGCTCTGGAAGGGGCCCTGAGATCTCCCTGGAGCCTTTTCTTCTCCAGGTGAACACCCCCAGCTTTCCCAGGCTGGCTCCAGAGCAGAAGGGCTCCAGCCCTTGGAGCAGCTCTGGGGCCTCCTCTGGGCCCCCTCCAGCAGCTCCCCATCCTTCTGATGTTGGAGACCCAGAGCTGGAGGCAGCTCTGCAGGTGCGGTCTCTTGAGAAGCTTTTCAAGTGGTCTGTGTTATTTAACAGGTTTCATTCTGCAGCCTTGAATGAGATGGGCCCTGTAAGGAGCTTGTGCTTCTCCTGAGATGCAGAGAACAAAGCAAAGGAAATTAAATGGACCTGACATTCAAGAAAGCCCTTCTTTGTGCCTGCCTGGTCCCTGGCGTTTGGGCGAGAAAACAAGATGTTTAATTGGCAAATGGGGCCTTACTGATTTTAGTCAATATCTTGATTATTACAGCTGTATACATTGACTTTTTTCTAATAATTTTATTACAAATATAATACAAATTAAAATTTCTTTCATCTTCTGCTCATGTGATAGTACCATGCAAAAATATTGGCATGGACAATGGTGGGTTGCCAAGGCATGATGTGTATTTGCCATCAGAGCCAGTTTTCTAATCCCAACAAGAGATGAGACCTTCCTGTGACCAGAGCATGCAGAATACCCCCAGCATCTCTTGGCAGGATTTCAAACTAAATAAAAATAGCTGAGTCAGCTGTGCACATCATGAATCACTTGGGGGCAGTTCTGTAATGTGGAGCCATTTCTGGCCCCTTCCTGCCCTCTTGTATCTGGGTTTAGTCCTGGTATTTCTGGAACTGTGCCTCTGCCCTGCTCTGGTGCCTTTCCTCCAGGAGTTCAGAGGCTTCAGAACTGTTACACAACATTGTAGGTACTTGTCAGGACTCTGCAGTTTTTATTAAATTTACAAGTGGACAACTAATGACCTTGGGGAAGGTTAATAGGCATAGATTTATGAAATTAAATAATAAGGCATTGTCTGTATTTGTGTTTATGATTTTGCAACTGTGTGCCAACTGGCTGCAGTTGATTACTGATTTCTTCCTTCCTTGGCAGTGCAGCGGTGTGGTTTGCATACACTGTTAGTGGTCCAGGAGCCCCTTACAAGCTCACATGTTTAGTTAATGCCTGAAAACAGACATACTGCAGAGCAGATCCTTCCATAGTCATGCTGTTTGTGATTCCCTACCTTGTGGCTGCAATGTGGTGTAATTAGTCAACAAGAGAGGTTGGACCTGCAGCGGCACAGACACGTTGGGGCAGCAGAGTGGCTCAGCTGATACTGCCCACAGACTTGCCAACCTGTATTTTGCAAACTTGCGCTACTTCTGATACACCTTTCCCTGTAAGAGGGGAAAAGATTTCCTGCTGTCCTTTTCTGTGGTCTTAATTGGGTGTTTGAGCATTTGAAAAACCTTTTAATAACTCGTTATCTCACCTTCTGTCAGTCACTAATCCCCCCCTCAATGCTGAGATCATGGGGAGGAAGATTGTTTTCTAAGATTTGTGTTTTAATGCCATTTGCTTTAAACCTGCTGCCTGACCCCCACATTGTCTCTGCCCTGCAAGTAGGCACAATTTCTCTTGGCTTGCTCCTAGGAGCAGCACAGTCTTCTGTAGAGAGATTCTCCTTCCAGGCCAGAACACTGTGGTTTTTACTGAGCAGCTTTTTAAGCAAATGGTGTTACAACACAGGACTTGGACAGTAATCTTCCTTCCAGCAATGATAAGGAAAAGAGCATGATATTAATTCTTCCATTAAGGGCTGTGAAGTGGTGCTGTGTTCCCATATATGACACCCTGAACTGCAAAGGCTGATGCTGTTCATGTGGACCCTGTGTAGCATGACTCCCACCTTGCCCTGGATGGATTACACCACACATAAATAGGTGCTGTGTGCTGGCTCTTACACACATTGCTCCCTAGCAGCCACTGAAACATGTCACGCCAGTGGGCTGAGGTAATTCCCACCGGAGCCAGGAAAAAAGGGCCGTGCAGAGCAGCCCTAGGTGTGAGGTACCACGGCATTTCGTGTGTTCAGACTCTTGTAATGTGGTGTAATTAGTCCCTATCAGCAAGTGAGGTTGGACCTGCAGAAGCACAGAATGGGAGACTTGGGCTTAGGTTATTGTCCTGTGGTTTCTCCAGGAATGAGCCGCCACAGAGGAATTTATATCAATACAGAGAGTGGGGAGCAAAAGGCAAAGCTCCAAAGATGCAGATTGGTACTACTTATTTTGTAGCAGCCAGTTTCACATCTCAGCTAACTTTTTATCCATGGCTGTGTATCTTCTTCTTGCCACTGTAAGACAAAGTCATACATACCACAGAAAGTGTCTGTGGCCAAAGTGAGCTGCTTTGGTGGTCGTTTTCTTATTAAGGAAATCTGTTTAAGGATTATGTTATCACAGAGTGGTTTATGCTGGAGACTCCTTAAAGCCCATCCTATACCCCCTCCTGCTATGGGCAGGGACACCTTCCACTATCCCAGGTTGCTCCAAGCCCCATCCAGCCTGGCCTTAGATGCTTCTAGGGATGAGGAGTCCACAACCTCTCTGGGTTAAAAATGAATGAATTCTGTTGAGTTCACCAATCGCTTTTCTAGTGAAAACACCCCTAAAATCCATAACATCCTTTGCAACTGTTAACACTGCAGATTCACTTCTCTTCCACATCTGTCTGCACGTATATTGTGACTTTCATTCTTATCCCTCAGGTTACATTCTGTCAGTTGACCTACCTGAAGCTTTGTGGGCTTTAGTGTCCAGCAGTCTGAATAAATGTCATAGAATCACAGAATGGTGTGTGTTGGAAGGGACCTTAAAGCTCTGTCATGGTTTGACACTGGTCTGATGCCAGGCACCCACGAGAGTTGCTCACTCACCCTCCCCTACCACAGCTGGGCAAAGGAGGGAAAAGAGGAAAAGGGTTAACGGAGGCTTCATGAGTGAGATAAGGAGAGCGGGAGAAAGATTCCAAGGGCAAAACAGGCTCAATCTTGGTTGCTAAGTGAAATTTATTGCTAACAGAATCAGAGGAGGGTAATGAGAAGGAAAATAAGCCCTTAAACCACCTTGCCCCCCCCCCAGGCCTTCCCTTCTTCCCACCAACAACACAGGGAGGCAGGGCAAGGGGCTTTTTGGCCAGTCCATCACCAAGATTTTCTTCTGCTGCTCCAGGAGAGGAGTCCTTCCTGTGAGGCCATGAGGTCCCTGCCATGGGAGACAGTTCTCCGTGAACTTCCTGGTGTGGGTCCACTCTTGTGAGCAGCAGCCAAACTGCATCTGCTGTAGCGTGAGTCCCTCCCACAGGCACCCCATTCTCCCAAACCTGCTGTGACGTGGGTCTCTCTTTCCACGAGGTGCAGTCCTCCAAGGTCAGGCTGCTCCAGCCTGGCAGCAGGGCCCTCTCTTTCCACCAGCNAGGCCATGAGGTCCCTGCCATGGGAGACAGTTCTCCGTGAACTTCCTGGTGTGGGTCCACTCTTGTGAGCAGCAGCCAAACTGCATCTGCTGTAGCGTGAGTCCCTCCCACAGGCACCCCATTCTCCCAAACCTGCTGTGACGTGGGTCTCTCTTTCCACGAGGTGCAGTCCTCCAAGGTCAGGCTGCTCCAGCCTGGCAGCAGGGCCCTCTCTTTCCACCAGCTCTTCCACTGGAGCACAGCCTCCTCCAGGCATCCACCTGCTCCGGCGTGGGCACACCTCCTCAGGCTGCGGGTGGACCTCTGCATCCCCCGTGGATCCCCATGGGCTGCAGGGGCACAGCTGCTTCACCAGGGTCTTCACCATGGCCTGCAGAGGAATCTTGGCTCTGGCGCCTGGAGCACCTCCTGCCCCTCCTTCTCCACTGACCTTGGTGTTGCCATGTTGTTGCCGTGTTGTTTTTCCTCACATATTCTCACCTCCTCCTCTTCTCTGACCAGAAGCAAAAACCAGTGACTTCATTTTGATTTTCTTCTTAAATATGTCATCACAGAGGCATTAATAGCCGCTCTCATTGGCCCAGTTCTGGCCAGCAGCATCTCCATCTTTAGAGCCATCAGCCATTGGCTTTGCCGGACACGGTGGGAAGCTTCCAGCAGCTTCCTCACAGGAGCCGTTTTTGCGGCCCTCCCTGCTACCCAAAAGCAGACCGTGGTAAACCAATACAAGCTCATTTTGTTCTGACTCCTGCCATGGGCAGGGACACCTTCCAGGTTGCTCATTGTCTAGTGTTTGTCAAAATTGGCTCTGTTGCTGCTTTTTTAACCACATCTCAGGTAGGTCAATACCTGAATCCTGACGTAATGCCTGTTATAAAAAGGTGGTTTATGCTGAGGATTTGGTTGACTGTGCCAATGGAAACAAGTGGGCTCTGGCCTTCATTGGATTGCTTTCTTACCACGGAGCTATTTGAAAATGGAAATAAAGTGCTTGTTGTAACCTCTGTTTTCTAACAAGACATTTTTAATTGCTGTTTTTAATTTCTTTTGTTAGAACCCCCAAGGCTTGTCATTTCACCCAAGAACCAGACTTTTACAGAAGGCTCTGAAGTGTCCATCAGGTGTTCTGCCACGGGTTACCCAAAGCCAACAGTTATGTGGACACACAATGATATGTTTATCATTGGCTCCAGCAGGTGGGACTTAGAGTTGTCTCCATTTGTTTTAATATTGTATGTGAGAAATAAGGTTTGAATAGTGCCAAAATATTCTACTGCTTCCACAGGAGTCTGAGTTTTGGAAAAAGTACCTCAATTTTTCTTCTCTAAGTCTTTAATTGTGATTGTCTCATCTCTAACAGAGAAACCCTTTAGCTATTTTCTCCAGGTTTTTTTACAAGAATAATTTATGTACTTTTCACAAAATGTAGTGCTAGATATAATAGTACTAGTAGTGTTTATCATGAGAAAAAAATCCCCAGAAACACCTTTTTATAAACCATCTGCTCATGCTGCTGTGCTTGCTTGGAGAGTGGATATAACCATTGCTCTGTCTAATCATTTTGGTTGGTCCCCTGTGTGTTCCCAGGTACAGAATGACCCTAGAAGGCACCTTAATCATAAGAAAGGCAATTCCCAAAGATGCAGGAGTTTATGGTTGTTTGGCAAGTAACTCAGCTGGGACAGAGAAACAGACATCCATCCTCACATACATCGGTGAGCAAGAAAAACAATATAGTGAAATTAAACAAATAAACTAATTCATCATCAGGGAGGAAGAGCTGTTAAAATGAGTAGAACTCTGCAGTACGTACTGGTAGAAATTTCTAAAACCTCAGAAGAGATGTTGAACAGCTTACAAATGTCCCTTTTGTTTTCTGTTCAAACCTGAGTAGTATTGTTAGGTGGTATTTGGAGCCTGATGCTCTTTCTAAAAAAGAAAGCTTTTTTGGTTAAAAAGCCATTTTAGGTTAAAAAAAAACCCTAAAATTGGGTTTTAGTGGAGAACTGAGTGGGTCTTTGGAAAAGAAATTGTGTTTCTGTATCAAAGTACTATGTTAAAATATTGCTAGTAGAATATTAAACTGTTTTATGACCAACATCTGGCTGGAGGAGGAGAATGACTCTCCATGTTTGTACTTTCTGCATGGTGAAACTTTTCTGGTTTTGTCCTTCTGTTTCCCATACATTCTGCATATGATTCAGGTGCTCTGGACCAGACTTCACTTTTCCTTGTTTCCCAGTGTTTATCTTTCACTGCTATGTCTGTTTGACTTTTAATGCAAAGATTCTTCCATATAACGGGAGAAAATTAGAGTCTTTCATTGTTTATATCTTAAAAATGATCTATGCTTTGGGTGAAAAGCTCATTTTTTTCTGTCTTGTTTGTTTTTAGAGGGCCCAACATTGACCATAGTTCAGAGTGAAATTCTGGTTGGTCTTGGAGACACGACTGTTATGGAGTGTAAAACAACTGGAATCCCAAGCCCCCAAGTGAAATGGTTTAAAGGTGTGCTGCTCGGTGTTTGAGTCATTTATTTAGCAGCAATATTCAGAACAATGATCTGGAAGTGACTTCATTTCTCTCAAGAGCTTTATGTGGTATTCAGTCAGTGACAGACCTGTGAAATTCTCTAAATCTAGAAGAAATGGCATTGACCTCTAGGGCATAAATTCCTGCTTTATTTAAATGTGGTGAATTAACACACTGTAGCATAGTTAATAATTAGTAGTAGTAGTAAAAGAAAGCTGAGCCTCCTGCCTGCTTAAATAAGATTCATTCTTCTGTCAGAAAATGTTGAGCTTTATGCTACAAAAATCACAAAACATTTTTCTGTAGCCTTTATTGTCCTGTTTTCATGTAGCCTCTAATTAGGGAAGGAGAAATACAACCTAACACACTGTTCTAATGCTGATCTCTGCCCGGAGGTACTTGGGTTTGTGTTTCCCTTGTGGAACTAATAAATAAAAAAGGATGTATTTAATGTAGTAATGAATTTTTCCTCTTAGTTGAGAGAGTTCTCATCTGCTGAATTCATACAACTATGTTGTGAACTAACTCAAGCTTGAACACTGTTTTGTTGGGATAATTTTGATAAATATAGGTATATATTTGATATAAACAGTTATATTGCCTTTTTCTGTCTGGACTTAGGTGACTTAGAGTTGAGGGCATCAGCATTTCTCATTATTGATACTCACCGGGGTCTTTTGAAGATCCAGGAAACACAAGAGCTGGATGCTGGTGACTACACGTGTGTGGCCACCAATGAGGCAGGGAGAGCTGCTGGCAAGATAACTCTGGATGTTGGCTGTAAGTGGTTAAAACCTGCGTGGGGTACACTCAGTTTATGGAGTTTCTGTACTGGTCAGGGGGTGGTGCCTTGGCTCGCCAAACCTTTCTAACAAATCTCTGTGTGTGCTGGGAACACCTTTTGGTGGTGTTCACTAAGCAGTTTCCTTGTCCCGTTTGGACTCCAGCTTGGAATCACAAAATGGTTTGGGTTGGAAGGGACCTTAAAGCCTATCTGTTTCCAGCCCAATCTTACTTGTTTTGCAAAGTATAAAAGTTATGGGGAGGGAGAGAGAGGCACAGGAGGAGGAAGCTGTTCAAACCTCAACCTAACAAAATTCTCAAATACGGAATTAATTACACAAACTTAAATTACTATGTGAGGTTTAGCCATCCCTCTACTCTTTCCCTAATTCTTTCCATCTGCCTGTGGCCTGACATATCACATCATGTTAAATGTTCCTGTCAGGCACATCCACTTTCTGAACAAGTGGCACTGTTTGCAGAAGATGAGGAATTTAGCAACACTGATACTTAAGGTGTTTATAGGGTTGGGAACTGTCTTGGTTTGAAAGATAGGCGTCTGTTTAAGTGAGGCAGAAACCCCATTTGAAATGGGAATGCAACCCCCTTCCCTCCGGGTTATTATAATTTTGAAATTAAGGGGCTTTCAGGCAAGGATATGAGAAATAGGAATAACAGTTCTTTACTAATTATATATATATATAAAACAAAACAAAACAATAAACAACAATGACTATGGCAGTTACAACAGCACAGTCACCCAGTGCAGCCTTCTCGGCTGCCAGGCAGCTTCCCCTCGCGGAGCAGTGCTGGTCACAGCCGGCAGCTTCTCCTCCTGGAGCAGTGCTGGTCACAGCCGGCAGCTTCCCCTCCCGGAGCAGTGCTGGTCACAGCCGGCAGCAGTGCTGGGGGCTCCCGGTGAGCAGGGTGGGTGCGATAGTTCTGGTGAAACAGTGGTCCTGTGGAAAAGGGTCTGGTCCTCGCCTGAAGGTCCAGTGGTGTGGCTTCTCATCCTCTGGGAGTCCAGCGGAGAAAAGCTACCTTGTGCCTGAAAAACCTCTGATTATATCCAGGTGGGAAATGTTCAGTTCCTCCTCCTGGGCAGAGCATCTCACAATGGGGTGGTGAGGCACTGATGGGCTCATTAACAGGAGATAGTCCAGAACCCGTTATCTGTGAGTCCTTTGGCAAGGCAGAAATGCGCCCATTAACAGAAGATAGTCCGGAGGGAGGAGGCAAAGAACCACTGCCTGACCTGGTTTCACAGCTCATGAAGATGGTAATAGAATATACTGCAACCCAGGACAGGAACATTGGAAGAAAAACTGTGCGCAGTGGGATATAAATTGATGTCATCAGTGGTGTAAGAGAATGAGGTGGCTGTGTTGCAAAGCTCACTTTGGGTGTGTGCTCTTTCCCCAGCTCCCCCCGTTTTCACGCAGGAGCCGAGTGACGAGTCTGCAGATCTGGGCTCCAACGTGACGCTGCCGTGCTACGTGCAGGGCTACCCTGAGCCCAGGGTCACGTGGAGGAGACTGGATGGGGCTCCCGTCTTCTCCCGGCCCTTCGCACTCAGCTCCAGCAGCCAGCTCAGGACAGGAGCACTGGCCATCCAGAGTAGGTAGACTCAACCTTAAAAGAACAGAATTCCACAGGGATCTAAGACATTTGCAAGGCATTTAGGTTACTACGTAACTCTATTAAATTAACTATGTAAAAGGACTGGATTTTTATCACAGATTGTGTTTCTGATACTGACATTGTTGCTATAAACATGCAGTTCATTTTGCTATGAGCTTGTGAAGTCAGTTGTGTTTCATCATTGGCTTGACTCTTCTTCATGTTGCAAGTTATTATTGCAAGTTATCTTTGTTGAAATACATGCGGACTATGGTCTCTGGTACTGGGGAGCCATGGATTTTCATTTTGGTGGTTTTTTTAGTTTTGGTTTGGTTTTTTGTGGGTTTTTTGTGTGTATGTGTTTGTGTGATTTGTTTGGTTGGTTGGTTTTTGTTTGTTTGGTTTGGTTTTTTCCTTGTTTTTTTTTTTCTTTGTGTTTTTGTAAAGAATTGGTTCTAAACTCACTGTTTTAGATCTGTCCTAATCTGGGTAGTAATTAAAAACTCTGCAAGTGGCTTTGTGATCTTGATTATTTTGGAGCATTTCAGTCACCCTTTTGCTAAGTGATATTATTCTGTTTTCTTAAATAGCTTTTAATTCCTTTCTGTATTGTCATTGCTTCTGTACTTGGTGACTGGTGGAAAGGAGTGCTCTGTTTCAAACTGAGTGTTTGAAGGTGGCAGAGACAAGGACATGGTGTCCCTGTGGAGAGGGAGGGGCAGGCTGTCCATTTATCATTTCAGTTGCTGCAGTCAGCTCTCTTTTCTCCCTCTGTAGATCTGTGGGTCAGTGATGAAGGGACTTACGTCTGTGAAGCTGAGAACCAGTTTGGAAGGATTCAGTCTCGGCCAGCCACGGTCACAGTGACAGGACTGGGTAAGAACAGTGCATGGCAGTGGGAGCTGCTGGTGTTTGGGCAGCAGACAGGATGCCTGGGGGTTATGCCCATACATGCTGACCCATCTGTGTGCTGTAGTTATGTGTCATCCATACAAACTGAATTAGAAAACATTTACATGGAATATTGTAATTGATTTCAGTGGATTTTGCTTTTTAGGACATTTTTTTGACTGGTGTGCTAACTGGAATTAGTTCCACCTGCACTTTTATCGTGGACCTTAAAGAAGTGATTTATCCTGTGGAGTTTTTTTATTCCGAAGTAAATTTATTGAGGAATGAAAAATCACCATAATGATGAATGCTAATTCTGGGGTTCCTGCCATTTAATTAATCTTTAAAAAAAAAAAGGCAGCAATGAACGTGGTTGTGTCAATGTTGAGATAAGTGGGAAGGAATCTTTGTGATCCAAGAAGACAATAAATGTCTGGCCTTGACCACAGAATCCCAGAATGGTTTGAGTGGGAAGGCACGTTAAAGCCCATCTCATTCCACCTTCCACCTCAGAATCCCAGAATGGTTTGAGTGGGCAGGGACACCTTCCATTATCCCAGGATGTTCCAAGCCCGGTCCAGCCTGGTCTTGGACACTTCCAGGGATTCTGGGGTAGCCACAGCTTCCCTGAGCACCCTGTGCCAGGGCCTCCCCACCCTCCCAGGGAACAATTCCTTCCCAATATCCCATCTAACCCTACTCTCTTTCAAATATACATGCTGTTAGAGGCTTGGTTGTTATCTCAGTTGGGCAATTGGCAATAAAAGGAAAAATAGCACAATGGAATGTGTACTTTTGCATGAGGATAAGAATAGTCTCTCTGCCATCAAAGAAACAATTTGTTGACTTCAAACGTATTGCAAGGGCCAGTAATTCTGGTAGTGCTTGATAGACATGGTTTTACCTGTTTAAAAGTATTATTTAATGCCCAGTACTTAATTTAATTTCCCAGCCATGTGCCCAGGCATGCTTGCTGTTGGCTTTTCACAGAATGTGCAGATTTTCTGCTGGGCTGTGACCTCTCTTCTGATCCTTCACAATTTCATGCCCAATGGAGTTACAGCTTACTTTTTGTCCTCTCTAAACCCACTACTTCTGTTCTTCAGTATTTTGCCCAAGTAAGGAAAAATGATACATCAGCTCTGTGCCAGGGGAATGTGAGTTCCCGGGGAAACCCCTGATTGGATCCAGTTTCAGCTGGACAGCATCTTCCATTTGCTGCCATTCCTTAGGCTGAGGAACACTGGTCATGTATTTCCACATCTCTCCTGTGCTACCCCACCCCTACATGTGTTTCTCTTTTTTTTCATGTCTTCAGTTTAATGCTAATTTAATACTTTACATGAATATATAAAAATTCCTAATAATTTCTTCTCATTCTTCTTTTTGTTCAAGTCACTCCTCTGATAGGAGCAAGCCCGGCCACAGCCAATGTCATTGAGGGCCAGCAGCTCACTTTGCCTTGTGTTCTGCTTGCTGGGAACCCCATTCCAGAGAGGAGGTGGATTAAAAACAGTGTGGTGGTAAGACTGCTTTGTTTCCTGTGAGATTTATTGGCAGAGGAAAGCTACAACAAACGTCTAAAGGCATGATAACAGCTTGGTTTAATTTACAAAAGTTAATGTGATCACTGCCCATGCCAGGGAATTTCTGACCCTGAAGCGCAGATGAGGGAATATGAGATGGTGGTGGGGGATGTGGAGGTCTACAAGAGAACTTGGAACCAAAGTATTTTTAAATTATCCTTTTATCTTCAATTTATCTTGCTTTCAAAGGAGCTTTATGCATTTTTGTAGCTCATGAACTTCAGCCGTGGACTCTGAATATGGGAATGCTAGTGGAATATACCTACTAGAATGACAAAAGTGGGGTTTTTAAAAATAAAAGTACCAGAAAATTTCCATAGATTTAGGATGTTTTACCATCTTGCCTTTTCCTGTTGCTGATGGGCTGAGGTGAATACCAGTATCCCTGTTCCATATCTTCCTTTCCTGGTAGTGCTCTACTCAGAATGAATGAATGTGTTTTCTTTCCGCCTTGGGAACATACTATCGCCAGTTTATACCTCCTGAAGACACAACTAGGTGGTCTTTAAGGTCCCTTCCAACCCGAACCACCATTCTAGAAGGGTGCTGTAGACACCACACCTGGGTTGGTTGTGTGAATGAAACTTCAATTCTTCAATACTAAAAATTTTGACTTTACCCTATGAAGCTGCTTTTTATCATTGTTGCTGATTTCTCCCTAAAATGCTTTCTGCACAGCTGGAATTAAAATATTGTAGCAAAATGCCTAATTTATTGTCACAAAGCAGAACCTGGTATTACCCGGCCCCTGTTCAGGATTCCTGCTCAGTTTAGGTGTGTCTGGGAGTCACTGGCTTTTCCTTAGGCTGTGCAAGGAGTACAGGCTATAAGCTCTGTGAGAAATACTGGCAGGATCCTCGTTGTTGAGTTGCTAATTCCTCTCTCTAGTAGTGCTGGTTTCCTGTCATTGTAAACTGCTGGGAAAACTGCGCTCCAAGGAAAGTGTTGGAGTAAGTTATATTTAGAGAAGAATTCAGCTGCTTCTGAGTGTGACTGGAACCGATTTGCTTTCTAACAACCCTTTATGAGGGAGGGCTGTGCTGCCAAGCTCAGGGTGTTTGATGTTGCTGTAGGATATATAATTTTTCAAGGGTTACTCCTTGGTGAAAGTTACAATTCTCTTTCACGATGGTTTGCTTCAGAGCTGATGTATTTGATGAATATGGAAGTTAGAAGGTTTTGATAACTGTAAAGGAAAATAGTCTACTTGTGGAAGAAGAACAAGTCATTGCACTCATCAATTACTGGAATAACCAATAAAAATGCAGTGAAATAATTGAGCTAAATTGGGTTTGCTTCATTAAAAGCAGGAGTGGCAGCCCAGGATGTGCTGTGGCAGAGCAGAGTAGCTCTTGCAGATCTTAATCTCACTTCAGCAGTAAGTACAAGGTGCTACTAAAACTCTTAAGTAAAATGAGCTTTGCATGAAAGATGGAAAATCGGAAAAGCTCTTGTAAAATTCTCCAGGAATACATAATTTTTGACGATGTCAAGTAAAGCCACACTACATCCCGAAGTGAACATTGTCAGGGAGTATTTTCCCAGTGAAAAGTTCCCTCTCTCCTTTGGCAGCTGGTTCCCAATCCCTACGTGAGTGTGCGCAGCGACGGGAGCCTGCACCTGGAGCGGGTTCGGCTGCAGGACGGGGGGGATTACACCTGCATGGCCAGCAGCGTGGCGGGCACCAGCAACAGCACCACCACTGTCCACGTATTTGGTGAGCAACAGGCCTGGCTCTTGTGCTCAGGGGCGAGCAAGGGGCAGCACTGGCCACAGCAGCTTTCACTGCTTTGCTGCCCTTACACCAACTTCCCACATTTCCTCTTCTGTCATGATGCTACTTTGTAAAGTAACACAGGGGGAGATTGGGTCCACTGCGCAAGGAGGAGCTGAGTGATCAAGACTGTTTCTCAAGTAAAATCAAATAAAACAATTTTCTATTCACAAAAGAGCCTCATTCAAAGGCTGGGCTGTGCAATCTTCATCTGGCTTAATTAACAAGCAGGTGCAAATGGGAGTTTGCTGGAAAACCATGAGAAGTGCTGTCTGAATGTTTCATAACTGGGGTAAGGAAGCACAGCTCGTGGGAGAATTAGAATGAAAGAAAATGAATTATGAGTCTGGTAAAAGTCATAATTTGTTTGTTGTTTTTGGTGTCATCCCAGTTCTCCTTCCCCTTATTTTTTCTCTTTAATTAAAACATACCAAGAACTGCACTGACAGCAAGACAAAGTGTTAGCACTGGTAACCCATCTGTGTTTCAGCTGAACATATTTGTGTTAACTCTGTGAGGCCACAATCACTTCATGGTTTCTCACGTGTTAAATTTTCTCACATGTTAAATTAATCATGGGAGATTTATTTTAAGCTACACTGAAGATGCTGAAACCTCCTTTTACGTAAAGAATGACTATAAATTTTTAATACAGGCAAGTACTCATAAGATCTTCCATGTCAACAGTAGTTTTTTGAATGTTCCAGAGCTTGAGAACAAAAAGGAATATCTTTGTATGTGTTTAGAAAGATCTAGGTTTTTGTATTGTAGCCTTAAATCTTACCTTCTTTTTCTCTTAATTCAAAGGCAGCTCAGCTGAGTGAGGGAATTGGGGTTTTTGTAGTCTCCTTTTACTGATTTTGAGAAGCAAAGCCTAAAATGTTGTCAGAGGATAGTGTGACAAGGCCTTTCTGAAATAGTTTCAGTCAGTGAAATACCTGCAGTTAGTTTAAACCTGCGTTTACGTAATGCAAGGATGAGCTTATGGCTGGCAGGTTCTGTAGTGAACAGGGATTTATTCTGTCCTGAAAGGCTGGAAAGTGGCTCTCTGTCCGTGTTAGGGTTGGAGAAGAGGCTGAAAGGTCCCAAACCCTGCTTTCCTATAGGAAGTAATTGAATATAAGGATTTTATCATGATAGTTGTGCCGTGTTGAAATGTGTTCTGCATGTCTTTAATATTTGCATGTGTTTGTAGTCTTGCCTGTCATTCAGCATGGACAGCAGATATTCAGCACCATCGAAGGAATCCCAGTGACATTGCCCTGCAAAGCGAGTGGAGTTCCCAAGCCATCCATTGTCTGGTCCAAGGTAATCCCTCACCTTTGAGCTGGTCATGTGGAAAGAGGGGCTGAAATGTAGTTGTCATAAAAACTGTATTCAAAGAACATGGCCCAAAGCTCCAGTTGTGAGGAACCTGGAAATCACTGCTTGTTCAGAGCTGCTTTTGTGTCTTAGAGCAGGACTTTTGGCTGTGGTCCTGCCACAGCTCAGTGTTCCATTCTTTGGCAGGGTTTAGGTTATCGCTGTATCTTTATGGGTTTTACACTTTAGAAATTGTTCCTGTTCCTGTTGCGAGTTGATAATTTGAGTTTAGGCAGCCTGCCACAGACTGAGAGTTCATTTTTCTTGTGCAGTTCTGACTTTTTTTCTCTGAGGAAAGTGTATTAAATAATGGCATTATGGGGTTAACCCATGATTTTTCAGTCATGGCCTTGACAAGATGTTCACTGAGGAGGCCCTCAGCCTTTGAGGGAATCTGTTTTCTTTTTTCCTCCTTGAACAGGATAATTTCTGGTAGTAACAGTTATTTGGGTTGTGTTACAGCTCGCATGATGTGGTGTGAAGGCACTTCTGGGCCTCAGAATTTGTGTAGATGTAACTGATTGGGACCTTGGGAACAGCTTTGTTTCAAAGAAGGAATAGAACATGGTTAACTGTTGTGTCGTAGGGAAGAGAACATGGGAGGATTTCTTTTTCTTAATTATCACTTATTCAATACAGAGAAGGAGGAGTCAGCTGACTTAAGAAAAAGTTTGTGTAATGTATACAAGATTAATTTTGACATTGGAGATCAATGTCAAAATTAACTCAGTTGAAATCTTGTTTATTATTCTTGACTTACTATTAAATTGTCTTTTAAGACTTTGGGTCTGTAAAATGTAGCAAATTTTCTGCATAAGAATCTCTGTGCTCGTTACTGCTTATAAAGTGATACTCAAGGACTGTGAAAAGTTAACTGCAGGTAATTAGTTTGTATAAATGGAATTTTAGGGTCAAGTTTCTAAGCTAATAGAAAACATTTTGTCCATCTCAGCCTTGAAAAAACAAAAGCAGCTTTTATTGAATTAAATAATTGTAATTTCATTTATTTTGGAAAACCCAGGCACTGTGGACTTTTATTATTTTCCTTTCCACAGAAGGGAGAGGTAATCCTTCCCAGCAGCATGAGGTTCTCTGCAGGGTCGGATGGAAGCCTGTACGTGGTGTCCCCAGGGGGAGAAGAGAGCGGGGAGTATGTGTGCACTGCCACCAACGCTGCTGGCTATGCCACCAGGAAGGTGCAGCTGACTGTCTATGGTGGGTGTCACCTCATCTCAGCTGAAAGGTCCCTGTCACCCATCCAGTGCATTGGGTACTAGACACACCCAGAGCACACAGGATGGGAACTCCTTTCTAGTTAGTGCTTTTGGATCCCCAAACCAGGCAGTTTGGTACATGGCTGATCCCAAAAGGCCTGTTGTTCAGCCATTATAATTCCCTTAAAGCCTCCTGATCCCTCTTACCTCGAGTTCACGGACCTTGGGCTGGTTATAATTTCAGCATTATGGAAGTGGATAGGAAGCATCTATACGGGAGTAGGGTTTCCTGCTGATAGAAGAATGAAGATCCATTAACCGCACCAGTCCCAAGCCTTCCTGTCATCATCAATTCAATGTTACTGAAATTTGGTTTAGGTGTAGGTGTGCTTTGCAAGGCTTTTATGGCTTGGAGTTACTGGGCCTGTAGTGTAACAGTTCAGGGAGTGGTTGCAAACTACCTGTGCAATGCAGAGCTCAGTACATGCAGGAATTACAGCCATCTGTTCTATCCAGCTTTTTGAATGGATAGTCCAGGCTTTCTGGTATTTGTGGTGTTCTATGTGGGCATCAGCCCGTGTCTGAGCTACAGGCACTGTACCGCAGCATGGCAGTGATTTATCTCTATTGCAGACAGGTCATTAAAATAGGATTGTAATGTTTTATACCTGATGAAAAAAGAGATGTTGTATGGTGTTACATTTGTACAAGTATGTATATTCATTGCAGCTTCTTAACGTGTTCTGTGTTATAGTGAAACCTAGAGTGTCCAGGCCTGGAGACCAGCAAGGAAATGCATATGATAAACCCATAGAGGTGTCAGTAATTGCAGGGGAAGATGTCACACTTCCATGTGAAGTGAGGAGCCTGCCACCCCCCATAATTACCTGGGCCAAAGAAATGCAGCTCATATCTCCATTCTCTCCAAGGTAACGATGTTTGATGAGAACAAAAAAAAAGTGAAATTGCCTCTTAAGCTTTCAAGATTTTGGAAATGTGTGTGATTTCTGATTGCCACAGGATCATTCAAGGTGTTACTTTGTCCTGCCTGACCTGTTGTACTGGCTCTTTAAACTCTCTGTCCCAAGACTGCTAAGCCTGTGAGTGGTAGTGCAGCTCCCATTCCAGCATGTGCTTATATCCAATCTTAGGAGGCTAGGAGGGAAGAGATCCTGGGTATTTGTACTGTGGTGGTACCCAGAGACCCACATCATCTGTGCATGATTATAATTGTTTAAAAACTGTACTTCTTCTCTTACGTACTTTGCATTTATGCTCAGGGGAGTGCTGTCTGTGATTTACACAAAGCCTGGCCTGCCAGAAGGATACAGATGATGATGATAAATGTTTGGGTGTGCTGACAAGGGCGCCTTGCTTGCTGTGTTTTGGATCCAAAAACTCACCAGAGACTCTTGAACATGTGAAATCAGAGTTAAATACTTACAAAATATTGAGCTGAAAGCCTTAGAGAGCAAAGAGCTGGGGACTGTGTTGGACAGTGTTGGAGTTCTCCCTTATTATTTAATGTGACACAGAACAAGAGGGAAGATGAGCCAGTGACTATTCCCTGGATGCTCCCCATTGGAGTGCCAGGTACTGTCACAGGCTGTGCTGCTGCTTTCTTCTCCTCAGGGTCCCTCAGAAGGGTCAGGCACCAGCTGTGTCCATAAAACAGGGAATGGCAAGGCTGGCCACAGGCACACTGTGCTTGCTGGTGTCTCAGTGATCCCATGGACAGAATCAGCCAGTATCTGATCTAAGTTAAGGAATTGTACCAGGAATTGTTAAGGAATCTAAGTTAAGGAATTTTTACCCTTGTGGCCAAACCTGCGCCTTGGAGCCATTCCAGGGAGCCTGTGACAGCCTCAGCAGCTCTTTGGCCACCATCTGGAGGAGGCTCGTGTGCAGGGAGTTGGCTTGTTCTCAGTAATCCATGTGGCATTTTCTGCTGTGTCCTGTGAGCATGTTGCATGCACTTAACAAATCTGAATTCTTGGTCTCGTCCTTGTTTTACCTCAGGAGACACTGATAAATTAGAGTACTTGCTCATGGCTGTTGTGGTGAGATCCAAGTTGTCCAGAGGAACAGAAGTCCAGCTCAGCCCATTCCATAAAATGGTTTACAGATGTCAGCAAAAGTTACAGATTAGTCCAAACAGAATTGTTTGAGACCACCCAAAGATCTTGTTAGAAATGTGAACTGTAAACAAAGGGAGAGGGAAATCAGATATGAAGGGACTTCTATCAGAAAGCAAATGTAATTACTGGACAAAATCAAGGAGGAGAAGTTGCCTCCGAAATTTGTCTTTTGGGCTTATAAGAAAAGTGCCAAGAAGTTTGGAAAGATACAGGCGGTGGAGGAGGAATTGTAGTATCAGACAGATTTTACACTGCAGAAAATACATTTCACTTTCCTTCCATTCATCTCTCCAGCCATTGCAATCCCCAAATTCACCATTTATGTCCTTACGATAATGTTGTCCTAATTAGTGCCAGAGAAAGGAAGACAGATGATCCCACAAATTCCCACCAATTCTGGATGTTACCTCGAGTGCCAGGCTTGAATTTCTTCTCATCAATCCTTAGCTGCCACTTTTTCTTCCCTCCTCACTTATTTTCCCTGTCTCTATTTGAGTCCGACAGAAAATTTTGGTTTAGCTGGCCAATGTAGCTTCTGGTGTTACAGAACTGTGACCAGAGCTGTGGGAGAACTTAATGCTGTGTAGTTAATTATTTACTGGAAGTAATGACAATTCCTGTATACACCAGAACTGGCAGTTTTGAATCAAAATCCTGTCTTCCATCTTGAATCGGTGTAACACCGTTTTTTGCCAGGATGAAGCAGTATTAAAAGTTTTAACTTTCTCACCCTACTGGCCTGAGTTGAACAAGAATTTTTAACAAGAGGGTGAAGAGCTCCATTTCTCTGCCTCTATCACGTTTTCGTAAGTCCTATAAATAGCTAGAACCAAATTTTGTAATTTGTATCTTAAATTTTAGATATTTGCTGTGTATTCTGAATATAGGGGCTCCAGAAAAAGTTAGAAAAAAAATGAGTAAATGTAAGTAATAGTTGAGTAATATGGTCAGAGTGGTGTTATTTTAGCTCATAGCAATCATTAGCAGTGTGTAAGGAGAGGTCATTCATCTTTCCATACATGTTTATATGGTTTATCTGCTTCTTCTTTTTCCAGACACACTTTCCTCCCTTCAGGGTCCATGAAGATCAGCGAGACCCAAGTCTCAGACAGTGGAATGTATATCTGTGTCGCCACAAACATTGCTGGGAACGTGAGTCAGTCAGTGAAGCTCAGTGTACATGGTGAGTTGGAACTCCAGGGTTCATCTGCAAGTTTCCACGTGGAACTGAGCATCTTGAAGAGGTTTTCAAATGTTTTTCCTAATTGACATTAAATCCTCTCAACTGTTGTTCTTTCAGGTCATACTATCTTCATATGGGAGTTACTGATTTTGTGGAAAGGAAATACTCTATAAATGCGCACAAATACATAGATATATGTAAAGGTGTCTAGTGGCTCCAGCCAGGACCTGTGTCCCCCTTCCTCTCCTGACCTTTATGCCGTGTCACTCCCTTGTCTCTCTCCTGCTGTCCCCATACTGGGGCCCAAGCACTGTCTCTTAACCACTCACACAATGTCACATCTGGAAAAAATGTCATTTGTTACTGTTTCAGGCATTTTTTTAAAGTCTTTTTATTGCCAACAATCCTTAGAAAAAAAATATTGTGGCAAAAGACTTATGGTGGATTTATATTATTCTTTAGGACCAGCAAAATCACTTCCAGTCATATTTTATCTTCCTGTCCGAACTTGTGTTTCGAAGTGTACAAAGATCAGGGATTAGGGAAAGGAAATTAAAACGCCGAAAGGAAAATGTGATTAACTTTATCATAAAAGCTTTTGAGTTGTTTTGTGTTATGAGGAGCCAGTACCCACAGCTCTTCCAGTGTGCTCAGAATATGACAGTGCTCATGGGAGTTGTGCAGTAGAGTTTGAAATGTGTCTTGTTTGAATAAATTCAGCACCAGGGTATCTCCTATTGTATTCTGTGCAGAGAACATGGAGGGCTACTTTTGTAGTCACCTGAGGGTGTTTGATTTCAGTAAATAAGGAACATTTTCTAAAATGATAAAAATAGAAAAGAATTTCATAGAATCATAAAATGATTTGAGTTGAAAGAGACTTTTAAATGTCACCCCGTGCCACCCCCTGCCATAGTCAGGGACACCTTCTACTATCCCAGGGTGCCCCACAAGCCCTGTCCAACCTGGCCTTGGACACTTCCTGGGATGGGGCAGCCACAGCTTCTCTGGACACCCTGGGCCAGGGCCTCCCCGCCCTCACCATAAAAAATTTCTTCCTTATATCTGGTCTGAATGTCCCCTCTCTTAGTTTAAAATAGTTCCCCCTTGTCAGGTCCCTCCATGCCTTGTCCCAAGTCCCTCTCCAGCTCTCCTGGAGCCCCTTTAGGCACTGGAAAGTGCTCTGCGGTCTCCCTGGAGCCTTCTCTTTGCCAGGCTGAACACCCCCAGCTCTCCCAGCCTTAAGAATGATCCTGTACATTGTTTCTTCCACATTTCTGTGGACTAAACTTGTCTTCTTCAGTTCCTCCAAGGATCCAGCGTGGGCCTCGAGTTCTGAAAGTGCAGGCTAGGCAACGAGTGGAGCTTCCCTGCAGTGCCCAGGGCATCCCTGCCCCGTCGGTCTCTTGGTTCCGAGGCAGAAGTGCCGTGCCCACGGACGGGGGGCAGTTTCTGCAGAGCCCGGATGGAGCTCTGGGCATCAGCAGCGTCCAGCTCTCTGATGCTGGCGTCTACACCTGTGTGGCCACCAATGACGCAGGCAGTGACACGGCGGAGGTCACAGTACAAGTGCAAGGTGCTTGCGTGGGGCCGCGCTCCTGCCCTGGCCTGGGCTGGCAGGGACTCCCTGCCAGTGCCGTGGGGGTGGGGCTTTGCCGGGGCAGGGCTCTCTATTATGTGATGCGAAAGCCACATCTGGTTTAGATGTTGTGTTCTGATGGTAATTGAGGAGAATTAGAATGAGCAAATAGTCTTTGGAGAGGTTGCAGAAATAAAAAAAAAAGTGCATGTTCTCATGCTCTCTCTCTCTCTCTATATATATTTAAATTAAACAATGATGTTGAAATGGTGAAAGGGTAAGTGGTCAATGTGCCAATTTAAATATGTAGTGTAACTCCTCACCTGAGGAGCTGACACATGTCGATGACTGAGCATGACTGACTTAAGCTAAGCAGGAACTATTTCTTCTTTGCAAAAGTCTAAAGGCAACATTCTGATCCCTTTGGATTAGAGGTGCTGAGAAACACTTTTAACAGACAAAGAACTCTCAGTAACTTTATGTAATTTTAAAGAATATTCTTCATATAGTCTCAGTCTGCACATAAGTTTAAAATGAGGCTTGAGTATAAAGGATGGCAGTAGCACTAAAATGTGTGGTTTGGGGAAAAAACAGTTAAAAGAATATTTTTCAGATTATGCAGAAACATTGTCTTCAAAATAAATATAGCGAGATTTAAAGAGAACTATTTTCTGTCAAGTTTGAAAGCCTCTTTGTACTGCTTACTTCCTAGATATTTCTGCTGAAATGGAGACTCCTTGTATAGTACCCATTCCAGTCAATCTGAAAAGGGTTATTGGAATGTGACCTTATGTGAATGAGAGAGACTTAGTGTTATGTGTTGTTGAACTGTATTTTTACATTTGGAGCAGAGATCAAGCAGTTTTTTGGGTCTAATTTTCTTTCAGAGTCTCCCACTATCGAGGACCTGGACCCTCCATTCAACAGCCCCTTCCAAGAAAGAGTGGCCAACCAGCGCATTGCGTTCCCATGCCCTGCAAAAGGTGAGTGTCTTGGTTACCCCTCGTAGTGACAAAAGGATCTTTTTCTGCTGACCATTGCAAATTACAAAGCTGCTGTAAAAATGTCCAATCCACACTGTATTTTCCATGTATGCTTTATATGGAAAAATTCAAACTAACAGTGATTTAAATAACCACCGTGTGTGGAAGTCCTGTGGAAAGTTATTGCTAGCCAGCAAGGATTTTACAATGTTTAGGATGAAGATTTTTAATGTTAAAATCATCCTGTAACAGCTGGGGCTTCCTCTTGGAAGCTCCTGGCGTCTCTGTATGTTGTCCTTCCAGCAAGACTTCCAGCAAGCAGCAGGAGCTGTTTGAATCAATCTTGTTCTGAGCTGAGCTGTGGCCATTTGCCCTTTTCCTTGCAGGTATTCCCAAGCCTGCCATCAAATGGCTGCGGAATGGGCGGGAGCTGACCGGGGCTGAGCCGGGGCTCTCGGTGCTGGAGGATGGGACCCTGCTGGTCATAGCTGCCGTCACACCCTCGGACAATGGGGACTATGTCTGTGTGGCAGCCAATGAGGCTGGGAGCACACAGAGGAGATACAGCCTCAAAGTCCATGGTAAATATTGCATAGAGCCCTTAGGGAGCTGGCTTGGAAAAGTATATTCTCTTTTCTTGTTGGACATTGCATGGCCCAAAGCTGCCCTTGTGCTGTTAAATTATAAAATCTCATCTGAGAACTTCCTATTTTTCTGACACTCTCTATAGTTTTTCTTTTCCCCTGTTGTTTCTGTTCTCCATAGCTTTATCCACAAACCATCTTTGTTTTGCTCAAGGATCCAGGTACATCTTACTGGTAGAAACTCCAGACTTGAAAATTTTAATGTGAATAACAAATGAAGCTTTGTACTGTAGAAGTTACAGATAGAGGGCTAGATCTGCATTTCAAAGAAGAGCAGAGTTACCAGAATAAACACAGAGTAGGAGATTTCTAGTTGCTGATGTTCTTCTTCTGTCAGAATCCTAGTTAGAAAATAGAAACCCTACAAACTACTTTTATTTCAGCCTTGTTCACTTCCCGTGATAGTTAGTTCTAATGCCTGAGCAGGATTATATGCTTGTTTTGAGAAGAGCAGGAATCCCATCTGGTGCCAGCAGGACTCATCAGTAGGGTTGGAACTTTCTAATCCACTGTTTAAAGCCATTCTCTTTGCATTCGTAGTGGCACAAATGATAAATGGGGTTCTTGGGCATGACTGGACCAGTGAAGAGGAAGGATGAATCTAGACTATGCTTCCTTCATATGCTAAGCAAATAACACAAGATTTCAAGATTAAATTTTGGATTAATTTTAAGGTTATTCTCTTAAAATGTTGATGGTGCTTGTGTTTGAGTGAATTTCCCTGGAAGTCTGTTATTGGGCAAGAGAAGACTGTTTTTTGGCAAAGAGAAGAAAGAATGCTGGGAGATACGTCCAGAGCCAAAAGACAGATGGAAATGTTGGGAGGGGAATGAGAAGGGTTTGAGAAATTTTGATGTATAGTGGTCCTTGACTGGGATGGAAAGGAGGAGGGGGGAAATCACTGGAATGGAAGGCTTAAATCATGATGTTGAGCTTTCTTGCAGTTCCTCCTGATATTGGAGATCAAGATAAGGTGACAAATACGTCTGTGGTTGTTCATCACCCAGTAAGTCTTTTCTGTGAAGTAACTGGTAACCCCTTCCCAGTCATCTTCTGGTACAAGGATGATATCCAGGTATGTGGGATTAATCTAACTGTGGACCTTTGAGGGCTTGGCATGAGAACTCATTCAAAATAAATATGTATACATGCCTTTATGTATATTTAAGTGCTCTAAGAGCACCCCCACAGAAAGGCAGCTAAATATGGCTCATCCATTTATTCTGTAAGTCAAATGTAAACTCTTTATTTTCAGTATTCCCTTAGGAATTGGCTTTAGCAATTTCCCAGTATTGTACATACCAGTCCATGCAGAGGGGACCGATATTGCCATTTTTTTCATTCTATAGATGGCAAAATAAGGACTTTCGGAGGTGAATTGAATTCCTCAGGATTATCCTTGAGTTCTCTGTTTTCCACTTGTAGCTGATTAAGTTCTAGTTTAAGATGAAGAGAGGTCCCTTTATGCACTCCTGGGACTGCCCATTGCTGCTGGATGGAGTTTCCCCACTCTCTGCCCTAGACTGAGCTACAGACCATATTGAATAGATTGCAGCAGGGCAGGAGATTAGTGCTGAAACTGAAAGGGGAAACAGATTATCCTTCCACTAAAACTACCATTTTCTTATAAAAATCCAGCTGTGATACTTGGCTGCTGTAGCTTGGATCACGTAAGGCTAATGTCTCGGGTTCCTCTAAGGTTGTGGAAAGCAGTGCTCTCCAGATTTTGCACAACGGGAAGATACTGAAGCTCCTGAAAGCTACTACTGAGGATGCAGGACAATATTCATGCAAAGCCATAAATGTAGCAGGAAGTTCTGAGAAGCTGTTTAACCTTCATATACTTGGTTAGTTCCATGGCTTTGGGGTTGATTTTTGTTTGGTTTGGGTTTTAGTTGGTGATTGGAAAAACAATTGATATTTAAGAAGCCAGTAAATTTCAACTCGTTATAAATAGATTCTTCTGCTCATTGACTGTGAAGTATTGGCTGCTGAAGCACTGAGTGCTTAAACTTTGCCATTCTTGTAGCAGCACAGATGAAATTCTGCTTTTGATTTCCGGGCTGTGGTGCTTTGTTTTGTATTTGGGGTGTGCAGTGTGACAAAGGGGTGTTCCCAGGTGCAGTTCACCAGTGCAGGTGTGGAGGTGCTTGTCACGATACACTGGCTGTTGAGGTCTGCAGAAGAATTCCCTCTGCAGTGAGCACTAAAGGTGTTTCAAGGGGACAGTAGGATCCACTGCTGCATTCCCTTCAGTCATAGGGCACAGCTTCCCTGGCTAAATACCAGTCTTTCCTTAATGTTTGTCTTTTTGAAGTTCCACCGAGCATAATAGGTGCTGATACCCCTGGTGAAGTGGCAGTCATCCTCAACCAGGAAATCCATCTGGAATGCAGAGCCAAAGGCTTCCCTGTTCCTGACATTCACTGGTTCAAGGATGGCAAGTAAGTATATTGCAGCTTTTGTGGTTTGTGTCAGGCTCTTCCTCCCCTAGAGCAAAGAGGGAGGAGGTGCAGTGTTTAACTACTTAGTGTTAACTTAAGTGTCATCAGAATTTGGGGTGGTGTGAGGTGGTAAATTCTTTAATCAAAACTTAACATCCCACTTTTCTTTCTGAACTCCCCCATTATTGGCACTTGCAGAGCAGATTTTAGGTTTTTGGTTTGAGATGATGGTTGAAGCAAGATAAGCAGAACCATTTCTTTGAGTTTATTCTGTGAGTTATTTTACCTGGATTATTTTAAACACATCATTAGTTAAAATGCAGTAGTTTAGCTGAGATGATTTTTTCACTGGCAGACAGAACTCATATCAAACATTTTGCTAGCTAGTGCCTTGTGCAGTTCTGCATATATACATTAAAGGTTTGAAAGGTTATATATACGTACATACAGTAAAGGTCTGAAAACATTTATAGCCTGCATGTTTCCATTCCTTATCTCATCTTCCAGGGAAGCACACCAGGAGAAGAATTCTTGATGGCTTAAATATTAGCTGAAAACCCAGCTAGGCTGGGTGTTCTTTGTGTTTAACAATGTAGTTCAGTATAGGCATTGGTCAGGACTCACAGGTATTCTGCTGTGACAATTCCTTACTCTTTGCTATGGATATGTTGTTCCTGTGTAGTAGTTGACATTTTGTTATCAGCAAAGGCCTGGCATGACTAAATAAATTAGGAAAAGGAGATGAGGTCGGGCGTGTGACTCTGTCTCCGATGCTGGTGTCCTGGAGGTCTGAGAAAAGTGCTTTTTGTAGTTTGGTTTCTTTTAGAAGCTAGGAGTAGAGTTAATCATAATAGCTTGTCACTTCATGGTGGTTCTTGAGATTAATGCCATTAATTTAGTGCTAAGTGGCGCTCTTGAATGGTACAGTTACTGCTACCAAAGGACCTCTTCTTACTGTCAGTTTAAATTAGTGCTGAAAGGGTGGGGGCAGAGTTCTGTGAAGCAAAATGGTCTCTGTTTCAGGCCCTTGTTTTCGAGTGATCCCAATGTTGAGCTCCTGGACAGGGACCAAATTCTCCACATCAAGAGTGCTCGCAGGGTTGACAAGGGTCGCTACCAGTGCAGTGCCACCAACACTGCTGGCAAACAAGTGAAGGAGGTCAGGCTCATTGTCCACGGTAAGTTTATGGAATGCCTGATCCCAGAGGATCCTCTTGTTTTACTCATAAGGTTTCTTTTAGAATGGAGATACTCAGGCAAATACAAATTAAGTCTCTGATCCTACAAAATTTGTGTGTAAACTTTATTTAATAATCATGTGTTCACAAAATTACCTTTTAGAGAATTTGTATATATGAAGTTAACTATGGATGTAGTCTTTGCAAGCTTGGAAAAGCACCTTGAGATGTTGTTTATATGCTTTTTTTTTTCTAATTAGTGAAAGCCAAAAATCTTGAAGGGCATTCTCAAATTCTGCTGTTAGTTTCAACTGAATTATTTTACTGTCACATTGGCTTTATTGCTTTGATCTGTCATAAGGAGGAGAAAATTAATAAGATTTTGATTTTAATATGCATTTGGTCTTATTTTACTTAACCTGGTGCTAGGATACACCCTGTGCTTTATGGGACTCAGAAATTCTTGTGCCTGGAGTGTGAAGGGTAGGGATTTGAGTCTCTGAGCTCTCAAGTCCTCATTTCGTATAGATTTGTTCCTAAATGTTGTGTGTGATTCTGTGAACTGAATGTGCATTATTTCCCTCATCTGGGACATTTTTGAAGCACAGAGCACCCACAGGCACAGAAATGTGGCTGTACACCAGTCGTGGTGAAACCTTTTTTTATCATGAGCAAAGAATGCTGAGAGGACTTGCAGGGGATTGTGCTGTTCTGAGATTAGGGGAATAAAATGGCTCCCCCCTCCCCCCGAGACAAAATCCTCGCAGATGTGTAGATTTTTTTCAGGCTCTTCAGGAAAGATGAATTTGTGACAGCAGAATGGAACTTCTCGTTACTTTTGTATTTCTTGTTAGTCCTGGCGGGACAGATATAAGCCCACAGAGTAAGTGAGGAACCTCAATGCTAATTTTTGCTAGTTCTTACTTTGTTTCAGCTGTTTAGCCCTGCTTTTGGCTTTGAAATTTTCCCAAAACACCATATTAAAACCATTCCTCATCTCTGATAGAGAAATGCATTTGCCTTTGAACTGGGTGTGTTTTGGCAGATTCGGTGGATTTGGGGTTTTTGATACAAAAAAAATGTTTAATTAGTAAATACTTCATTTTGGTTTGATAATTGCAGGACCTGTCTCAGGTGAGGATTCATCCGTTCACAGACACTTTGCTTTACATTTCTGCAGTGGTATTCTCAATGACCACTATGGAAGTCAGAGGAATCCGTGGATGCACTGAGCATGTTTGGCAGCAGAGGAGTCAATGTGTCTGCCAGATGTGTCTGGTACTTTCAGCAGCCATAAATTTAGTCATTGCCAATTGCACTGTGTTTTTATTGCTTCTATAGAGATTTACGGACTCTTTATATTGGCTGATTTACACAAGAGCTTGTTTGCTAGAAAAATCCGAGTCCTGCTGCCTAGAGAGCAAGGGAAATGACTGTGGGCCAAAAAGCTTCAAAAATAGGAGCATAAAGCAAGACTGTTAAGCTCATACTTAGTCTCAAAGTGAGTGACTTCATCCTCAGAAGTTTGGAGCATGGAGCAGTTCCCACTGCCGTTGTGAAGGCTCTTGGGTGTGTTGGTATTTTCAATAGCAGGATGCTTGCTGGGAGGATGCACCTCCCTAGGTATCCAGGGATTGCTCTTTCTTTGGAGACAGGGAACAGGGCTGCCCAACTGCATTGCAGGAGGCATGGAAGCCTAGCTGTCTTAACCTGGCACACGTTGGAGCCTGGTGGCCTTTTTGTTGTGTTCTCTTCATGCTTTCAACGCTGTGTGCCTTGGAGAACTGTACAGGTGATAGATCAGCTCTGCTGGACTAAGAACCGAACAAAACACAGAAGGGTTGGAAGGCTGATGAAGATATTTTATTCTTACAGCATTCTAATGTTTTCTTTAAATCTGTACATATTTGTAGTCTAAGGCTTTAATGTTGTTGTTTTGTCTTTTGAACTAGTTCCCCCTAGTATTAAGGGAGGAAACATTACCACAGAGGTATCGGTGCTCCTCAACAACCTGATAAATCTGGAATGTGAAACCAAGGGAATCCCTGTGCCCACCATCACCTGGTACAAGGATGGGCAGCGTGTGATTTCCAGCCCCCAGGCTCTGTACGTGGACAGAGGGCAGTTCCTGCAGATCCCTCGGGCACAGGTGTCGGACTCTGCCCAGTACTCGTGTCGTGTGAGCAGCGCTGCGGGGGCTGCAGAGAAGCTGTTCCATGTGGAGGTCTACGGTGAGAGACAGCTCCTGGACTGCCTTACTGCTCCTGCAGAATAGCTGTGGGAGAGATTTTCAGCCTCTGCAGCCTGGCAGTGGCTGTGATTAAATTCTGGCCTCTGTTGGCAGGGCTGTATAGAGGGAGATTTAGACCTTCTGCTTTATGGGACTCTCCAACAGCTCTTGACTTCATGGAATCATAGAATGGTGTGGGTTGAAAGGGATCTTAAAGCCCATCCAGTGCCACCCCTGCCATGGGCAGGGACACCTTCCACTGTGTCAGATTTGCTTTAAGCCCTGCCCAGCCTGGCCTTGGACACTTCCAGGGATTCAGGGGCAGTCACAGCTTCTCTGGGCACCCTGTGCCAGGGCCTCACCACTCTCACAGGGAAGAATTTCTTCCCAATATCCCGTCTAACCCTGCCCTCCCTTCACCTGCCTTGGTACGATGCTTTCTTGTACTCAGCTATTTCTTTTCCACGTGTATCCTTCTCTATCTCACATCTGCATGCTAAACAATACTTACTTGAAAGAACCACTCTGGGTGGGATCTTCAGTGTACTCTTTTAAGTCCTTCTTGTCTAGTTCTTCCCTCTCCTGCATATCCTCTGTTTTATACAACTGGTCAGTTTTGAACTACATTGTTTGACAATCTCTGCCTTGCCTTGCCCCAGCAGCAAATTCTCACATGAAATTCTGCATGACATGATGGCAGATAGAGCCAGAGTGGGCGGAATGAACCCGTTTTCTCTTAGTACATTTTCTGGCTACAGAATTAATGGCTTGCAATATATTTTTTCCTTTCTGCAGTTCCTCCAGTAATCGAGGGCGATGCTGATGCAGCCCAGAGCAGGCAGGTGGTTGCTGGGAATTCCCTGACGTTGGAGTGTAAGGCTGCTGGCAACCCTCCCCCTCTTCTGACCTGGTTAAAAGATAGGGTTCCTGTGAAAGCAAGTGACAAGCTCCGTGTCCTGGCCGGGGGGAAGCAGCTGGAGATCCTGAACGCTGTCGAGGCTGACCGGGGCCAGTACTGGTGTGTGGCCACAAGCATAGCTGGAGAACAAGAAATCAAGTATGACGTTGAAATCTTAGGTGTGTGAGCTGCAGGTTTATCAGATTCCCATAAACCTAAGATGGAAAAGTTCCATAAAACCTATGGTTTTATTTCCGTTGGTATCAATATATTAAGATCAGTTATTCATGCTCTGTATCTGTCTGAACCTGGGCACTGCACAACTTTTCTGTCCAGGGTTACAGGACAGTTGAAGACTTGTACTTTCAGGTTAGTTCTTGAAGGGTTTTTGTGCATGTGGTAGGTAAATACTATTCTCCGTAACCTCTAAAATGCTTCTTACTTGTCTTCAGAGACGAAAGTCACAGAAATCCATGAAAAATATCGCTGAGTAGTTGCCTCTGGGACAGGACATCTGTCTCTGTATTTGAGTTGTGTTGTTCAAGTTTTGAACCTTATACTGAAAAAAGTACTTTTTTTTTCTGTATCCCTTGAATCCATTACCACAGTCTGTATCTCAGCAATCCCTTCTGAATGTCTTGAGTTGAATCAATGTAAAAAAATGTGAATCACCTTCTCCTGACATGGAAGAGAACTGTGAAGAACTGTTTTTTAGGTTTTACTCACTTGAATGTAATACTGAATGCAGATGTAGAGCATCCCTTCTGCTTCTGCAGGTAAATGTCCCTGGCCTTGATAGTGGAGGAGCTGTGTGGCAGTGCTTCCTTCCCAGAGAGGATTAGACAGGGTGAAGAGGATCCTCTGCACCTTTGTTTTCTCCTTCTGCTGATGGAGGATGCTGAAAGGCCCCCCCTTCCCACCCATTCACAAGGTTCTTCTGGCAGACTCTGGAAAACCCAACCACAAGAAACAGTAAAAAAGTGAGAACAGTGATTTGAAGCCACAAAATGTCACTGGGCAGATGTTTCCCTTCAGAAAGGAACAGTGGTTCATAATGAATCAGTGTGTGTTTAACAGTGCTATTTGAGAGAGACTTGTTTGATATTTGCAATGTGTAAATGTTTCTGTTGGTGGATTTTTCTCACAGTGCCACCATTTGTGGAAGGTGGGGATGAGCTCTTGGGCTACATTGTGATTCTCCATGGCCCTTTGGAGTTGGATTGTTCAGCAAGAGGGACACCCTCACCAACTATCACGTAAGGGCACTGGTATGACAGTAGAAAAAATACAAATCAAATCTGCTGATTGGTTAGGTGAGCTTTATGAGCCACCTGTGTTATTCAGTTGGTGGTTAATGAGTAGAGGACAAACTCCTGGCTCCACTGATAACACCATCAGGCACTCACTTGGCCACATCAGGATTTTATTTTAAACTAGTTTCGTTTGTTGAGCCAATATCCATGTCCTGGAGATTAGGATAGAAAACAAGAACAGACAAAACTGTTAAGTCCTTTGCTAATGCATCTTGATTTTCCCTTTTCTTCTGCCACCCATGATTGCTTTTGCTTTGGAGGTTCCTCTCTGTCTCTGGTTGTATGTGCTATCACTTTTCTGACATTGTCTTTAGTGGCTGTTCCCCATTACTCCTTTCTGATAAACCCTTCAATCCAAGGCACTCAGACAAGGGGAATACAGCCTGACACCTCCAGACTTCCCTAGAGATGCAAACCGAGTTACTGAGGCATTCTGTGTGCATATCAGAACAGAATAGAATTGTGCATATTTTAGGAGTGTTGTTGATCTTACTTTCACAGACATCTGAGATGGAACTTTTTTTTTTTTGGCAGGTGGTTCAAAGATGGTCAACTGGTTGGAGAGGAGGCTAGACACAAGGTCTTATTAAATGGACAGAAACTTGTAGTCTCTCAAGCTCAAGTGTCAGACAGCGGCCTCTATAAATGTGTGGCTGCAAACAAAGCGGGAGAACATGAAAAGGAATTTGATGTTACAGTGCATGGTAGGTTACTCAAGGTGGGCAGGAAGCAGCAGACTGCTTTTATTTCAAATCGCTGGCAAGAAGGTGCTCAAACTTTCTATGAATTCTTATTTGCATTAATAATATGAAAGGTTGAAAAACTGGAGAGGAGATTAGATTAAATAGAATCATAGAATGGTTTGGGTTGGACACCAGCCATTGCAGGGACACCTTCCACTAGATCTGGAAGTAGAAGTAAAGCTTCACTTACCTCTGGGATATGGCTTCTGTATATTTTAATGTACATGTTTAAATGATGCATCATTTTTGTTTCTGATGCTTTTTGCAGTTCCTCCAACCGTTAAATCAGCTGGGCCTTCGGAGAGAGCAGTTGTGCTCCACAAGCCTGTGATGCTGCAGTGCATAGCCAGTGGCATTCCCAGCCCTTCCATAACCTGGTTAAAAGATGGACAGCCAGTAAACACAGCCAGGGGAAATATCAGAGTAAGCATGATTCTTTTATGGGATCCAAACCATGGAAGGTAATTGCAGTAAGTTATACATGTTAGTGCTTCTTTTCCTTTTGCTTCCCTCACCCTGTGATACAAAAGTTCTTAAGATCCATCCTGCAGAGTAAGGGGCTTTTTACCTGCCTAGGGTGGTGTCTCAGGTAACAGCAGTGTTTAGTAAACTGAATCCCACTAGACACCTCATGTCAGGAGAGTCCATGACTGGAAATTCAGAATCTGTCTCCTTCCAGTTGTACTTTGCCCTTCAAGGTCAAATGGTTATCTGCTGATTTTAAGGTGCCTCTAGCTACACATCCCTATGGGATGGGATTAGCTGAGCTGTTCTGTAATCACTGCAGCAGCTACCTGTAATTGCCTTCTGGTGAGATACTGCCTTTCCATGAAGAGCCCTCCCCAGTGCTCGCACGTTCCACGGGTGAGTGCGGCGCTTTGATTTCCTGTGGCTGGAGCAGTTTTTGGCATCTTGCGTGCCATCTCCTCTGCCTGCCTGCCCCTCACCAGCCAGGTCTCCTCACACTTGTACAGCTCCTGCTGCTGCTGTCCCAGGGCCACTGGCATCTCTGACCCAGCAGTTTCCTCTTTCCATGAGCCGAGGTTGGGAGGGGATGAGCCCGGCCGCGTCCGTTCGCCCTCTCACCGAGTGGCTGTGCCGGGGACAGTGGTGTCACATGGGGACAGTGGTGTCACACGGCTCCTCTCTGTGTTTGGGAACAGCTGGAGGCCTCAGGCCGTGTCCTGCATCTTGGCAAGGCCTTGCCTGGAGACGCTGGCCGCTACACCTGCGTTGCCACCAATGCTGCGGGGGAGGCCCAGCAGCACACCCGGCTCCACGTGCACGGTAATGCGGCCCAGCAGGGCTGTCCTGCAGCTCTTGGCCTGGGCTGGCTTTGCTCTGGCTTTTCTCCTGGCTCTGCACATCCACCTCTCAGTTCTCTTTCTCTATCCCACTCCATTAGTAAGGAGTGAGGGCAAAAACTGGCTTTTGTAGAGTTTGGCCTCTCTCCTGTGATACCAGGGGATGCAGAAATGAATGAATGAATGTCTTTCCCAGTACCTCTGCTGCTCAGAGGTATCCCAAAAAGCCGAACACATTCCTACTAACCCACCCCTCAGAAGGGTTCTCTGTGTCTCTGAATCAATGTGTAATATACCACCACTGGCATTACTAATTTCATCCAAGCTTTTTGTGGATATTGGTATTCCCCGTGACCCTGCAATGGGAAATTTTTACAGGAATAACTTTTCTGAGAAAGGAGCATTTTCTTGCGAGGGGATCTTTCAGCCTGTTTAAAACAAATTTTCTTTGGTAACTAAAAACAGTATAAAAAGAGTCAAGGACACTTAAGCTGTCATTTACATGTGAATTTAATAAAGGTTCTCACCATGATTTACGTATATTTGCCTCAGAAGTGGTCACGGAGTGTTGTGCATTGCTGATGTGACCCAGTCTTCAAAGGAGGTGTGGGAATCCTCAGGAGGTGCAGGAATAGACTGTGGCAATGTTCTCACAGAGTATGGCTGTGTTGACTTTTATTGTCAAACCAAGCCAGTAACTGGAAAATGTTAAACCTGAAGCAAGGAGAGGTTGCAGAGTCTCTGTGGATGAGACTTAGAAAGAGAGGCCACGCTCAGACTGTGATAATTGCATCACAATTAACTTCATTGTCAGTCTCATGCTCATAAAGCTCTCCTTTAATGTCGCTCATCGTTTTCAAAGTGTCATTATCTGGTGTTTCTGTCATGTTTCAGATTTCTGAACTTCAGGAAGCTAAAAGCCATCTACACCATTCAGTTTACTCTCACCAGGTGAAGTGAGAGGAGCTTGCCACAAGAAAGAATTGCTGTTCTGTGTTGTGTACCCTTTACTTGTAAATCTACTTCAAGTTCCATTTCTCCTGAAAAAAATTAAAATTAACAAAAACAATGTTTTATTCCTCTTACCACTAATGAGATTATATAATTAGAGAGTATTCCAATTTCAAAGATGAACTTTCGGGAGAAATTCGTCGGTCATCCAGCCAGTTGAAGCTTGTGCAACTCGCTGCCCAAAGTTTCTCCGAGGGTGGAGATGACTTTGTGATTGGATGTTCTGCTAGCTGGGTGGCTGATTAATGAAAACCTGATGCCTTTGTCTTTCCCCAGAACCACCCAGTCTGGAAAATGGAGGAAAAATATTAAATGAAACAGTGGTGGTGAATAATCCAATCCATCTTGAATGCAGAGCATCTGGGAACCCTCTGCCAGGTATCCATGTGCGCCTTGGGGAACATAAAGGGTTTCACTTTCACGTGTCTTTGGAAAGTAATGGATGTGCTGAACGTGAAGCTAATTGTGTGGTTTTAAACCAGCTAGAAACTGTGTGATGGGAAATGTCAGTGTATGGGCTGACATGGAGCAAGAATTGAGGAATTCAGTGATCCCCACTGATAAATGAGTGAAAACACATCACAAGGATAATCTAGTCCCTTGTGATGCCCTGTCCACAGGCAAGAGCACTGTTGGGTTTCTACTGAATGAGCTTTAAACACATCCACTTTTATCTCCTGTCGGCTCAGTATTTGTTAGTGTAAAGCAGATCTGAAATACTTCATGGATTGAGTGTGCCTGTCAAGTGTGCCCGTGTCTAGGATTTTTCTAATGTGTTTTTTGTTACTTGATAAGATATGAAAAGACATGTTATTATGAGAGCAGTTTGCTGTGTTAATTATTGTAGAGCAAAGTGGGGGGAATAGTTACTAAGAGCTTATATCTAACATAGCAAATTATTCTTCTGTTGCTTATAGCAACATTTTAAGGAGAAGGGTGTTACTACATTTCAGATGTGCATCCAGCTTTTCCTTTTCTGCCTTTTTAAGAATTAATTCACAGCGAAGTATTATTTTCTAGAATAATTTATACTTACATAAAAAAAGTAAAATATTGAGGAAGTAAAATATTATAGAAGCATAAGAATTTTATATCTATTTTGCACTCACTTTAAAACTTTTTTTCTCCCTTTTTTCTCCAAATTTTCAGTTATTTTAGAACAAACAATTAAAACAATGGATTTTAGATAATTTATGCTGTAAGAACAGTTTGGTCACCCCTGGTATGATGCGATGGCACATCGTGTTGTCAAGATATAACATTAGTCAGGAAAGTGAGAGCACAGCATCCCACTGGAAAAGAGAGAAGCTGTGTGCAAGTCTTGTCTATCAGTCAGGCCAGAGCACTTAGTGGGTGTGAGTCTTTCCCCAAAACCCCTTGTGTATTATAAATAATCATTCCATGAGTAGTAATTTCATCGGAGTAGTGAAGTGGTGCCAGCAAAGCCTTCGTGACCCGTTCTCCTGATGGATGGTGCCATCTTTTGGCTGAGATGCAAAATCCGCAGATTTTCTTGGTTGTCAACTTCCTACAAAATTTTCTTCTGCAGTAACACCAGTTTTCTGCTCTTTATTTTCAGTTTTTCAACCTGCCAGTTGCACTTTGGTTTGGTTGCTTATGTTTTGATTCTTTGTCCCAGGTAGTTCAGTTTAGTGTAGTGATAATTTAGGGTAAAAGGTAAAAAAAATTGATATATTATAGAATCCCTGGGCAGATCCCCTGTATTATAGTATCCCTGGATGATTTGGGTTGGAAGGGACCTGAAAGCTCATCACCTTCCATCCCCCTGTCATGGACAGGGACACCTTCATAGTTTTGTGTGGTTTTAAACAGCTGCTCTTTACCTTGGTATAAGGTAAGTAAATATCCTATAATTTGCTTTGCGTGATAATTTTTCAATTTCAGAACATTTTTCCATAAATATGTAGAGGGGGTGTGGATGATAGTGTCAATTTGCTGTTGAATTCTGGAGCACAGTCAGTATTTTGTACAAATCTTCAAATTTCCTAATTTTCTCTTACATTTTACTACTCTTAATCACGATTAACACTGCCACTGACTGTTAAATGTGGCCGTTGTGTGTGAAGGCTGAGGTGGCCGGGGTGACAGCTCCATGGTGCCGTGTTTGTTGTGGTTGTCGGTGACTTGTTCCCGTTCCTCCCCCACAGCCATCTCGTGGTCCAAGGACGGGCGAGTGCTGGGTGGCAGGGGACAGGTGCTGCACATCGAGGGCGCGCTGGTGGCCGACTCCGGCCTCTACAGGTGCCTGGCTGCCAACGCCGCGGGCACGGCCGAGCTGCTCTACAGCCTCCAGGTCCATGGTGAGTGCAGAATCACGGAACTGTCACTCCTGGAGCTTGGGAAACACCTCCGAGAGCATCGAGTCCAACTGTTCGCCCAGTGCCATCAAGGCCACCACTGACCCGTGTCCCCAAGTGCCACATCCACGCAGCTTTTAAATCCCTCCAGGGATGGGGACTCTACCACTGCCCTGGGCAGCTGTGACAGTGTCTGACTACCCTATCCATGAAGAAATTTGTCCTAATATCCGAATTAACCTCCCCACCCCCAGCACAGCTTGAGGCTGTTTCCTCTTGCCCTGTGTTGTGACACTTGGGAATAACACTTGCAAGCTCCACCTTTGCTTTCCTCTTTCTCCAGTCTGCTTAGCTTGGTGTCACTCATCACATGATCACAGAATCCCAGGATGGTTTGGGTTGGAAAGGACATTATAGGTCATCCAGTGCCACCGCTGCTGTGGACAGGGACACCTTCCACTATTCCAGGTTGCTGCAAACCCCATCCAGCCTGGCCTTGGACACTTCCAGGGATCCAGGGGCAGCCACAGCTTCTCTGGGACTTCCATTCCAGGGCCCTCACCACTCTCACAGCCAGGAATTCCTTCCCAGTATCCCATCTAACCATGCCCTCTGGCAGTGGGAAGCCATTCCCCCTTGTCCTGGCACTCCATGCTCTTCACTCTTTTGTTTTCTCAGTGATACTAGAATAGGTGTTTTGAATGCAGAAAATGTGCCAAGGGAAGGCATTTCTAGGAAGAATGAATTTGTGGAAGAGGTATTTTGTTTAAGTGATCACTTGAGCAATTTAGAAGGCCTGGCAGTTGCTGGGGTTTGTTGTAGGGGACTTTGGAGCTCACAGTAGACAAAGGACACAGGTCAAATGCTCTTTTATAATCCAAGAGTTTTAAAGAAAAATGTGCTGTGTCTAGTAAGATGAAGCAGAAGTGTGGGTGTTTGCTGACATGAGACACCTCAGCAAAAGCCAAATTGGAGCTTTTCCAGTGATTTCAGTGGCTTTTGGATGTGGCCATAATCTAAATTCTTATCTTTGATACATGCGTGTGCATGTAGCTGGTTTTCTGTGGGAGTCTTCCATGCAAAAGTGTGGCCCAAATTTGGCACAGTGTCCCCAGCTGAGATGCACACAGAGTGTATAGTTCCTATTAATGTTAATTAATGACTTGAGCAGTGCATTTCCATGGATTTAATGACCATCATGGGAAAAACTGATGGCACAAGACACAGTCAAAGGCAATTAACCCTACCGAGTGATTAATTCCCAGGAAATCCTTAGAGCTCAGGTCATTATTCTAGTTAAATGAAACATAATCTCTCAGTACATGTGCGTCTTTTTAGGGGTGGTGGAATTTCAGTGAACACGTCCAGAGTTTTCTAGGGAACTAAAACTTTCTGATGGAGACACAGAGCTTCCCCTTCTAGAACAGAGTACATGCAGTTGCAGCCACAACTAATTGCATCAAGTGAACTAACTACATCAAACTCCTGTCCATGAACCTGCTTCATTCAGCTTTTGTCCTGCCAGGCTGACAGTGGAGAGCTGCTGGAATTCACCATCCACGGGTTTATCATCCACTCTCCTTAGAGTTTATGAGTTTGAGAAGACAAAACTTGAGGGTTTTGCCCTCTTTACCAGTGGAAGCAATGACTCCTTAATGGAGAGCAGGCTCAAATGCCAAGTATTGAAAGCTGTGCTGCATTTTTGGAACAGCTGCTCTAGATTTCCATGAGCATCTGCATTGGTCAATTACTGGTCCTATTCACCAATTTCTGGTGTTAATGCTGTTAGCAGATCTTTTTGGCGTTGAAGACAATGGTTGACACTGCAGACTTACCACTGAATGGAACCAGGGAGGCCAACTGAAGGAAGCACGTGGAATTCCAGTTTAGTATATTCATAGGATTTCATTGTGTTAGTTTTTTTCACTTCTCTCTCCCCGCTATAGCTTTCTCAGGCAATTGAGAACACTGAATGCCATTGCACTGCAATAGGGGGAACTCTGTGTGGGGAAAAGATTATAAAATTACAAAATCCTGTGCATTTTTTCTGCCCTTACTGCTATTACCAAAATATATGTAGGAGTGAGGAGAATCACAGAATGATGGAATGGTTTGGGTTGGAAGGGACCTCAAAGCCCATCTGGTTCCACCCCTGCTATGGGCAAGGACACCTTCTACTATCCCAGGGTTGCTCCAAGCCCCATCCAACCTGGCCTTGGACACTTTCAGAGATGGGGCAGCCACAACCTGAGTTACAGGCTCGTAGAGGTTGTTAAATTCATTAATGAATCTTGTTTTCAGTGCAGAATTTGTATGTGTTTTCTCCCCTCACACAGGGGGATATGTATGAGTAGCTCACACCATTCTCATCTCTTTTCAGAAGTGACTTCAAGCATTGAGTTTTCATCTCATAGTGACTTTCAAACTTTATCACTAAGTTATTAGTGGTAGGAGCAAATAGAATAGTTTTGATTCTCCTAGTACATGAAACATCTTCCTTTTTCAGTGATTCTTGTCTCCCTTTCTGTCCGAGTCCATTTGCTAGACTGTGTGCCTAGAGTAAGTGCTTTAGATGTTCCCTTACAATATTTTGTGTCATCAGACAGGCAGATGTTTTCCAGTCTAATCTGGTAAACGTTCCCATATGCTCTGCCAGGCCAATTTTTTACTCTGTGTATGGTTTTGCTATATGTGGTTTATATGGTAAACTCCTTTCTTTAATCCTCTCCACTCCTAAAGCCTTTCACAAGGTCTAAATGGAATAGTAGAAAAGCGTGAGGGAATATTTTCTGGTTTTATGGTGTGGTTCCTGGGTTTCACAGCTGTCCTCTGGGCTGTGGGCCCAGTCCCACATACCTTGCTCGCAGTAGTTTCACTGCAGTTATTTGCCTACTCGTGCAAGGGAAGAGGAGGATCTGGCAAAGAGCAAAGATGTGACAGGAGTTCAGTAGGAATAACATGAGAAAAGAGAAATAACATCTAAAACTAGGCAGCTTATTTGATTTCATTGTGAGTAATACTCTTATGTAGCTGTAAGAGCCCTCTTTCTGTGTTTTTTTTTTCAGTCCCCCCATCCATCTCTGGCGGCAGTGACTTGGTGACAGTGGTGGTCAATAATCCAGTGAGGCTGGAGTGTGAAGCCAGAGGCATCCCTGCGCCTATCCTGACGTGGCTGAAGGATGGGAGCCCTGTGTCCAGCGTCAGCAATGGACTCCAGGTACCAGGGTCAGATCCTGCTTTATGTGTGGTGTTCCCTGTTGTGGGAGGAGGCTTTTAAGTCAATGCAGTTTAATGGAAGAGAATAAGTCAGAGGATTTGGAATAAAAATATGAGGCCTTTTGCTCTGGGTTGTTTGTGTGAGTTTAGCTCCAGTAATTACTGTGTGAAGTGGAAGGTAGAGATATATTGTAATAAATTGGTCCTTTCAGCTGATGTCATACTGAGTAAAACATGTTGCATCAACATGTTTTTCACTTACTGGGAAGAAGAGGAAATTGGACCAAATTCCTCTGCTGAGGAGATCTGGAGAGCTCATGACATACAACAGTAATTCAGAAAAGAAAACCAACCTCTGATATAAGGAGATATTTTAGTGGTAAAACAAGAGGCCGTAGTTGGTTTTTGGAAGCTGATTTTACAATCTGAAAGGGAAGAGAGGAAGTTTGTGTTCTGTAGGGACAGCTCAGGGCACAGACAAAAGGTGCGACAGCATGTTTGAAGCTGGTGGAAGGGGGGGGACATCCAGATCCTGCAGTCTTGAGAATGCCAGGAGTTCCCTATGGACTGGCATGGCACTTCTGCTTTTGCAAGTCTGGATTAGAAGAGAACACTGGAAGAGCATAGGGAGCAGGGGGATGGTGGGAAGCAGTGGCAAAACAAGTATTTAGTTTTGAAATGAGCCCTAAGAGCTCCCGCTGTCTGTGTTTGATACTGGGGTGTGTCTGAAGGTGCTGTGCTCTTGTTGCAGGTCCTGTCCGGGGGCCGGGTGCTGGCACTGCCCAGTGCCCAGCTCAGTGACACGGGGACATACACGTGTGTGGCAGTCAATGCTGCAGGGGAGAGCCAGAGGGACATCGACCTCCGCGTTTATGGTGAGTGGCAAATGTCTTCCTTTTGGTCCTGGGAGCTGTTCTTGGAGCTTTAATTTAACACACTGGGCCCAGACCCTGAGCAGCACTGAGTAAAACCAGTCCCAACCAGTAATGGAAGGCCAGGTGGGGAGGAGGGGTGTGTGTGTGGAAGTTTAAACATATATGCACATCCACCCTCATTTACTAAAGCATGTAGGTGTGTCCTTCTGTGTGTGCTTGAGGAAATGTAACTGCAATAGTGAATTCACAAGTTTAATGTGTAGGAGCTCATTTATAAACGATAAAAGAAAGTATGAGTAAAACCACATAGATCTGCCAGGTGAGAGATATTCTTGGGGCCAGTGCTCTGTTGTCTTTATTGCACCGGAAGGAGTCATTGGGAGTTCCCCAGCTCTGCTGAAGATGAACAGTATGTGAAATGAGGATGAACAATAATCTGCCGTTTGTTAGAGAAATGTTATGGTACCAGATGTATAGAGGGGCATTTGGAATTGAGGCACCTTTGTGACTTTGCTTATTTTCATTAGGTCAGTGGTTGGACTCTGGCATTCTCCAGCATTATGGCAATCCCAGGTGGAAAACCTTGCAAGAAAAGTTAGGAGTTTGGGATGGATTCTGAGCAGGGGCAGCTGGCCAGGTTATTTGTTCCTGAGTTTGGCTTTCAGAATTGCCTCCGTTGGTTAAGGTCCCCCTGACTGAAGTCCTGGTGACTTTTGCATCTGGAAGGGGCAGTTCAGAAATCCAGGACTCTGCCGTGGCAAGTGAGCCTGGGTTAACTTAGGCTGGAACATTTTATTTCTAGGGCAGGGGATGTCAGGGTCTCCTTTGAGGTTTGAGAACAGGTGTATGCGTCAGTGTAATGTGACAGATATATTTATTATTCCTCTTTTATTTTCTGGAACCTCTGTCCATTTTAGCTGGAGATAATGAAGAGTTAGTTAGGAGTTGTGTATGTTTGAAGTTAGTGTTGTATTAGAAGCTGGCCAGAGTTGAGCTCAGCTGCAGGACCAGCTTGAGTGAGGCTGTCACCAAAAAGTAATACTGCTCTTCAGACTTGCCTCCTAAGGGCAATCTAATTAAGAAGCCACAGGAGGAAAATAATTTGGAGTACAGTTGGAGCTGGGTTGGTTGGAAATGTGCACTAAGCCAGGAGTTGGAATAAGCTTGGTTACTTACAGTTACTATGAGCATAATTAGATTAATTTTAAACCCCGTTCCTTCAGAAATAAATGCTTTAGTGTCTGTCTCTGTGTCATAAACTCAGTTTCCTTTTGAGCACATTTCAATTCATTTAGCTGAGAGGAAAAGTAATTTGTGGCAAAGTCTTTGGAAATAAATTTGCCTTCTGCAGGAATGGATCAGCTTCCAATTCTCAGTTCCACAATACTCATAAAGAATCTGGGCCTTTGTGAGTTCTAGAAAGAAAAAAACGATGAACAGATTTTTTTTTTTCACTTACTGTATTTCTTATCCACGGGGACCAGGCTTTTCCCTAAATTGTTTCCAAACTGTGAAATCAGCAGCTCTGCTCTGTACTTCCTGGGCAAGAAACGCAAAGCTTGATTATTCCTGGTCTTTTCAGGCCACCTCCAGAGCTGTCTTGCTGTCCCCTGAGTGCCACTCTGGGACACATTCTGGTCTCCCGTGTGTGATTAACTGAGTGTCCTTGTTCTCACAGACAGTCCCACTGCCTCCCTTCTCACCCCAAGGTTCTGTGCACTCAGACACTCAGTGTCTGGGATAGTGGACTCCAAAACGAAAGGGCAAAGGAAATGTGACAACAAAGTCTTATATTTGGTCCTGGTCAACTCTTTGAGGGGCAATATTTCCTCTGTGTTCTTTCTGGCTCCAGCCATGAACACTTTCCCCATGGAAAATTACTGACTTGCTGTGTTCCAAGGTTTAGTTCTCAGTTGCCTTCTCAGTTACTTCTGTTTTTCTGATTGTGGAAACACAAAATTTAAAAATGAGGGGCAAAAATGTGTTTTCTTAAATCCTGACAGTGTTCAAGAACAGCTAATGGGTTTCAATGGAAGTGTCCTGTGTTTTGGGTTTTTTATTTCTACACAGAAAACTTTCCTTCCGAAAGCAGATTTTTCTACTGTCTGATTTGGAAATAACAGTGTAATAATGAGATTATCACTGAACTGCAGGACAAATGTAAATATAGTGCTCAGTGCCAACAACTGCAATAATTAGTAGATCCCACACAAACCTGATACATGAGCTAATTGTAGATTATGATTTGTTGATTAAGTCATTAATCCATTGACTCGCTTGCCAACCATGTAAGTTCTCATTCTCTCAGCTGTATTTGGCCATCTCTGGACAAATTCTCTGTAAGTCAGAGTTTTTCTTAAAGCCAAGTATGCTTGGCACTGTCTGGAACAGCTTAAGATGTTTTCAGCTTCTGGGGCTGCTTATTATCTTGTGAGCTTTTTCACTCAGCAGCTCTTTTTATTTTCAGCAGGAATGCATTCCCGCATTTTTATATACTGGAGATTTTCCTTTCTAGCTACATTTCAAGGGGTTGTTCTGCTTGTCTTGGCTTATCCTTACAATTTCTCTGTAGCTGATACCTCACTAGTGTGTATTTTGTGTGGAACATATTCTGTAAGTAACAAAAATGATTATTGTGGTTTTTGTGGTATAAAGGAGACTGAAGTTGTGTGTCAGAAAGGTGTAAGTGTCATTTTATCTTTGCTAAGTGAAGTCCCTTAACTCCACATTAAGTTCACTCTGGGAAGTCTTCAGTGCCCAAACGTCTATTGGTTTGAGCAATATGAAAAGAGGAAACAGCCTCAGGTTGTGACGGGGGAGGTTCAGGTTGGATATTTGGAAAAATTTCTTCGAAGGAAGGGTGGTCAGGCACTGGCACGGCTGCCCAGGGCAGGAGTGGAATGTCCGTCCCTGGGGGATTTAAGGCCTGTGGATGTTGCCCCTGGGGACAGTCCTGAGGAGTGGTTGGACTCGATGGTCTCAGCGGCTTTTCCAGGGTAACCAAGTGTGTGATTGCATTGTTGCAGTTCCCCCTGACATCGTGGGCGAGGAGCAGAACATGTCGGTGCTGCTGGGACAGGCGCTGGAGCTGCGGTGCCACAGCAGCGCCGTGCCCCCACCCCGCCTTGCCTGGCTCAGGGATGGGCGGCCCTTGCTGGAGAAGCCAGGCCTGAGCATCTCTGGAGATGGGAGCGTGCTCAAGGTAAACTGGGCAGGCAGGGCATGCTGGGGTTCCTTCCTGGGGAGTTACCCGCTCCGTGGAGGTGGGGCAGCATTGGGCTGTCTGGGGCAGATGCCTTAGGTTTTAACTATTATATTTTTTAAATCTTATACTGCTTAGTATGTAACTCTGAAACTTCATACAGCCTGTTAGCTACTGTTCTCACATCCTGGTTAGATGTAACAAATCCTCTCTGGGCCTGAACTCAAGGACACCTTTTTGTCCCAGGCCCCAAAATATGTAAACTAAAGCCTCTGACAGGAGGAGCAAACCTGGGGTAATTACATCGCTACCTGAAATTATAATTGGAGAATTAACCCTGATATGCAAATGGACCAAACTTACAAAAGTGTGAAGAACCCGTGACCCAGCGTCCATCTTGGGTGGAGCCCCTTGGAGGCTTTTGACTGCCCAGGGTGTACCTTTGAAGGCCCTTCAAATAAATACCTGCTTTCATTCTCTTAATCGTGTCTAGCCTCTTTTTAGGTAGCCACTTCAAGGCGTCAGGGCAGCAGAGAGTAGTGGGTGAGGAGGGAGGGATGTCAGAGACCCCAGCTGTTGCGTACTGAGCTTGCTGGATTCATGCTCTATTATTAATATTCAGAGAGACATATGTAAAAATAAAATTGAAACCTGAGCTCCCTCTCCCTGCCCGTTTCATGAATAATTATGTAGGAAGAAGAAACCCAGGTTTTCCTTTTGTTCCCAGATTGAAGGAGCTCAAGTGCAGGACGCTGGACGCTACACTTGTGAAGCGACAAATGTTGCTGGGAAAACTGAGAAGAACTATAATGTCAATATTTGGGGTAAGATGTATTAAGTTTATTCCAGGAATGGGCTGGAAGCTCAGAGCTGAATTATGATGTTAGACACTGAAATCCTCTGTCCTTCGTCAGCACTTGGTTGCTGAGGTATTTGTGCAGGGAAATGTAGTTGTATTTGCAGTACTTGAACAGGCCCAGGACAGTGCACACATTTTTCAAATTGCTTTAATTTAGTTCTAAATTAACACCAGTTACTCCAGAGGCCTTTGTTGGGCTTGCAGGAATGAGAGTAGTTAGAGCTGTAACTAGTGAGTGGCAGCCCTCCTCATGGCAGGGGGTTGGAACAAGATGATCTTTAAGGTCCCTTCCAGCCCACACCATTCTATGATGTATGATTCTATCATAAATAACTGAGTTTGGATCCATAGCTTTAATGCCATTTAAAGTAACATTCCAACTTTCCACTTATTGAGATGCTGAAGCATTGGAAATTCAGATAAATAAAAGCTGCCTTACTGAGCTTCTCTACAAACTTACTGTTGCTGAATCATAAAAACAGCTTTAATAATTTTTTTCTATGATTCTATGACGAATGTGGCTTAGGACATTATTTTAATAATTGCTTTTGAGGGGGTTTTCTGCACCATCATTTTCTTCCCATATACAAAATGAAATGTCCTTGTTTTGGTATTATAAATAAATTTCTTGCTTTGGAGTCACAAGACTAGAATTACCTATCAGGGTTTGTAGCACTAAAATGACGGTTTTTAGTACAGATTTCAAATCTGTCATTATTAAAAGACCCATCCATGGCATTTAAGTTAGAGGTGGGTGTTGCAGTACCATGCCATTTTCCCTTGCTGAAGCAAATACTGTGCAGGTCAACCTCTGCTCTCCTCTCTCCCTCTCAGATATTTGCACAGGACCTTTGCTGGAGGGATTGGGATTTATTCCTTTGTGCAATAAGACCATTCCAGTAGGATTTGAGTGGAGGGATAATTCTTTGCTAGTTAGCAGCTTTGATGGGATAAGCTTGATAGAAACCACAGGCTGTCTGTGAAAGCCATCTGTGGGTAATTGTTTGGAATTACAGTTTTAATTTACGCCCCAGCACCCAAAGTCCTCCTTGCCATATTTCAGAGTTTTAAATCGAGGAAACGTATCCTTCTGAGGATTGGTGAGATCCTGAGAGCTGAATGTGGATCCAGGAGCCAGCCCATGAGTTAAATGAAGAGAATGGCACAGGCTTGTCCTGACTGGAAGCAGGACAAATAAAGGGTAAAGCAGACCCTTTGCCATAAGGCTCTTGGCAGTGTTGTTTCAAACCCAACACGTCTGGTTGCTGCTGTAGAGCTGGAGGTCTCAGAAGGCGAAGCTGTCTACTGTCATATGCATTAAAAATGTGCTGCATAGGTTGTTCACCAGGGAGGTTTTATTTGCCAGGCTCAGCCTACATTCTCCTCTGCTCTTTTTTGGTTTCTACCTACGCCATTTTCATCTGATGAAAATGGTTCCCTGATTCCTAATAGGCAATTAGCCCTTCCCTAGGGATTGAACCAAAGTGCTTTAAGACTTTAAGAATCAGAGTCAAGCACTGGTCCCTTTGGTCTGCAGCTGGTTTAGAGTCACAGAGCTGTAAAGCAAAGATCCTTCTGTTGCAGGGTCAGAGGGATCGGATCAGGGGGCTGGGATCCATAGCCTTGGATGTGGCAGCCAGTGTGCTGATGCAGGAAAAATTCAAAGGAAGAGCGTAGGCTGAATTTTTAAAGTTACTGATGATGATCTCTGTGGGTTTATTAGCTGAGGCCATGAATGAGGCAGGCTCTTAGAGTTGGAGTCAGTTGACGAAGTCCCCCAAACCAGCTTTGTGCAGTGAAGTCCATTCAAAGGTAGCCCAAAATAAAGCCTGTGCCTACAGCAGCCCTCAGAGCCCAGAAGGATGGATGCAGTCATTCCCAAGTGTATTGTTCCCTACCCAGGGCCTGGTTAGCATTGAGGAGACAGTCCTCACCATTGCTTCAGAGCTGAATGGAAGAGATTTGCATGAGGGTCGTTTGGGGTTTACTGCTGGCTGGCAATGTATTGTTTCAAAGGCTGCACTTACTTGGCTTCTCTTTGCAGTGTCACCAAGTATTTCTGGCTCAGATGACAGCTCTCAGCTGACAGTCACGGAAGGGAGCTTGGTTAGCCTGATCTGTGAGTCCAGTGGCATCCCACCACCCAGTCTCACCTGGAAAAAGAATGGTGGGTAACTGTCCATTGTCTGTTTTATAAAGCAAATGGGATAATTCTGACCTGCTGGGTTTTCTTTTCATCTTGTGTACATTTTGGGTGGGTTTTTCTGAGGAGCTCAAGCATGCAGGTATCTGCACAGCTCTGACATTGAGTAGAATGAACTGCAGGAGCAGATTATTCCCCTCTCTGTATCTCACCTCTGCTTGGATTAGGTGTCACTGTTCCTAAAGGTGCAAGAGAAGTGCAGTGCTGAGATTGCTCAGCTGACAAAAACAAGATGTGGAGCACTTAATATGTTTATTTACCACGGGCCAGCAGGACAGCAGCATAGCTGCCCCTGGACCTCCCTGGAAGTGTTCCAGACCAGGGTAGATATGTTTTGAGCAAGTGGAAGGTGTCCCTGCCCATGGCAGGGGGTTGGAATGAGATGATCTTTAAGATCCCTTCCAACTCAAACCATTCTGGGATTGTAAGACTTGTTTGTGGATCCCAGGTATCAGGGCCAGGGTCACTGAGAGTCCCGTGGTGTGGAGTTGAGTCTCTGCCCTGGGATCCACTGCATAACACAGATTCTCTGAGCTGGTTTTAAATCTGCAGCCATGGCGTCCTGCCAAGTGGTAAAGATGCATGTAGTTGTAGTAATTGCTTTTGGGATTCACCAAACCCTGTCTCTCATCCCATCTTATTCAAGAGTAGTCCGCACACCTTTTGCTTTAGGGGTTAAAGTTACATTGCCAAACACCTTTTTAGGAATTGGCAGACAAAGCCAGCTATTTTCAGCACCTTCTTTTAAGCATTGACACTGTTGGAGACAGAATATAAGACAAAATAAGATAATTTACTACTCCAGTATGGTAATTCTTGTGTTACTAATCAATCTTACCTGTATTTGTGTTTTTCTTGGCAGCACAATTCAATATGGTATGTACTTGCTTTAATTAATTTTGGCTCATGGAAAGAGCAGGTTTTAATTACAAAACACTTTTTCTAATGCATCACATTTTCAGAGAATAGGAAGTTTTTCAAGTTGTTTTTAAATCCTGTCTCTTGGAAGCTTAAAAGTCCTTGTATGACATGTAAATGCACTGCAAGGCTAATGTGTGTACACTTAATGTCAGGAAGGAGACTTAAACCCGCTAAAAAATCTAGAAAAGCAGTTAGAAAGGAAAAGGAGTAGATTCTTCAGCATGTTTGATATTTGGTGCACTTTGTAGAGAGGACTTTAAATGCACAAGAGTGAAACCTGCCATGGCAGGTGCATTCCTTCTGTCTCGAAGTCTCCCTGCAGTTTGGAAAGATGAAGAATCTGAGGTCTCCAAGACTGAAGAATCTGCTCAGAGAATGCAGTGGGAGTTTGCTGTCACTGTTTCTGCTGAGGATTTCCTGAGCAGAAGCCTGTGACACACAACACACAGATGGTGTGAAAGCTAAATCATACATTTCTAAGCACTGGCTGTGCTGAGTGAGACAATTATATGCTGAAAAATGAGTCACATTTTACTGGAAGTGCTGAGCTTTCTGCTCAGTGGAGGTGTCCCAAACTCTGGATGGATGTGAGGGAGAGTCGGTGTGTTTTAGCTCAGGGTAGCCTGTGAAGTCAGTGGTTAATACAGAACGTCCTCAGGATCTGCTTGTGCCAAGTTCCTGCTCTCTGGGAAGACTCTGACAGAGCACTTTTAAAATGGGCAGTTGTGCAACTCAGTCCTTTGGAATGAGACAGTGGACTTCAGACCTCGTGATCTTCATTTGCTCCTGGCCACTCGTGTGGTTTTATCTGACAGAAGGTCTCTTGCAGGCTCTCTTGTGGTGCCGGAGCCGTCGGGAAGGGTGCGAGTGCTGTCTGGGGGCAGACAGCTCCAGGTTGCAGTTGCTGAGAGGTCTGATGCTGCATCTTACACTTGTATTGCTTCCAACGTGGCTGGGAGTGCCACCAAAGAGTACAGCCTGCAAGTGTACAGTAAGTGCCAGGAAAACTCTGATCACAGTTCACCAGTTCTTCAGTAATATTATGGGAGTGTGAGCAGGGCAGTGATGTTGAGCTGCAGGATCTCCAGAGGCCGGAGGACAATTTAGAGGTAGTTCAAGGAGAAGGTTAAGTCATTAAAATTTTGGCAATTTGGACTTGTAGCTTGACCAAGACATTGCATATCCCTGTGGAAAGTGCACAATCCAGGGATGTAACCCTTTTAGCCTTGTCCCCAAACTGCAGTAGTGATGACAACTGACTGAACCCAGATTACCCTTCATTCCCGTAGACTTTACTGTATTTTTGTCAGGAATAAAAGGAGGTATTTTTAAACAATTCCAAAGAGAAGAAAATCTTCCAAAATCTGTAGGGATTGACAGTGTTGGGGCAGTCTGTTTAAATTTTTTTTTTCTCATTTGCATTTTAAAAATTGCCTGTAAGTTAGCATTTTAAAAACCTTTTTTACTTTATGCAGTGGGAGAGGGGGAAAAGAGGTGATTTGTCTTTCACTGGCCCTGCTCCTCTGGAAAATTGACTGTTACTCTGCTCAGCAGCAGGTGAAGATTCTGAAGTGCAGCTTCCAGTTGACTCCTGCGCTGTGTCCCTTGCTCTTCCCTAGCTCGACCAACTATATCCAACAGCGGTCCCCACCCGTCGGAGGTCGTTGTCACCGAGGGAAGCGAAATGTCCCTGGAGTGTGAGGCTCAGGGCATTCCCGAGCCGGCAGTGATGTGGCTGAAGGACGGGCGGGCGCTGGACAGTGGCAGGGATGTGGCGGTGCTGGCCGAGGGCCGCGTCCTGTGGCTGGAGCGTGTCCAGGTGTCCGACAGCGGCCGCTACGTCTGCGTGGCCACCAACGCCGCCGGGCTGGCCGACAGGAAATATGACCTCAGCGTCCACAGTGAGTGGGGGCCACCTGTGGCGTGTGGAAATTCACCCCTGGGTGGCCAAGCAATGGTGTGGAGCTCAGTGCACCTCCTGGATCTGCTGCAGGGGATGCAGCTCCAGTTGCAGTGTTAGGCAAAGCCCAAATCCAAGTTTATAACTCCTGAATATTTTAAAATCATACCTCTCTGGTAATACTAACCCACTCCCAGTTGCTGAATTGCCCGAGATAACCAGGATATGGTACAATTTTACACGATATTGGGGTGAGTGTCATGGCGAGAAACACTGTTGTTGGAGAGAGAAATTAAGGTTTAACCAAGACACCCTGCTACTTGCCCTCAGTAAACTAATATTTGAGTGACACAACGTTTTGTGAGCAAAATTAATTTGTATTTGCTCTGAAGTATGGCTTTTCCTTACTCTTTGCTGTAGTTCCCCCAAGTATTGGTGGTTACCTGCAGCTGCCTGAAAACATCAGCATTGTGGAGAAGAATCCCATCTCCCTGGTTTGTGAAGCCTCAGGAATCCCCTTGCCCGCAATAATGTGGCTCAAGAATGGGTTGCCCATCACCCTGAACAGCTCGGTGCAAATCCTCTCAGGTACAAAAGCTGGAGGGCAAATGGCAACATCTCACTTTGTCATGCCCAGAAATACACTCCATTAGCTCTCCTATTTATTTTTCTCTACCTCTTCCTCTTCACAGTTGTTTTACCATTTTAAGAGGAAAAATCTTTGAAAGAACAAATGACAAAAACCAAAGCACATCTTTAATTTCTGTGAGTCTGTGTATGAAACCAAAGGGAGCCTCAGAGATGAGTGCGTGTAAAAGCATTTCTGGCCGTGTTGTTTCTTTGACCTCGGGTTTGCCACTGGCAAGTAGAAATCTCATGACAATAAATTTTGATGGAGTTTCTAATACTCTGTGATAGCCACCATGCAAAGCCTGCATCATGAAAAGATGATCAGAAAGATCAAGAAAACTATCTGACAGGTTAAGAGCTGGAAGATGTTTAAGAGCTCAGCTAAGATCGCATTTGAAGCTGATAAGCTTCAGGATATTTTAATCAATGCAGCTTTTAATGTTATGGATAGTCCTGTCCTCTGCTTTCCCATTTTTGCATATGGTGCATGGAAAAAGGAGTGGGTGTGTGATCGTTTCCCAGTATGAACCTGGCTCTGGGAGCTGTTGTGTCAAGTTGCCATCAACAAAAATAACATCTTCTGGGCTTGATTGTTTCTGTCCCATCTGTTGCTTTCTACACCCACACTAATTTCACCTCCCGGATCACCGAGTTGGGAAGGGAGAGACAAAAAGATGTTTGTTGTCTCTGGATGTTGGCTGTGTGGGAGAAGAAACATGCCAGGACTCGAGGCTTTGCCTTCCTGCAAACTTTGTGCTTCATAAAGCCGCACGTTGTGGTAGTGAACTGTAACCAACATGGCACTTGGAGCTTTATTTGTGCTTGTACAGCTGTAAAAAACAGCAACAACAACAACAATCCTCCTCTAATTTTGGAGTTTAATGCTTTGCCAAAGCAAGATTTTGGTTCTGTTGATTGAAAACATACTTGGCATAGCAGATAATTTCAGTGTGTGGACACACTACTGGCAGCTTTTAGTTAGTTAATTCAGATCATGGAATCACAGAATATCTTGAGCTGGAGAGGCCCCACAATGACCATCCAGTCCAACTCCTGACCCTGCACAAGACACCCCAACAACCCCACCCAGTGCCTGAGAGCATTGCCCAGATACTGATGTTTGCTTTTGATGATCCTTCCTCCATATCTTCTAGGAAAAATTTAAAAAATCCAGTGTATCCCACCTGCTTCCCATGCAGCCCATGCCTGAAGCTGCACATTGGCTTTAGGAACGAGAAGAGCTTTTGTTTAGCCAAATGTAGAAAATCTGCCCTACCTCGGCACTGGAGGCCTGGGTGTGCCCTGGTGTGTGATGCCAGAGGAGGTCACAGTCTCCTGCAGGCAGGTTTCTGCTTCTGCTTTGGCCTTGTGCAGGGGTGGATGGGAAAAGGGATCAGGGAGACACGAGGCTGGAAGACTTGAGCCTTCCTCAGGCTCCCAGTGCTCCTTCCAGCAGGCAGGATTCCTTGGGCAGAGGTGCATCCAGTAACCAGCTCAGCAGTTTGTTCCTCCAAGTGCATGACCAGGATCATCACTTTCTGGGCTATGTCCCAACAGGATAGCCACAGGCAGGAGCTGCCCAGGGCAGCCGTGGTGTGGGTTAGGGAATGGTTGCTGATGGGAGAACTGCTAACCAGAAACTTGGAAAAGCTGCAGGCTGGCTGCCACCTTTGGTTTCACACTCAAATTCTCCCTGATGTCAGTTCTGCTGTTCCTCTGCCAAAAAGCAAGGAAAGAGAAGTTACTCTGCTATGGCAAAGCAGGGATATTCCTGGTCTTTGGTCCAACATACTTGCAAATCTTCCTTTTAAATGAATGTGTCTCTGCAAAGGTGACCTGACAACTACAGAGTTTAGAGGAATTGTTCTTTGAAACCATTGCATGTAGACCAGTGCTATTATCAGCTGTTACTATTGATGGCACAATTAATGCAAATGATAGAAGGGAGAAGTGGAATTTTATTCCTTCTCTATATATGTGAAAATACCTTAAGGGTATTTGTAACACAATGCGTTTATAAAAATAAGCTTATTTTTGTGTGTACATGTGTACACGCGTAAAAAGCACTGACAAGGCATTATTAATTTTCCTGAATATTCATCTAGAGTCTCAGTATAACAAAGTATAGCAGAGTGAAAACCTTGCTGTCTGAAGCACTGTATGCTGTCCCAATTTCCTGCCCAGAAGTGTGTGTTGCGAGCATAGCATTCCTGCCACATCCCAAGTGCCGACTCATGAATCCTGTGCAGGGGAGCAGGGTGTGTGTGCCCTGCCCAGCCCTTGGCTGGTGTTGGGTGGCAGAGCAGGGTGTGTGTGCCCTGCCCAGCCTTGGACGGGTGCTGGTCAGAGCAAGACTCTGATGCTGTTCTGGCTGTCTCAGGAGGCCAGACGCTGCGACTCAGCCCCACGGGCACGGCAGATGAGGGACATTACACGTGTGTGGCGACCAACGCTGCAGGGGAGGCCAGGAAGGAGTTCCACCTCTCTGTCCTGGGTGAGTACATGCTTGGGTTTGGGGCAGCACAATAGAGGGGTTTGGACAGTAAGGGGGGGGGCATTCTGTATACTTTGTTGGTATTTTAAAAAATATTATGCCAAAACATATGTCATTAGGGAAAAAAATAAGTCAATTTGATACCACAGACAGAAAATCAGGTTGTAAAAAGAAGCTTCTACATAGAATCATAGAAACCTGGAAGGACTTAGGTTGGAAGGGACCTTAAAGCCTGCCTCGTTCTTCCCCCCGCCATGGGCACCACTATCCCAGGTTGCTCCAAGCCCTATCCAGCCTGGCCTTGGGCACTTTCAGAGATGGCAACCTGTGCCAGGGCCTCCCCACCCTCACAGGGAAGGATTCTTTCCCAATATCCCATCTATCCCTGGCCTCTGGCAGTAGGAAGCAATTACCCCTTGTCCTGTCCCTCCAGGCTCTTTTCCAAAGTCTCTCTCCAGCTCTCTTGGAGCCCCTTTAGGCACTGGAACGTGCTCCAAAATCTCCCCAGAGACTTCTCTTCTCCAGGATCAGCAATCCCAACTCCAATACAGAGGAAACCTTCAGTCAGCAGAGCCTTTGGTATGACAAAGGATATAAACCAATGTGGTAGGGGGTGATCCTGCTGATGTACTTACACCAGGAGTTGTCCAGCAGGCTCTTTAGATGCCTAAAGATTTAGATTTGGAACCACTAATGTACTATTTTACCACATTGCTTAGTTTTGCAAACCAGTATTTTCCTGAGAAAACACTACTTTTCACTTTAGTAACTGTTATTTTTATCAATAACTCTCTAGCCTGGCACAGTGCAGGATTTCTCACAGCATTTCTGTGTAGAATTTTGTTCTAAGTTTCCTTTCTCTGCGATGCTGAGCACCCTCCTCCTCCCTTGCCTTCAGCTGACTTGGGTATATTCAGCCTGTAAATGATAACTCCCGTTCAAGTCAGTTCATGTTTATTTGATGAGCTCATGGAAGTGTAAGTGTGGTAGGATGGAAGAGATGGATAAACACTGGAAAGCATTCATTGTCTGACTGTTTTCTTTGGAGGGTTTTAGTAGCAGGGTGTTCTTGAGGGTTCTGGGAATCTCTGTTACATAGGCTTTGTTTGTCTTGAAGAAAAATGCTCGATGAGGCTGATTTCAAGTGGAAAATTCCATTGTTCAGTCTTCTCTTCCCTCCCCCCAGTAATTTCTTTGTCTTTCTAGAGGAAAGTTACTGGAATGGGGCCTGACAGTGGCACAAAATCCTTACCAGTCACTGTCAGTGGGAACTGTACACAGACATGCCAGGGTTTCTCTGGGTTATTGTAGGAGGTGCAGCAGTTTGCAGGCAGAGCTTGGTGTAATAAGCACAGTATTTATATATTTGAAAAGGGTTTGGTGTGGCTTTGCCATATTTTTGAAATTAAGATGTGTTGATGACTTACTGTATTATTTTGGTGTCAAAGTGATGAGCTGCTGTCTTTGTTTATAAATAGTAGTAACTTTTGGCCTGACTTATGTCCTGAACTTTATGATTTTAAGTTTTGTTTCCCCCCATCTGTTTCCTTCACTCTAGTTTGAATCTTTCATTAGTTATCAAGAATCTGGTGTACCATTCTTGTCTCTGTTGACAATGAATTCTGCATATTTCCGTGATTCTCCTTTTCTAAAATGTTTGCTTCCAGCAATGAGCTAGATTGCAAATAAGCTGCTAAATATATTTTAATTCCTTTCTTCTTAGGTCTTCTATCTAGGCTGAAACTTCGCATTTTGCAGGATTATTAAAGCAAAAATCTGGCTCCTTACTCTGACATTTTTGTTACGAAACTTCCCATGTCTCCTGGAGATGGAGCTGCTTTCTGATAACTACAGGTCTCCTTTTCAACCTGTTATACTACATGTCTACTTTGACATGTTGTGCCAGTTTCTTTTGGCCTGATCTACAAATGCCTCTGCTTTGAAAGAAATAATTGATCACAGCTCTTAACCACCATAGCTGCTCCCCAGCACCCTCATAACCTGCCCTCCTCATCCAAGAGCACAAGTTGACCAGGATTGTTTGGAAATGTGTCGGCCACGTCAGCCATACAGTAGGAGTTTCCTTGCCTTGAATTGGCTGTCTGGGAGGTGGGATAGCTATTTTAGGGGTTTTATCTTGTATTTCCCTAGACAAATGTACCACAGCAAGGTGCCTTTAGACCTATGTAGTGTGTTCGTTCCTGTATGGAATTAGCTGTATTTGCAGAGAACTCTGATAGGCTGTGGCACAGCATTCACTTATTGGGAATCTGTTGTATTGCTCTTGGTTTTTTATGGCAGTTACTGTGTAACCAAACACAAACAATGGTGAGTTTGTTTTCCTAATCCCTTGTTCCTGGACTCATCCTTTCTAGCAGGATCATCAAGCAGTATTTCAGTGTTGCAAGGAATTCTTGCTGATGTCTCCTTGTCTGTTGCAGTGCCTCCAGGGATTGTGGGGGAAAATACACTGGAAGATGTGAAAGTGAAAGAGAAGCATGGAGTTACCCTGACGTGTGAGGTGACAGGTAAAAGAACAGTTTATGATTTACCTTTGCTCACCAAAGCCGTGGTTAGATCACTACTGGTGCTGCACAGTGTGATTTTAATGGGATTTCAGTTCAGTGGGAACTGAATCTCAGGGTTAACTGTGGTGCTTAGAGTAGGACTGTGCACTCCTTGTAAAGGTTGGATGAGATGAACCAAGAGGGATGTTGCTGTGATATTTTTTCTTCAAAGGCCTATGCAATTTCAGAGAAGGTGTATATCACTTCAGGAAGTTCAAAGACTTCAGAATGCATATTCCAAAACTTCCCCCCACAGGATGTACTTGAAAAGCACACCTGAAACTGTATTTTCCTGTTTCTCGGAAATCTTGATCTATCCTTGAGGTTATGCACCAAGTCATGTTTGCCATTTTCCCTACTCCATCAAGGGAACCCCGTGCCGCAGGTCACGTGGCTGAAGGATGGGCAGGCTCTGGCCAAGGCTGGGGATCCCAGGATCGTGTCCAACGGGCAATCCCTGCAGATCTCCGAGGCGCAGCTCCTGGACACGGGCCGGTACACGTGTCTGGCGTCCAACACTGCTGGGGACAGGAGCAAAACCTACAGCCTCAATGTGCTCGGTGAGCAGCTGGGCTGCCTCTGCCAGAGTAACGGGTAGATTGGGGAGAAGGGGAGTCCCATTGGAGTTCTGCAGGGCTTTATTGACAGCAGTGCACAAGTTGCCTGCCTATGATTAGAATTTTACATCTTAGTGGTTGATAAGTGATAGCAGTTTAATAGAAACACCAGTGCTGTGCTTTAGACAGCAGAGCTGGAACGCAGGGAACCATAACAGGATGTCATCCTTATGGAATGGGTGGGACAGCACTTTGGATTATTGTGATTCAAGGAAGGAGCATCTGAAGAGCATTTCAGATTGTGATCTCTTCAGAAAAGCTGAAACCATCTGCACTTCTCACTTTGTTTTGTTTTTTTTTTTCCATGAGGGTTATTGCACAATGAAGTGCAAACAATGGTGAGTTTGTTTTCCACAGCCTTGTTTGCTAGGCTCTTCACTCCTTCCAGGATCATCAAGCAGCAGCTCTGCTCAAGGAGTGGTGGCTGGATTTCTGGGGACCTGTGCTTGACAAAGGCACAGGTGGGAGTGAATTCCACTGATTTGGGATCACTGCTGACTTCAGGACAAAACATAGAACTAGCTGAGTGTTGTCTGGGTTTTGGTGCTCCTTGTAGGAATGCCTCCCAGCTAGCTGATGCTGCAGCCAGATTCCTAGACTGAACAGGGACTGAAATAGGACTCTGAAATAGGCTTTTCAGAGAGGGGCTTTCTTCCCTGTGGTTACTGATTTTGTTGTTCCCAGTGGCTCCAAGCATTGTGGGAGCAGACAGCCAAGGGAATGCAGAGGATGTCACTGTTATCCTCAACAGCCCCACCTCGCTGGTCTGTGAAGCTTATTCCTACCCCCCAGCCACCATCACCTGGCTGAAAGATGGGAATCCTTTAGAGTCCAGCAGAAACATCCACATTCTGCCAGGTAAACTCTGTTCTTATTGAGAAATAACACCTAATTCTTTTATTGCATATTTTTCTGTCACAGACTTCTTTAAAAAAATCAAAGGATATATTTCTGTCAAGTGCAATGCACTGGCACAGGGTGCCCAGAGAAGCTGTGGCTGCCCCATCCCTGAACGTGTCCAAGACCAGGTTGGATGGGGCTTGGAGCACCCTGGGCTAGTGGAAGGTGTCCTTGCCCATGGCTGGGGCTGGCACTGAATGGGCTTGACGTTCCTTTCAACCCAAACCATTCTCAGATTCTCTGTACTTCTCTAGCGTTTCCCATTCCAATATTTTTAAGTGCTTCACAATTAACTGATTGTTTATTTGTGTTTTATTATGTATTTATCGTTTTGTACCATCAAGCAAAGTAATGGGAAAATTCATATGAGTTAATGATGAATATAAATGACTTGCAATTAAGTGTGGAAATTAGATGGAGAGAGATATAGATTAGTAAAGAGAGTGAGGTGGGATTTTTCTAGGTCATTAGTAGTTTGCCTACTACTATTTTTAGTTAGTAGAATAACTTTTCCCTAGTACTTGTGGAGGTGGAAAATGGGAACAAGCTTCAGAGGGAACACTGGAGAACTGTAGATGAACAAGTACCTCACCTTGTTAACTGCAAGTGTTCAGAGAAAGAATGAGTCCTGACTAAATATCTTCAAGAAACTCCCTGCACAAATTTCTTGATGAAATTTCTTAACAAAATTCCCAAGAATCCATAAGCAACGGGAGCTGTGATCCACAGCACCGCCATGAATCATGCACTCATTTGTTACACATGGTAGTAAGCAGTCAGGTTCTCTGCTCTTCTCAGGGCGGATTTTGGACCAAAGAGTTGGAAATATGCTGCAGGAAGTATTTCAATAACTGGGAAGCAATAGCATGGTGTGGGTGCTATTAAAGGTTGGTGTCTTTGGCAGGTGGGCGGACCCTGCAGATCCTGAATGCCCAGCAGGACAGTGCTGGAAGATACACCTGCGTAGCCACAAATGAGGCTGGGAAGGCTCTGAGGCACTATGAAGTGAAAGTCTACAGTATGGCAGTGCTTTCAGTTTTTGAAATTAGTTTTTATTTTGCATTCTTCCTTTTTCCCCATTGCAGTATTGTCTGACTTGGTGAATATAAGGTTTCCTATTAATGGCTTTGCTGAGCAAATATCTGCATTAGCTCCTGACATTGCTGGAGGAAAGACACCAGAAAAGTTGATTGTTGCATCCTTTGCAATGCTACAGTTGGGCTAAAAGTCTTCATATCACCCAGGGAAGGACATTTAAGAAACACTGAACTCTAGTTTCCTCTGAAATGGTTCTTTTGGTGCTGATTTTCAAGTCAGATGAGTGCAGCACAAGGGGAGATGGGAGCAGAGAATCGCCTGAGCACAGAAACCATTTAGAAAAACAAGAGGGGGCCTCTAACATCTAGTGGGACACTTACTTAAGGAAGGTAAAACAGGAGGATACTATTTTTATATCCTTCAATAAAATTCCATATGCACGAAAGTTTTCCCATTCAAGTCTTTCTGTCAGCACATTGTCCTTTGAGCATCTGGGCCTAAATACTCAATTTTAATGCTCAAGCTCTTCATTATGGGCTCAATCGAGTGTGATTTTTACCTTTTCTTAAAATTTCCATAAAGTCTGATTTGGAATTGGTTTGATTCCCTTACAGTAACCATACTGTTATTTAATTACACTAAGTCCCTATTAAGGCCCCACTGGATTTGGAATCACGAGAAGATGACAAAAGTGTTCATTACTGATGCATGGCTATGTGGGAACGTAACGCCCTCCACCCCCCAATGCCATTGCAACTGTCAGTTATTAGGATACTGTAAGTATTAGGGGAGAATTTAAAAATTCCCCATGGAAAAAAAGAGTGGAAAATGCTATGAAAGCATTTTACATAATTTCAGAAATATTATGAGACCAAGCCGGGGGGTAGCTGAAGAATTTTGAAACATTCTGTTTTCCTTCTGTTTCAGAAAGAAACAGGATTTTGCAACACTGAGATTTCAATGGGGTGGAAATGTTGAGTTTTGACCAGCTACTCCAAATGTGGACTTAGGATCAAACATGTTTCTGGGAATATTAGTTTCCATTAAAATGCACTTTAATGACTACAATACCCTGAACTTTGTAGAATTGAAGCCAGGCACTTAATAATGAAGTGCTGTAGTTAGATAGGGCTGTAGTCAGGTTTGCATGTTTAAAAGTGTTGAACACTGTTTTGTATATTTTTGTACATAATAACTGTACTAGAAATGGCTGAAAATGCACACACACACACGCGCATATATATTGGCTGTGGGCAAGAGGCAATTTACTGGGGGAATACACTTGCTTTCCCTTAAGTTATCATCTGGGATCTCCATTTTTCGAGTTAATGTTGAAATGCTGCAGCAGCCAGTAAGCCATGACAGTGTCTCACCTCTCTGCCTTTTGTCTGTGTGCAGTTCCACCCACCATTGCCAAAGGGGATATCTCAGAGACAGGGTTGTCCCCCAAGGAGGTGAAGATCAAAGTGAACCACAGCCTGACCCTGGAATGTGAAGCTCACGGCATTCCTGCTGCTGCCATCAGCTGGTACAAGGATGGACAGGCGAGTCACGAACTTGATTCCTTCCTCTGAGGGGATGTGGGACAGGGACAACTGTGTATTCCCTGTCCTTGGAAACAGCATCCATGCAGGGCAGCAGGAGTCACCCTCACTCCCTGCTGCTGGCAGCATCACTCCCTGGCAGCCTGGGGTGTTTGCTGGCACCGACCTCTGCAAATCATCATCCTGGCTTTTGGTGGGTGCCTGGCAATGTCTGAGAGGCTGGGGCTGGAGGTTCCAGGCCTGGCACTGGCCTGTCCTGTGAGAGGGAGCGCCCTTCCTGGCAGGAGCATACCATGGTGTGACCACAGGGCCCGTGGCTGTTGTGTAAAGCCCTCAAAGGCCCTGTTACAGATGGTTCCCTCAAGTGCTACCCTTGCAGAAGTTGCAGAGCCTCCCCCTCAGTCCTGGCATAGCTTACAAAGCCACAAGAGCATCTGGCTGCTCCCGGGGGGTGAGGCACGAGTCCTGCCACACACAGCGCTCCATGGATCTGTCTGGAGAGCTTGGCAAGGGCAGGGCCACAGGGACAGACTGAAATACAGCACAAGGCATGAATAAAAAAGGAGCTGTGCTACTCTTCTGTAGGAAAGGAGAAGTATAATCTCTTGCTTGAGCTGTTCCTGGTAGGGCACTCATCATGGAATAGCTCTTCCTGGATTTAACGAGCATGCCGGAATAACCCGGATGATCACACTCTGGCTGTTTCAGGTGTGCCCTGCTGTTCTGAGATCCCTGGGAGTCCTGGTTCTATTGCCAAAGAAAAACTCAATTTGGGGAGTTAAGAGGTCCCCAAAGGCAGTGGCTGTGCACAGCTGGCTGCCACTGGCACAGCACCTGCTGCTCCTTAGGCTGCTCTGGATGAAGGGCTCTCGCTCCTGTCTGTGGACTGAAAGAATTGTCCCTTGCAGGCCAGGAGTTCAGTGCTGACTCCCTAATCATGGAAACATGGGCTCATGGCATGGTTTGTGTTGGAAGGGACCTCAAAGCCCATCCAGTTCCACCCCTGCCATGGGCAGGGACACCTCCCACTAGACCAGGCTGTTGATGTAGATGAGCACATCTAATGTGTTCTGGATTCACTGCTGGCACACAGGCTGTGTCACTGCAACCTCTGCTGTCACATGTGAGCCACATTCTGGCACAGTAACATCTAATCCTGTGTCTCTCTGTGCTGCTGCTCTGTCCATTCTGTGTTCACACCATGTCCTTGCTGGGCAGCAGATCTGTAGGTTGGGATAGATCCATTTGTTCACCTCACAGAAAGCTGGTAGTTTTCCATGTATTGGAAACTTGGCCAGTGAGCTCAGGGATTGGATCAGCCTGATTGGATCCAATGTCACAAGAGCCCTGGCCTGATGGGGATGGCATTGCTCCTCTCAGCAGCATGCTGGGACTAGGTGTGGTGGAAAATCACATCCTTGAGGAGACCAGCCACCATGATCAGAAGGATGAAGATGCAGAGTTTCTGACAACCATGAAAAGAAGATTGTCTCCAGGAACTTGGAGCTTGATTGAGTTTACTCATATTACTCCCACAAATCTGGCTATTTCTAGTGTGTGCTTTGCTGAGTATTAATTTTCATTTGAATTGACATTGCAGCCACTGGAGGGAGATGACCATGTCCTGATCCAGGGCAGTGGCCACACCCTGCACATCAAGGAGGCCCAGGTGTCAGACACGGGGCGTTACACTTGTCTGGCCTCCAACATTGCTGGGGACGATGAGCTGGAGTTCGATGTAAATATACAAGGTAAAAGGGTAACAAAACTCTCCTGGTAGCCTGCTTTTCTAGTATGCTGGGATGTTGGAATTAATAATTTTATGTCCTTTATGCTTGTGTGGTCAGACCCAATGCTTTTGAATTTAGTGTGGCTTTGATTTCAGGGATATTTTGCTCGTCACCGACATGCAGTATTTGATTATTCTTTTATATGTTGTGTTTCTGAAGTTAGTGCTATGACATAGCAACTCTGATCTTCCTCTAAACGCCATGAAAAATTTGAATTTATTTTAAACTTAGACGTATTTTATTTTTCTGTTTTGAGTAGTATTTAGAGGCCCCAGACATAGGCATCCTATTGGCCTACTGTGTGTAAATACAAGAAGACAATCATGAGTAATTTCAGAAAATTTAGACAAAATGAGAGCTTGAGTGAAACCAGATACCTCATTGTTTAAGTATTTTTGTTGATGAATACCCTCTGTGTTTGTTACCAGGTCATCTTACACTGTTATTTATTACTCTTAAAAAAACCCTCAGTAAATTGCTCAGTTGTTCATTCTAGAACTAGAATTTTCCGGTGTAACTTAAAGTTGGGGGAGGGATTGATTTAATACACTTAATTTTTATTGCTGCTATTGAGCATTACAATACCTTCTCATTTCTTGACTTTAAAACCAGCTATTTCTGCTGCAAAATGCTAACATTTTTCCTCTTCTTTGTTGTAGTTCCTCCTAGCTTCCAAAAGCCTTACAGGGAATGGGAAGCTGGGAACATGGTGGATGCAGAAAGAGGTGGAAAAAGTAAAGATGTGATTGTCAACAACCCCCTCTCACTGTACTGTGAGACCAATGCTGTTCCTCCCCCTGTGCTCACGTGGTTTAAGGACGGGCATCCCCTGAGCTCCAGTGACAGAGTGCTTGTCCTGCCAGGTGGGTGTTCAGCTGGCACTCTCTGGCCCTACACCAAGGTGATCAGAGGGATGGAGCCCTTCTCCTGTGAGGAAAGGTTGGGAGAGTTGGGATTGTTCAGCTGGAGAAGAGAATCTTCAGGGTGACCTCGTTGTGGCCTTCCAGTGCCTGAAGGGGCTGATAGGAAAGATGGAGAGAGACAATTTACTAGGGATGGAGGGACAGGACAAGGGGGAATGGACTCAAAAGAGAATGGGTTTAGATTGGATGTTGGGATGCAATTCTTGGCTATGAGGGTAGAGTGGCCCTGGCACAGGGTGCCCAGAGAAGCTGTGGCTGCCGCTGGATCCCTGGAAGTGTCCAAGGCCAGGCTGGATGGGGCTTGGAGCAACCTGGGATAGTGGAAATGTCGCTGTCCATGGCAGGGGGTGGCACTGGGTGATCTCTATGGCCCCTTCAAACCCAGACTGTTCTGTGGTTAAGAAATGGCCTTAGTGCTGGTATCTGTGTATTGATGACACACTTCTCCCCTTCAGGACACTTCTTTAATGTTCTTTTCAGGCTTTGTTGGCTGAAAATGTTTCTCTCTAGTCCTTGGCCTTAAATTGTGTTCTTTAATTTAAGAAGTAGTCCCTAAAATGGTGTAAATGTCAGCATTGAACTCTCACAGTGAATCCTGGAATCGCAGAAAGGCTCATCTCATTCCACTCCCTGCCACGGGCAGGGACACCTTCCACAATCCCAGGTTGCTTCAAGCCCCGTCCAACCTGGCCTTGGACGCTTCCATGTGTTGCAAAATGAAATACAATGATACCTTCTCTTTGATGTGTTCCTGATTTATTTCCTTATTAAATTTGCTTTAACAAAAAGATAATTGGAGTAGAAAAGCCTCTTAAACAAGGAGTGAGGTATGGAAAACATGTTTGCAGCAGAAAAATGGCCATGCTCTCCTACCTAAGCTTATGTGGGGAAGGGAAAGAGCTGCCTACAGTCATGAGTGTTGCTATGCAGAGATGGTTTGGGATGGAGTGTTTAAAGAAGGGCAGTGGTAAAAGGGTAGCACCTGGTTGTTCGTCTTGTTCATCTCTTGAGAGAGCAATGACAAACACTCCCAAAGTGTATTCCTAAGATTTCCTCTCCTTCTGAAGGTATTTATATAGATATGCTTTAATGAGGAATAGAATGAAAAGTACTTCTAAACCTCAGAAATGCACAGAAGAAATGCACAGAAATGTCAGTTTGGGACAGAAGATTCTGTGCTTATATTTCCTTTTGGCTGTTAGTTCTGTGCCACCTTGCTGAGCAATGTTTCTATTTTTGATAGAAGAATAATGCCTGGCTGCATATTGCTGCAGCATGTTCTTCTTTTATGTGGAATTAATTGCTCTTTTCTAGCATTTCAGTATGAGCATGGCTGCACTCCAACTATCCACTGGTGGAAAAAGTAGCTAGGAAATAAAACCCTTTAGTTACTTGTAATTCAGACCAAATGCTGACCATTCATAAATTTGCTTGCTCAGGTCTCTCGTGGGATATGTGGAGATGATGGAGAGTGCTTGATGCTGCCTTGGACTTTTGTTTGCAGGAGGCCGGGTGCTGCAGATCGCACGCGCACGGGCGGGGGACGCCGGCAGATACATGTGTGTGGCGGTCAACGAGGCGGGGCAGGACTCCATCCACTACGACGTCCGAGTGCTCTGTGAGCTTCCCTTCTCCTCTAAGTGCCAAAAAAGGCTTCTGTGCAAAGTAACCAACCATTACAGTCCAGGAGTCCTTAGTGTTTTTAATGTTTATTTGTAAACTGTGGCATTAATGTGTTTAGGATGCTAGAGTTGCACAGCTGTACAGAACTGTGTGATCAGAGTGTTGGTGTTGTAAGTTCAGTGTGTGTAGGTTATTATTACAGGAACTCACTTGTGTTACACCTCTCACCATTCACCAGAAAGAAAAGCATAGGTAAAAACCCAGCTTTTATCTTGGTATCTCTTGTTCTCTCTTCATCTTGCCATTGAGACTTTTCTCTTTCTTTATTTTGGCCATCATTTTCCACAATACCTGCAGAACTCTCAAAAGCCTGAAGGGAATTGAGGATTTAGATTGATGAATGCCGCACAACCATTTCGATGACCTTTTTTGTCTATGGATATACTCAATATTTTAGCTTTGGGGAATACTTACTTCTTTACCTCTGTGGCTGTGTGATACCACTGAAATATTGATTTATTGTTACAAAGGTGTCCTGCCTTGGAAATCATCTTTTATTTTGATGACAAAGAACACAGTGGAATAACTGGAAGATGGGTTTTCACCTCTCCTTCTCTCTGTGTGCTGTGAATAAATGTAGTTCTGCTGCAGTCCTTGTAGTTCCAGCTGAACTACTCATGGGATGGCTTTATCTTTCACTGGATTCACTGGAGGTTTCACTCCTTCCTCCTGCAAAAACCCAGTCTAATCTCCCAGCCACCTGAGAGGTGCTGAGAGAGTGTTCTCCTCACCTTTGCTCCCTGCAGTTCCCCCATCCATCAATGGAGCTGCCGGGGACCTGCCTGAGGAGGTGACTGTGCTGGTGAGCAAGGAGGCAGCCATGGATTGCATTCCCAGTGGGAGCCCTTCCCCAAGGATCACCTGGCAGAAGGATGGCCAGCTCCTGGCAGAGGATGACAAACACACGTTTCTGTCCAATGGAAGGAGGTTACAGGTAGCTCATAGTGAAAAACTGGGTTTTGGCTACAAAAAACTGTCTGGTTTTGCTGGGTAGGAGGCATTTTCTTTCTCCTACAAGGTGCTGCAAACATAAGAAGTTTTTGTCCCTTGTTCCTGTCCCTCACCTGCTGCTTCTCACTCCCGTGTAGTTCCCTCAGATCCAGCCGTTTGTGGGATCGTGCTGTGAACCACATCAGTGAAATCGCTTGCTTTAAAATATTACTGACTTTTTTTGAGAAAATAGTGAAAATAGTTCTGAAGAACTGCCCACTGATGAATGAAATTCAATGAAACTATGAGAGCAGAGAGCTGGACTTAATCCTCTCCACTTGCTTCTTTGGTAATGAGTTGTCTACGTATTAGCTCCACAGCCATATTTTGTCTTTTTTTGCCTTAGATTTTGAATTCCCAAATAACAGATACTGGCAGGTATGTCTGCGTTGCAGAAAACATAGCTGGAAGTGCCAAGAAGTATTTTAACCTCAATGTTCACAGTAAGTACAGTCATCCATAACTTCTGTCTTCTGTCAAATGCTTGTTTAGCTTGGATGTGTTATTTTTAGCAGAGTGCTCAGACTCCCTCAGCTTCATTCTTGTGAGTCCTACTGGGTGTGGAGATTCTGACAGACCAGAACTCTAATATCAGTTTAAGGTACCTTGACAACATATAGCTCTTGGTACCACATGGCTTTGGCTCCTCATACGTGTTCCAGAGAGCTCAGAATTGTTACTGAGGGAGCCTGGTGTGGTGGCTGCGTTCGCCCTGTTGGGGCTGCTGAGCCCTGGAATCATGAATTATAAGCAGGTTGGATTATAGTCCGTTTTGATACATCAGAAAATACATTTTTTCAAAGAAATTAATGATAGAAAGCATTAAATAAAGATACACAGCTTGTAAAAGTTTGGGTTTTAGAAATGTGCCTTTTGAGGTTCCTGTCTGTTCTCTATGTTTGGTTTTCATGTGGAGTTACAATAGGGTTAAAATAAATGTTGGCCTTAAGCATCAGAAGTCTAAAACAAATACAATCGAGACATTTTTGATAGAACAGTCTCCACCACCTTCCCTTCTCTCTCCTGATAACTTCAGAAAATCAGGACATTTCTAATTAACATTTGAGAGTAAACCCAAACTTCCCTTTCTATTTCTGCCCACTTTCAGCTTTCCATCCTGATGAGCAAAGAAGCACCAATTCCTCTGCACCATTCTATGTTTCAGCCTGCCAAGGAATACTGGCAGCTACATCTTTATCTGACAGAAAACAAGGGCTGTCCTTTCTCCCACCTAAAGACAGTACCAGCATCCCAGGAATGTGAGGAGTCAGTTTATTGCACACAGAATAATTGTATTTTTTCCTCTGTCACATATGCAGTAAATTTACCTACTACGTGGCACAGATTGATAGCACTTTTTGCTACTCAATAATGCATTTAGCCAAAAGTAGTGTTGTTATGGGAAGACTTTGCCCTGGACTTGTTCTCTAAGAAGTTATTTTCTTTCAGTGGAGTCTGTCCAGATTTCCTGATGTGTGAGTTTTGCTTTTAAATCAAAATATTTCACTTTTCCTGACATTTGTGTTTAAATTTAAACTTCTGTCTTAAAAATATTTGGTTTTAGTGACTATGGCTTAATACTATGCTCTTAAAAGAAATATTTGCATGAAAACAATTTTAACTCAACAGTATTACCAGCTTAGGTCTGTTTTTCTTAATGCAGTTTAATTTGAAAAATTCGAGCGTAGCTGTTCAGGAAAAGACCACACAGGGTGAAGCACTAAGGAAAATACATTATCAGTAAGCAGCAGGATCTGTGTTTTGTCAAAACACAGTGTCAAAAAAAAGGCTATTTCCCAGCATTTTTATGTGTTTCTAATAGAACTGCTCTCATAAATTTAAATAAAATATTAAAGATGCTGCTCTTTATTAAGTTGAAAAATTCACTTCTGGTCTCCAAGGTGAGTAATAAAACTAATATACCACCTTTTAAAACACAAGAAATAAGCACCCAGATTTAAAATAATAGGGAATTAATAGGTATTTTTCATGCTGAGGGCTGTATTTGAGCCCATGACTTTGTCCTTATGCACATACAGATACGTTTACATATGCAGATTACCCGTGGTGCATCTGTGAGTGTTTTTTGCTGCAGAAATTAAAATCAACCGCTGACACAGCTTAAGCAAATTTCATTAAAGACAGCTGAGATTTGGCCCTGTACATTAAATTACCCACTGCCAATAATCACATCTGTGGGAAAGGAGCTGTAAAAGTAAATAAATACAAAGAACTATTAAATGTCATCAGATCAGAATTCTCCACTTGCTCTAGTGAACCATTTTATCCTCTGTATCAGGGAAATATCCTTCAGTTATTCCAAGCTGAAAAATATGGACCAAATTCCCCATTTGCATGGACTCCCCTTGTTTGTGCAGTGCCCAGAGGAGCCATAAACTTGCCTTAATGACTGGTTTGTGTCACTCAAGTGACAGCAAACAGCTGGAGCGTTTCAGGGGGAGATGGGCCAAAACACTTCAACGTTTCTGTCTTCGAAGAGGAGGATTCCATGTGTTCTTTGGAATGATTTTTCCACCCAGTAGAGCCAAGAACATGCTTTTGCTTTCCTCTTAAGTATTTTATATATCCCCACTGAAAAAATACCATAACTAAAGCTTGGAGGTTATTAAAAGGAAGAGATTTACAGTTCTTTCATTCTAAATTGTTCTTATAGAAAGGTCACATGCCAAACTATTCTTGATTTAAAAATCCTGGGACTTGTAAGCTTACGGAATGCACCCCTTGGAGCAATGCTGCATGCCAGGATTTTCCAGTGCTTAGCTCACTGCTAAGCAGCAGGTTTGTCTGGTTGACAGAACAACTTGGAACTGTGTCAGGAGGAATCAGTTTGGGGTCTCTGTATGAAGAAAATGGACTGTTCTAGAGAGAACAGGAGCAGCAAGAAATCAGGAAGAAGTGATAGTCATCCTACATATCCTACCAATGGGAATTTGCTCTGTCCTGTGTCACACAGCAAATGTTCAATGAGTAGTGTTACAAAATCAGCAGTGCATCATCAGGATCCTGGGCAGGTTCATTAGCCCTCCCAAACCTCCAGCACAGAAGGACTGCAAATGAAATATTTGACGTGAAGTACAGGAGCAGGAATGACCCTTAGACTGGTTTCAGTCATATTTCCAGATGCATCCAAAAAGCAGTTGGTCCATTCATAGGATGTGAAAGATTTTTGCAACCTGGCCCTTTGGCAAAATGCAGCAACTCAGCTTTATTGTAGTAAATCAGGGTCTTGTGGGATATCCTTTGCTGATGCATGGATAGATGCTATTAATGTATTTTTCTCTCCACAGTTCCTCCAAGTGTTGTTGGGACTAACCCTGAGAATTTGACCGTGGTGGTGAATAATTTCATCTCTCTGACTTGTGAGGTCACAGGCTTTCCTCCTCCTGATCTCAGCTGGCTCAAGAATGGAAAGCCTGTCAATTCAAATTCCAACACTTTTATTGTGCCTGGTGAGGAATCTCAGCTATTCTACAGCCTTTGGGCTCAGCTTCTGTCTGGTTTGTCTTGATAGGGCCCATGGCCACTCTTTATGGGGCACGGTGCCCGTGTTCAGCCTGTTGCACCTGCAATTCTAAACCAGCCTTTGGGATTGACACAGAACAAATCTCCAGCCTTCTCTCCTCGCTCCAGGTGCTCGGACGCTGCAGATTCCCCGAGCCAAGCTGTCAGATGGTGGAGAATACACTTGTACTGCCAGGAACCAAGCTGGGGAAAGTCAGAAGAAGAGCTTCCTAGCTGTCCTTGGTTTGTTTTTCACGATTTTCTGGAATAATAGCTATTGCTTGGAAAATACGGGGAGGTTTATCTGCTTTATTGGGTTGTTTCAACAAAACAAATGCAGAACTAACTTTGAGCTCCTTCCCCAGTGCCCCCAAGCATCAAGGCCATGGGGGGAGCATCAGTGACAGTGCTGAATGTGCGAGTGGGCACCCCAGTGACCCTGGACTGCGAGTCCAATGCCATCCCAGCCCCAGTCATCACCTGGTACAAGAACAGCCGCATCATTCCCAACACTGCTGCCGTGGAGGTCCTGGCAGACGGGCAGACCCTGCGGATCAAGGCTGCAGAGGTGGGTCAGGCTGGAGGGCGGCTGCATCTGCCACTGCTCTGCCACTGCCAAGCAATTATTTCAGTCTTTAGTGGTGTATTTTACTCTCTGTACACAGGAGATGTGTTTGCTGGAGGCTTTCCATCCTGTGAGAAGCACCTTGAGTCGGCAGAGGCACAGGCTGTAAATGTCTCTAAACTGTAGCATTAAAGTAAGACTCCATAATGATTTCTTTTAAAACTTGTTTTTATTTTAGGTTTCTGATACGGGCCAGTACGTGTGCAAAGCCATAAATATTGCGGGACGAGATGATAAAAATTTCCATCTCAATGTTTATGGTGAGCACCCTCTGCATCATATTCAATAATTATAATAACATAGACTTTGCACATTAGGCAATTCAGAGTAAGTTTATATAACATTCTTCCTGCTTCCATTCAATTCACAGTGCCTCCAAGTATAGAAGGCCCTGAGCAAGAGTTGGTCAGTGAATCCATCAGTAATCCTGTCACTTTTGTGTGTGATGCTACTGGAATTCCTCCACCCACATTAGTGTGGCTTAAGAATGGAAAACCGATAGGTAACATTCTTTCATGCTTTTCACTCCTTTTTTTCCCCTCTTTGAGGCACCACTTTGCTGTTTGCTGTCTGGTTTGTGTTTCTTCTTCATCTGTCTCTAGACAGACTCTTATGAGAACTGATTGGAATCTTTGTTTTGAAACATTGATGGAACAATTCCTCCCAAAAGAGATGTTTGCTCCCTGTGGCCTGCTTTGGAATGATGACTTGTTTATGTATTTCAGAAAACTTGGATTCTCTTGAAGTTCATATTTTATCTGGTGGAAGCAAGCTTCAGATCGCTCACTCTCAGCTCCTGGACAGTGGCATCTACATGTGTATTGCCTCCAATCCAGAGGGAAAAGCTCAGAAAACCTATGTGCTTTCCATCCAAGGTAAGGAATGGGGAGGATGCAGGGAACAGAAATCGTTGAACATTGGGTGAATGTGACACTGTCTGTGCTGGAAACACTGAGATCACATAACCGCGTAGAAAAGTGGAGAATTTGGACTGTTACTTTTGTAACCAGAGGGGAGAGTGGTTGGAGAATTCAGTACTTCTGGTCCAAAATTTGCATGGAAAAGAATATCCGTAAGCCCTGCCTGCAGAACTTGAACAGAGTCGTGCAGGGTGTGTGTGTCTGCTGCTGGTAACATCCTTCCTCCTGCTGAGGGCTGGAGCTGCCTTGGTTGGCTGTGGAGCAGCACAAGGAGATGGATTCAGGAGAAGTGGTACCACCTGTGCCATGGGAGGAGTTAGCAAAGACCTACTGCTAGAATTTCCTTAGGAATACTGCCCCCCACCTCAAATGACAAACCCTTATTTGTTATGAAATTGTCTCCTGCCTTGCTGTGCATCACCCTTAGTCTGCAGCTGTTGTGTTTTCCTCTGTTCCTAGTTACTCATCTCCGCTAATTGCACTGGTGTACCCCTGCCTGCCAGATTTTCCCCAAGTCTGGGAATGGAATGTTAAACTGGTTGTTTGATCAAATGTGTCTGAAATTGCTTGAAATGCTCAGAACTTATAAATGGGACTGACAGTCTTGACTTCATGGATAGCAGGACTGTCATCCTTGTTCCCTGGGAATACAGGCTGGAAATGGCTTTGATTAGGATGGAATTAGTGTGGCCGTTCCCAGGGCTATGATGATGTTGGTCACAGAATCCCAGACTGGTTTGGGCTGGAAGGGACCTTAAAGCCCATCCAATGCCACCCCTTCCCATGGGCAGGGACACCTTCCACTATCTTGGCGTGCTCCAAGCCCCATCCAACCTGGCCTTGGCCAAGGATCCAGGGGCAACCGCAGTTGCTGAGAGCCTGCCCCAGGTGCTGCATGAAGTGCTGGTGCTCACGAGCTACTGCAGTGTGGCTGTTTCTAGTTCAGGTAACTTTTCTTGCTGCTGAGTCTCTTCCCTCCATGGTGTATTTCCAGTTCCTCCCAGTATTGTTGGCTCTGAGATGCCGAGCGAGGTCAGTGTCCTCCTGGGAGAGAGCGTCCAGCTGCTCTGCAATGCCAGTGGAGTGCCCACGCCGGATGTGCAGTGGCTGAAGGATGGAAAAACAATTGCTGGTGATGATTTGCAAAGAATAAGGCAAGAAAAATAAGCAGACACTGCATTCTCTTCTGTAATTTTAAAGCTTGGAGGGCTCTAAGGAGGGAGTGTGAGGAGAGCCTGAACTGGAGCTTAGCCAGGTTAAGAACATTTTCTCCCTCCTTAGTTTCTATAAATCAAGTATAATTTGTTAGTACTTTGATTTTTTAAATTTCATTTTCTTGACAGAGATAAGTATATGATATTTATTTCTTTCTCAGTTAATAAATTCCATAAAAGTTCATCAGCTTAATGAAAGTTTAAGGTCATTAAGTTCCTTTGGGGAGGAAAGATCTGAGGCATGGAAACATTTGACTTGATGCTTTTCATTATGGGTCCTTCAAAAGCCTGGCTGGAGTTGAATCTTAAAACAAAGTTAAACAGGACATCTCTAGGAAGAACTTCCTAGCCTATCTCTAACAATAATATTTTGCAAAACACAATGGTTCTCTTCCCAAGCTCCCAGGAGGATAGAGACTGTTACTGAAATGTCCAGACTAGACTTGATTTGCCAGGTCAGAGGAACACTAAACAAACTCCCTGTGCTTTGTGGTGCTCCTTGTAGAGTGACTCCAGATGGCAGCACATTAAACATCTCCAGAACTGTCACCTCGGACACAGGGAAATACACTTGTGTGGCTACTAACCCTGCAGGAGAGGAGGACAGGATTTTCAACCTGAATGTGTATGGTGAGTTCTGCCAGATGTGAAAACCAAGTCTGCTCCATAATCCCATCCCAGGGAGCGCTCCCAAGGGAGAGCCCAGAGAGGAATGCCTGTCTGCAGTGGAATCCTGCATGCACGTGTTTCCAATTGCCTGTGCTGCGGATATTACACAGGATGCTCTGTCAATGACAAAAGGGTTGAAATTGCTGGTAAATGTGTTTTGGGATAAACAGGAATTAATTCCTTTGGTGGATTTCATAATAGAAGGATTCTGCCTGTAGTGATTTTTTATTTCTTGTGGGGAAAAATATATTTGGGCTGATTTCCTATGTCACTGCTGTTTTGTTGTATTGTCTTCCCTAATTCCAATCAAAGCACATCAGCTCAGAGCAGAGTGGTATGAAGGGAACTGATAGTTAAAGGTCCCGAGAGTTTAAAAATGAGGGAGTGTTGGAGGAAATTGCACAGTTTGACATCCAGTGGATAGTGAGTGTAATCCTTTAGCAGCATAGAGAGTGGGTATTTAAAGTTGTGAAAAATGTGCTCATTAAGTATGGTGGAGGGCAGAGGGAAGAGTTCTGCCCAGGCAGGGTTTTACAGCAGGGTAGGTGTCTGTCCCACCTACACAGACTCAGAGTCAGTGGGAACACAGGCACGAGTAGAGCAACAAGAAGTGACCTTTGGTATCATAAATAACAGGCCTGAATGACCACTGCACAGCTTTTAGGGACAGAATGGCTCTGCACAACAGCAGGGAGTTGTGCTCAGTTTGCAATGGTTGAAGTTCAAGCAATAACCAGCTTAAAGATCTTACTGGTGTCACTGTGACAGTGAGTGATGGGATCCTAACTGAGCCAGAGCCTGGAGCTGCACCTGGCTGGGCTTCTTTATGTCGCGAACCCCCAGGGCCATGGCTTTCAAACTAACCTGTAACCCCAAAGAGCCCCAAAGCAGCAGTTAGTGTAATCAGCCAGAATACTTATGTAGGCGTTTTGAACTTCCTCTGTTCAAGAATGAAGTCAGCAGATGCATCCAGACATCAATAAACTAACTTTCCTCCTCTGTGATTTCTCTGTATTTAAGATTTATTTAAGGACATGAGTTTGAGTAGTCCCTTCTGGCCTTGAGTTTAGCCCATCCCTTTCTTCACTGTCCTTGTCTCCCCAGGAGCTTCAGGCCCTGAGCTCTGCCTTGTTTGCTGCAGGCTGGCAAATCAAAGATAATTCTACTGTCATTGTGCAGTGCCTCTGATTTGAAATACCTAAATGAAATACCTAAATGGTTTTTAGTGCTCAATGTTATTGTCTGAGGATTTACTCTACAAAACATGGGATCCTCTTACTGAATTGCCAGTGGGGCATTAGGGGCAGGATTTCCTGCAAGGTGGAATGGTTTCAAGAGCCTGTTTTAATACATTCCTTTCCATTGTTTACAAAATGCAGTTCCTCCAACGATAGCCAGTAGTAAAGATGAAGCAGAGGAGCTCACTGCCCTTTTGGACACCTCCCTAAATATTGAATGTGCTGCTGCTGGGACCCCCCCCCCACAGCTCCACTGGCTGAAGAATGGCCTTCCTCTGTCTGTCTCCTCCCAGATAAGGCTGCTCTCAGCTGGGCAGATCCTCAGGTTGGTTTTCATTTCTTTTAACTAGCTCACTTTCTGTTCTCTTTTGCAGTATCAGCATAATTCTGCTCTATTTTTGGAAGCAAGAGTAAAATCTGATCCAAACCATGCCATAATAAAGGTAATCTGTTCCTTGTATTCCATTTACAGCTTGCTTAAATTGCTTTTTTCCTTAGGCTTGCCCGAGTGCAGATATCTGATACTGGAGTGTACACTTGTGTAGCATCTAACAGGGCTGGAGTGCACAACAAACACTACAACCTGCGAGTTTTGGGTGAGTGTCTCTGAAATGCTTTATCTAAAGAATCTTAGTTCTTAATTCTTAAACCTACTCTTCAGCTTTCTATGTCACCAACACCTTGTTGCAGACAGCCACAAGTGTATCTTAGAGGTAATCACTGGGGAAATACTAACTTTTTTAAGTGTTGGGGATTTTTTTTAAGTGGAAAGTGTTTTAGCCCTAGAAAAGTCCTTAACCAGAATCATCACCCATAATCTTAAAAAAACAAGAGTGGTTTGGGTTGGAAGGGACCTTAAAGCTCATCTAGTTCCAACTCCCATAATATGTCACAGGTTTGTTAGAAAGAAGAATAATTTCTAAGTGAAGTTTAGCACAGGAATGTAACTGGGGAAGTGCAGAAGGGCAGCTGTTGTAGCTGTTCTGTGCCCGGAATACCCCTGTGCTGTGTGACAGATCTCTGTCCCCATGCCCTCTCTTCTGTGTGACAGATGTCTGTCCCCATGCCCTGTCCCACGTGTGACAGATTTCTGTCCCCATGCCCTGTGGCGTGTGTGACTGAGCTCTGTCCCTGTAGTGTCCCTGAGCTGTGTGTGACTGAGCTCCATCCCTATGTCTCTGTGCTGTGTGTGACTGAGCTCTGTCCCTGCAGTGTCCCTGAGCTGTGTGTGACTGAGACATGTCCCTGTCCTGTGTGTGACTGAGCTCTGTCCCTGCAGTTCCCCTGTGCTGTGACAGATCTCTGTCCCCATGCCCTCTCCTGTGTGTGTGACGGATTTCTGTCCCCATGCCCTGTCCTGTGTGTGACGGAGCTCCGTCCCTATGCCCTGTCCCACGTGTGACAGATCTGTGTCCCCATGCCCTGTCCTGTGTGTGACAGATACCCATCCCCATGCCCCGTCCCGTGTGTGACAGATGTCCATCCCCATGCCCTGTCCTGTGTGTGACAGATCTCTGTCCCTGCAGTGCCGCCCAGCCTGGACAACACGGGGGGCACGGAGGAGGTGTCGGTGCTGCGCGGCAGTGCAGCCGCCCTGGGCTGTGTGAGCGATGGCTCCCCTGTCCCCAGCGTGTCGTGGCTCAAGGACGGGCGAGCCCTGCGCCTCGGGGCCCGCCTGAGCCCCAGCAGGCGCGGGATGGTGCTGCAGGTGCTGAGGGCAGAGCCTGCGGACTCGGGCGGATACACCTGCGTGGCCTCCAACGCCGCCGGACAGAGCAGCAAGCACTTTGTCCTGAAGGTGCTGGGTGAGGGTTCACCTCGCGGCGTGAGCAGCGACGGGACACAAAACACCTCCAGGCATAAGGAGTATTTTCATAAGCTCACAGAATCCCAGCGTGGTTTGGGCTGGGAGGCACCTTAAAGCCCATCCAGTGCTACCCCCTGCCATGGGCAAGGACACCTTCCACTGTCCCAGGTTTCTCCAAGGCCCGTCCAACCTGGTCATTTCAATGAATGATAACTGAGAGAAATAAGGGAATGAAAGATACCTAAAGATGTGTGAATGTGTAATACAGTACGTATTTCCCAAGTACTGAAATGTGCTATAATTAATATAACTATATGCTATAAATTAGTAACTTTGCTTAGCAGAAATTCAGCGTGACAGGAAGATGCACAGCTGAAAGCACAACAGTTAAAAGGCTGATAAATATATTTGCTGAAATTATATAATGTTTTATCTGTGTTTTTGAAAACATTTTCTGAGTAATAATTCTAAATCATAACGTATGCAAATTTAAAGGCAGAATCAGATAGAAATTACCTGAGTTCTTCAGTGAGTTCATGATACACTCAGAAATAATTTAATATAGGCTAATTCTACAGACTCTACCTACAAGATCGTTTTCAGTCAGTTTTTACAGGTGCTTTGAGTCCATAAAGAACTGGAATGTTTTTCCTTCCACAGAGCCACCTCATATTAATGGTTCCGATGAACCAGAAGAGCTCTCTGTCATTGTTAACAACCCACTTGAGCTTCTCTGCATCTCCTCTGGCATCCCAGTGCCCAAAATCTCATGGATGAAGGATGGGCGCCCACTGCTGCAGACTGACAATATTCATGTGCTAGGAGAAGCTCTCCGAATTACCAGTGCTCAGGTAGAGTGTCTGTTTCAAAATAGGCTCAGTTCTGCAATCTCTAAAATGGTTCCTGCCTTAGGACCATCCTTAGAGGTATCCTAAAAACCCCTAAAACTCACCCACCTGCATTTATGGTCAGAGAAGGGTCCAGGGCAAACAACCTTTAAAACCCTGCATCAGTAAACTAAGGCTGGATTCAGTGCTGGATGCCCAGGTGAAGTTCCCCAGACAGAAGTGGAGTAGGGCTTGGGATTGATTGCTGCTTGTTTTATTTGTAAAACCAACACTTCTGGGCTGTACAATGAGGAGTTTATTGGAAGGAGAAACCATAAAGATGTTAATGACTGTGTGCACAAAAGGATTTCCTCAGTACCCAAACCTGAGCCTTCCTTAGATGGGTCCCTATAGCCAGTTCCATCTTTAGTGCTGGAGACATATTATCCAGAGAGATTTTATGGAGTCCTGCAACTCCTGAGCCATCTCTGAATAACCCCATCATAGTAAAATAAAGAAGTAGTTGAGAACGTCATTACTTTCTTTCCAGGCATTCTATATCTCCTGTGCTTGTGTTCAAGTGCTGCCTGTTGTATGTTGTTGCTGTGTTTGTATTTCTTGGTTTTGCTGAATTTTTCCCATAATGTGAGGTTTCTGCTGAAATTGTCCCTGTGTTTCCAGGTGGAGGACACAGGAAGATACACGTGTTTGGCATCTAGCCCAGCAGGAGATGATGATAAGGAATATTTAGTACGAGTGCATGGTAAGTTTAATTTAGGAAAGAAAAAAATTCTTCAAAGTGTAAACTGCTAAGGTACATGTCAGCATCTCATTTAACAAACACATACTCCTAAAGATGAAATATTCTGTGACATTACACCATATGGTCATAATTAATGTTTCCAATTAAGGATGGTTATTCTGAATGTGATACACAATTAGAAGGAAAGTTACACCTGATTTCTGTTACAATTCCAAGTCTTATTTTGAATATCCAGGAAGCTCACAGATGCCAGTATTTGGTTGGATCAAGTTTGTTGTGCTCACTCTATAGAGATGTAAAATATACTGATGGATTTATCAAACGTATAGAGAGTAAAAACTAATTAATGATACCCTTTGCATTTATTTTAAACTTGAGATAAATTGGAAATTTTCAATACATAGGCCTCCTGATAGTTCATATGTGTGGTGTTGATTTTGTTCTCTCTTTTTGTGCCAGTTCCCCCCAGCATCGCTGGTACCGGAGGGCCCCAGGAGCTGGCAGTGCTGCAGAACAGCCAGGTCATTCTGGAGTGCAGGTCGGACGCTGTGCCTCCTCCCACCATCTCCTGGCTGAAGGATGGAGAGCTGCTGGAGGTACCGAGGTTCCAGCCTTCGTGCTGGCCTTTTGCTCCCTGCACTTGTCACAGCAGTGCTCGAGGTCTCTTGCTCCGCTCGCTCGCCTCTCAGCCCGAGTTACATGCCCGGAACTCAGAGCAGCTGGGTAGCCCCAGTGCCGCTGCAGTCAGCCCCCACTGAGCCCCCAGAGCCAGCAAGCATGTGAAGTGGCCATCCCGCTGTTACTTGTTCTTTTTTCCTTTAGGGGGATCCCTTGCTCCTCCTGGATCCTCTGAGCAATGCTAGAAGCCTTCGGTAAACTCCTGAATGGCTTCCCAGGAAAGGTAGCTGAGACAAGACTGCACTCTGTGTTTCCTTTGGCTATATTATGCATCCTCCTACTCTAGTAGCATTTAGAAAGTAATTGAAGTTCTTTAAAAGAAAATGGGTTGCTAGTCACCAGGTTTTGTACCAAGTGCATCCTTCCCACTCAGAATTCCATAATGCCAAGACTCTGGCACAGCAAAAAGTCTTTGCTAGTTGAGAGACAATTAGCAAGATGAGGATGGTTTATACAGAAAGAATTTTTTCCTTCCCATCCTTGGGATCACTTACAAAACAGGTGCTTTTCAACTAAATATTTAAGTTCAGTTATTAATTGAACTTCTTTAAAAATTTTCACTCAGCCTTTATTCATTAATAAAGAGGAAACGAATACAGATTATGAATCATCTTCCTTAACTGTGATTCATCACTAAATCTTCACCCAAGTTTCTGCTTATTTGCTTTCCTCTGACATGCCATTCCTCAGCCTCTTTCTCTGTGGTAGATTTAGAAGAATTAAATATTACTGGAAGAAGGATATGGTGGGTGGGCATGTCTTACAAAGTGCTTCTAGGGACCATGATCTTGATACAGCTCAGGAACCAGCTGGAAACAAATTTAACAGGAACATGCTACTTCTGCGCAGTTAATTCTTTAATTGGGTAGTGGGGGTTTTTAATGAAAACAAGGTTGAACAAGGCATGGAAATAAAATATATGAATGCTTTTTGCCTTGGCCTTCATTGGAAAGCTTGTGTTTTGAAAGCAGTGCGTAGCAAACATAAACCATGAAAAGCAGCTACTGTTGAAAATATTCACCAGGAAACAAAAGTAGAGGAACAGTGTGACAGCCAGAGGTGCTCAGCTGGTAACCTGGGAATTATCTTTGCACTGCTGGTTCTCCTCCTGTCTCATGAATTCGTGTCAGAATGTGAGGACTGAGGCTTCTTGGGACCTTAAGGTCCACCCAGCCCCACCCCCTGCCATGGGCAAGGACACCTTCCACTATCTCAGGTTGCTCCAAGCCCCATCCAGCCTGACCTTGGACACTTCCAGGGGCAGCCACAGCTTCTCTGGGCACCCTGTGCCAGGGCCTCCCCACCCATGACCTGATATTCTTCACATCAGGAGAAATCAGTGTCCTCCCCAATGCCTGGTTGCTTTCTCAACCCCAAAGAAATGTAACGTCTTACTAATTCTGAGCAGCTGGAGCTGGGTGTCCTTGGGCATGGGAAGAGAGGTGAGGAACTCCTTGGCAGATCATCCTCCTTGCCTGGAAAAGTGGAGGTGTCACAGTGACAAGAGAGGTCTGGAGAAAGGCCGGTTCTCAGCCTGCAGTGTTGTTTCAATTTAAGTATCACTGGTTTTGTGAAGCAGCCTTGTTGGGGGGGGTGTCATTCCTCCCACTTTTGTTATGTTCCACTGAGCAGATTTTGAGGTTTGAGGCCTGCCCTAGTTCATCTCTGTGTGCTGAGTGATGGAATTGTGCAGCACCACCTTCTCTGGAAGCAGAACTATGGAAAGATCTGGCCTCCAGCAGCTTTGAAGTCGTGGCACTCTTCAGGGATTTTGGAAATGCACATTGAGGGTTAAGGAAAGAAGTAGATAGGAGTCTCCTGGCCTAACCTGGCTTTTTTCGAACACTAAAAGACTTGCTGAATTTCTAGTTTTTTCCAACATCGGTTTTCTGGCTTACTTTGAGTAGAGCCTAAGGATTGAGTTACAACTTCATCCTCTGTCTTCTGTCATCTCTAGGTTTCTGTGTTTAGAAACAATCACACAGGTTGTGTTCTCAACAGGAAATGCCAGTGAATGCCTAAAGTCTGTCAATAACCCACCCTGCTAGTGAATTGTGTCACCTGAGAGCTCCAGCCCTGCACTGCATCCTTGAAGCTGGTGCCTGGTGTGAAGCAGGGTACCAGGGTGCTAGTGCAGAACCAGAGGAGTTTCACCTCTCTGGGGTGCCCTTCTCAGACCCTCTAACCAGAAGAGTAGATGGGAATGTCAGCTTTCGCTTCCATCCAGAGGGTGGGTAGCACATACTGGAAAAGCTGAGTTTGTGCTCTTTTTCCTGCTGGTTTTTATCCAGTCAGGTCTCTGAGCACTCATAGCTGATGTTGCTGTCAGTGATTGATGCAGACACGACCCAGGCTGGGTGTTGTAACAACCTTCTCACTGAACTGGCTCCTGGCAGGGGCTGTGGAGTCACTGTAGGGCTGGGAAGAGGGGCAGCCTGTTCCCAGAGCTGCTGGCTGGTGAGCTCCTGGCTGCTAAAATGAACTGGCAAAGCCTGGGCTGCCTTCCACCTGAGCCAGACTCTGATGCTGGAAGAACAGCGTAGAGAAACTTCTATTCCTTCTGCCTGTAGAGTGCATAGATCAAAAAGATAAATGAAATTAATCATGTGCTATTAGCTGCCCCTTTCCACAAAAACTCCAAAGCCCTTTGGCTCTGTAACAGCTGCCTCCTTCAGGCACAAGCCCCAGCAGGGGTTTCAATGGAGAACCAGTAAGCAACGATAAGTTTTGAAAACTGTCCTCTTCTCTTCAGGGATGTAAAGGCAGCAATGAGTTCGGTCCCTGGTTTATCGGTGCCCTTCTCTCCTGGCTTTTATTGCTGTGCAGTGAAAGGGTGTTCTGTGCTCAGGAGGGGCCAGCAGTGAAGCTCTAAACCCCTGCCTGCGTCTGTGTGCCCGCAGGGAGACCCCCGGCTGCGGATCCTGTCCAGCGGGAGGTACCTGCAGATCAACAATGCTGAGCTGGGTGACGGTGCCAGATACACCTGTGTGGCCAGGAACGTGGCAGGGGAAACCACCAGGGAGTTCCTGCTGGCAGTGCACGGTAACTTTGTGGAGCAGCCTTGGGCAGCTTGGGCTTTGCGTGGTGCTTCTGCAGGAGCTCAGGCAGCAGGGACTGAGTGTTTGTGATCACTTTCCAGCCATGTGTTGGCCGCTCAGGCCATGCCCAGCTGTGGGCCATGTGCATGGCCTCATGTCCCACTGCTGAGCCCACAGCTGGCCTCCAGACTAAGGGACACTGGACACTCCCCATGGCTCACCCTCCATCCATCTGTGCTCCTGCGAGCAGAGGCTGCATTCAGCCATCACCCTCACATGGAGTCAGGATACATCCACAGTGAACACCCATGTCCAGGACTGACAAATGCTCTTGGATGAGCCTCGAGCAATTCTTTAAAGCATTTGACTGGCACCCTGGGGACAAGGTTTCACAGCTGGCTTGGCCACCACTTTGGCAGGTTGCTTGAGAGCTGTGGCAGCTTCTCTGCACCTGGAGAGAACAGGGCGTGGGGGGCCTTATGCGCGATACTTGTCCTGTGCTACCATAGCCCTGAGCTCCATTTTAAACCTTTTTCTCACCTCTGGTCTGATGAGAAGCTATTGTACTCTAACACTCAGGTGACTGGAAGGAATTTGTTCCCTTTTTCTCTTCTGTTCCCAGCCCAGTCACATGGGCCCTGCCTTACGCTGTGCCCCAAATGACTGGCCTTACCTGGTCCAGCTGAAGTCCTTTTATCCTCTTAGTGTGTAATCAGAAAGCAAGGGAATCCCCACAGCCTTAGCTTGCCGAATCCCATGTGCTGAACTCCCACTGTTTCAGCTCAGAGATGCCCTTTGCAGTAACATGCAGAGCTGACCTTTGCAGTGGGTTTCAGCCAAACTTTCTTTCTCCTTCTCTGCTGCACCTCAGCAATTACTGTCGTCCAGAACGGTAAGAAACTTGTTCCTGTCTTTGCAGTGGCCCCAAACCTGCTGCTGCACCTCTTTTCATGTGTTTGGTTTCAATCATGGCAATGTAGAGTTACTTCCTTTGTATCATCAGCAATTCTCCTTTGCAGTGGCTCCCACGATCCGGAGCAGCCCCCAGACTGCTGTGGTGCACATCAACACCTCTGCCCTGCTGGAGTGTGCTGCAGAAGGAGTCCCAGCCCCCAGGATCACCTGGAGGAAGGATGGGGCTGTTTTTACTGGAAACAATTCCAGGTATTGTCCAGAAGTCAGTATAAATATTCTTCATTGCTACTTAAGAATGTGTTTATTACAGAAACTTAATTAAGACGTGAAACTGTTCTAGAGAAAAATAACAGCACCAAAGGTTTCACCCTTTTGTTGTTAAGAAGGATAAAAAAACTCCTTTGGCAACCAAATATAATAATAATTATTCTGACATTAGGGATTTTGAGCAGAAAATATGAAAGATCTTTAGGTTTTTATATATATACAGAATTTTAGCAGACTAAAAGCTATTCTGTATTTTCTAATACATGAAACTTTTTATACATGTTCTAGTACTAACTTTTATTAGAGTGAATGGTTTCTGCCTTCTGACTGTTTTATAGGGAAGTAGTTTGGCATTTTCTAGAACTGAGCAAACACTAAGGAATTCTGTTATATTGCAAAGAAAAAGTACAGGCATTAATTAGGGTTTTTAAGGTTAAATGAGAAACCATAAAAAAGAGGGCTGGCTGTTTTCTGGAAATCCAGTATCATTTATGTGAAGTCACCATGCCAGCCAGATTTCATTGTTTCTTTGGGAAATAGAGGTGCTGGGAAAGAGTGAAATAAGTGAGAAAATTCTGTGCCCCAATTAATGCATGCTGCGTTTAGGCCGTTGGTTGTGTCCCCTGAGCCATCTCTTCCTCTGTGCTGCCAGGGTAGCCCTTGGCCCTGTGGATGGATGGTGGGCAGGGCCATTTGCTCTGTTGCAGGTATTCCGTGTTGGAGGATGGGTCCCTGCACATCCCCTGGGCACAGGTGGCTGACATGGGCCGATATGTATGCATGGCCACCAACGCCGCGGGCAGTGAGCGCCAGCGCATCGACCTGCATGTCCTTGGTAAAGTAGGGGCTGAAGCCACTGACAGCAGTTTTCTTCTGCCGGAGGCAATTTCAGTTTAGCCCCTTCTTAGCTGCTCTTGCTAAAAAAAAAAAGGGGAGAAATGTACACTCTTAGGAATACAACCCAAATGTTCCTGAGAAGGAACTATTCATTCCTTGTCCTGAACTAGGAAGACTTGACACACCCCATGCTCTGTGTTTAGTTGGTTTACTACTATCAAGTTAGTCTTTATAAAAATTGAGTCAATGTGTTCAGACAGTTCAGCTCAACATATTTAGGTGTGAGAGAAATGTGTGGGTGTGCATATATATGTATATATAATTATTCTAAATAATTAGGCTTTGTTTGTCCTTAGTTCCTCCAAGTATTGGTCCTGGGCAGACAAATATCACAGCTACTGTAAATGTGCAAACCACTTTGCCTTGTGAAGCCACTGGAATTCCCAGACCAGCAATTAGCTGGAAAAAGAATGGGCATCTGCTTCGTGTTGACCAGAACCAGAATACATACAGGTGAGAGGTGTTTTCTGTTTCACTGTGGGTATCAAGTTTTCGGGGATGATTTTGGCACTTGCAAAATCTAACTGCGCTTAAACACTACCTTGTCTAGCCAGCAAATTCAGTGGGCTGATTACTTGAGAAGGAAAGAAATATTTCAATGGCTTTTACTTTCTTTTTTCTTTGTTCAGACTTCTGTCTTCAGGTTCCTTAGTAATCATTTCTCCCACTGTGGATGACACTGCTGTCTATGAGTGCTCTGTGTCAAATGATGCAGGAGAAGATCAAAGGGCAGTTGAGCTCACTGTTCAAGGTAAAGGGGATATTGCTATTACATGTGTGTGGTGCCCAGAGCTTCTTTGTTCCAGTGTTGAGATGAGATCTTTATTTAATTCCTCTTTGATACTGATATCTATAAGTCTCTGGTGTTTCCTAGAATTTATAACAAATGAATGTGGGCAAGTAACCTTTGCCCTGCTCTTCATTTTCAGTGCCCCCATCCATAGCAGATGAAGCCACAGAGCTCCTGGTAACAAAGCTGTCTCCAGTCGTGGTTTCCTGCACTGCCTCTGGAGTTCCAATCCCCTCAGTTCATTGGACCAAAAATGGCATCAAGTTGCTTCCCAGAGGAGATGGCTACAGAATTCTGTCTTCAGGTAATGTTCTGCAGGAAATTGGTGCAATCAGGCACATCCATAAGTAATGAATTACAGAAATGCAAACAATCCCCCAAAGATCCCCTCTCTGATGGCTTGGAATGAAATGAGGGATGCTGTAAGGGAGCACCTGTGCCTCGATGATGCTCTGCATGTTGTGGTGCTCTCTCTGCCTCAGGAGCTGTGGAGATCCCCTCTGCCCAGCTGGCCCATGGGGGCAGGTACACATGCGTGGCCCGGAATGCCGCGGGCTCTGCCCACAGGCACGTCACTCTGCACGTGCAGGGTAAGCAGGAGGCTGAAGAGCAAGGCTGTTCTGGCAGCCAGCATTGCTTCTTCAGCCTGCTCAGGTTGTACAATTTTAGTGCTCTTCTGTATTTTCCTAGCCTTGAACGTTCGGCTTTTCGCTTTTTCTTTCATTCCACAGAGCCACCTGTTATCCAGGCCCAGCCGGGGGCATTGGATGTCATTGTGAACAATCCCGTTGTGCTGCCCTGTGAGGCCACAGGCACTCCTCAGCCTGTGATCACGTGGCAGAAGGAGGGCATCAACATCATCACCACAGGTATCCTCCCACAGCCTGGGACCCCGCCTGCTCCTGTGACACAGACACCCATTTTCTTTTCTGAAACTTGGGTTTCTCCTCTCCATTCATTTAAAACCAAACACCAAACCAGAAGTGGCATACTTCGATCATATTTGTTTTAGGGAACAGTTACATTGTCCAGCCAAGTGGCAGTTTGCAGATTGCCAGAGCAGCTGTGGAAGATGCTGGCATTTACATGTGCGTTGCTCAGAATCCAGCTGGCACTGCTCTGGGGAAGATCAAGCTGAAAGTTCAAGGTAAATCACCTTTTAAACTCCTTCTGTTGGTCCAAACACAATCCTGAGCAATAGAAAGGGACCTGGTGCTTTCCTGTTTGATATGATGCTGACCAGAGCCCGGGAGGTTTATTCCCTTTAGTTCGATGTCTACTTTAGGATATGCTTTTAGAATTATTTTCACTAAGAACTAAAGTGTTCCGTGCTTCTTACAGCATCTACTTTTAATAATTGTCTTTGTTCCTTTCAGTTCCACCTCTTATCAAGTCCCATGAGAAGGAATATGTCGTTGCCGTTGATCAGTCTGTCACTCTGCAGTGTGAGGCTGAAGGCTACCCTGGGCCAGAGATCAGCTGGCACAAGGATGGGCAGCAGATAACGGAGTCCATGCGACGGAGGATCCTGAGCACAGGAGCTCTGCAGATCCTGTTTGTGCAGCCCGGGGACGGCGGCCGCTACACCTGCACAGCGGCAAATCTTGCAGGATCCAGCACCTCCAGCACAGAGCTCGCTGTGCACAGTGAGGAACACTTCTGGGAGGGTGGGAGGCACCGCAGTGGCTGGTCCAGACAGGCTGAGGAGTCCCCATCCCTGGAAGTGTCCAAGGCCAGGCTGGGCGGGGCTTGGAGCAACCTGGGATAGTGGAAGGTGTCCCTGTGCACAGAAGGGGGTTGGAATGAGATGGGCTCAAAGGTCCCTTCCAGCCCAAACCATCCTGTGATTCTGTGATAAGTGGGACTGTAGGGAAACAGAGTGTATCAGTGTGACCCCACAGAGAGTAAGGAGCTAGGGATGTCCAAGGAGGAGTCCACGAAAATTACTTAGTGCTACTTAACATAGGGGAGTGTGAGTTATAATATCAGCCAGTTGCTTGAATTTCAGCACACAGTCATTGATGGAGATGGACAATCCAGAAGGTCCAGATGGGTTTTTTTCAGTCCAGTGTTGTGCTTGGATAATACCCAGAGGAAATGTTTTTAATGATCTCCCCACAGTTCCACCCAGGATCCGCAGCACGGATACGCAGTACACAGTCACGGAGAGCTCCCCGGCTGTTCTGTCCTGTGTGGCTGAGGGCATCCCAACACCAACAATTAACTGGAGGAAGGACAACATGCTGTTAAGAGACACAGTGGGAAAATACCAGACTGTGCCTGGTGGAGACCTCATTTTGGACAATGTTGTTGTAAGTTCCCTAAATCTAAGCTATTACTGGACACATTTGGCAGTGATAAGATCCACTTCTGGGTTAGTCATTGTTTTGATTTCTTGTTCTTAATGTTCCAGAATCATTATAAAAGTTTCATTTTCCACTGGAGAGTAAAATCTACAAAGAATTTGTAGTGGTAAATCTTCAGGAAGGGTAAAAAGAAGTGTTGGTCATCCTTCAGATTTTGGGAAGTGGAAGAGCTCAGCTGAGCATTTCTGCTGAATGCTAGCTCCAAACCTTTCAAGATTCTCTTACTTGATATGAGTGGCGTGTGCTGTAGGATATATCCCAGCTGTAGGACATATCCTTGCTGAAATTTCCCCACCATATTTCCTTCCAGCCTGAAGACTCTGGCAGTTACACCTGCATTGCCACCAATGCTGCTGGGGAGGACACGCACACAGTCACCCTGACAGTTCAGGTGCTCCCAGCTTTCATTGAACTGCCTGGAGACGTAGCCTTGACCAAAGGAGAACAGCTCAGGTTAACCTGCAAAGCAACTGGGATACCTGTCCCCAGAATAACATGGACCTTTAACAATAACATCATTCCAGGTGGGTCCCTGATGGTCATTTGGCTGCAGAGTTGTTTTCCCCTGTGCAGCATTACGGTTTAGGGCAGGGAAGGAGAAAACTCTAGCTAGAATAAACTGTTAGTGGTTGTGTGAGGAATATCTTCAGTGTTATGCAATCATGTAATAAAACTTCCTCTGAGACAAAGCTGTAAGGAAGGTAATTAAGAAATTGTTCCTCTTCTGTAGCCAATAATGGAATACATTAAAAACATTCATATCTGATGATATTTACTCAGCGTCCAGCAACTGATGCTCGAAATTAAGGGGCAGCTGAAGTGAACGGGTACATGTGGGCACGTGTCACAGCAGTGACTTTCTGTACATTCCTGGAGGGCCCCTGAGCTGTGCTGCTGAGCAGTGCACAGATACAAACACTCCTGTCAGCTGTGTCCATTTCAATCCCTGGAATGACCCTTTCCCTGCTCTCCCTCCAGCGCAGTATGACAATGTCAATGGGCACAGTGAGCTGCTCATCGAGAGGGTTTCCAAGGAGGACTCTGGGACCTACGTGTGCTCTGCAGAGAACACAGTGGGCTCCATCAAGGCCATTGGCTTTGTGTACGTCAAAGGTACGTGAAATTCAGCAGTTGTGGTAATTGCTGGACAGCTCCATGTAACCATTGGGTTTGGATGGTGGAGTCAGAATGGGACGGGTGGGAAGGGACCTTAAAACTCATCCAGTGCCGCCCCCTGCCATGGGCAGGGACACCTTCCACTAGCCCAGGGTGCTCCAAGCCCCATCCAGCCTGGCCTTGGACACTTCCAGGGATCTAGGGGCAGCCACAGCTTCTCTGGGCACCCTGTGCCAGGGCCTCCCCACCCTCACAGGGAACAATTCCTTCCCAATAGCCCATCTAACCCTGCCTGCTGTCAGTTTAAAGCCATTCCCCCTTGTATTTAATACTTTGCCAATGGCTAAATGGGAAAAATCTGAACAGGTTGAAATTCCCCCTTCAGAAAATCAGAGGTGAGTGATCCCTGCCAGCAGTTATCATTAAGGGCATTTTATTTTGTCCCTGCTATTTCTCTGCCATCCCATGTTTTTTCAGAGCCTCCAGTCTTCAAAGGGGATTATCACTCGAGCCGAATCGAGCCCTTGGGTGGCAATGCCATGTTGAATTGTGAAGTCAGGGGAGATCCCCCTCCAACCATCCAGTGGAGCAAAAAAGGAGTGGGAGTTCAGATTAGCAACAGGATCCAACAGCTTGTCAATGGTTCCCTCGCTATCTATGGCACTGTGGTGAGTCCTGCCCTGATCCTGTGAGTGTCTGCCTTGAACTTGATTGATGAAGGTATTCCTCATCATGTTGGTTTGAAAGAGTCAGGCTAGCCATTTATCCTTTTTTGCTTTTACGTTCAGCAAATGTTTTAATTAAGACTAGAATTAGATTCAAATTATTGAGGCAAAAACTCCCAGGGGGTCAGAGTTCTCCCTCCTTGTCAGAAGGACTGAATTTACATACTAACTGTTTGTGTGTGAGATCCTGGTCATGACCAGTTAAATGGGACCTTTGTTCTTGACCTTAAGAGAGCCTGTGTTCTGTGGGTCAGCTGAAAAGCAATTGTATTCTCCATGTGCAAATCTCTTACTCCAAATCTAAAGTCCTAATCTGAACAGCAAGATCCGTATTTTTCCCAGTGAACTCATGTCTGCATTTTGAGTTGGGGTTAAAATTCCCTACCAGGAGGGGCCCTGTGGACTGAGCCCCTCTTTTGTTCCTCAGAATGAAGATGCTGGTGACTACAAGTGCGTGGCGACCAACGATGCGGGCATGGTGGAGCGCAGCCTGACACTGACCCTGCAGAGTAAGGCTCAAAGGGAGGCTTAATGCCCCTTATGGGAGTGAAAACCTGCTCGTGGGGAGGTGCTGGTAGCTCCTGGGGGAGTGTTGCAGGTTGGGCACTGCCCTGGAGGTTTGGACTCATCTCCTCTTCCATGGAATTGTAGAAGGGCTTGGGTTGGAAGTGACTTTGAAGATCACCTGCCATGGGCAGGGACACCTTCCACTAGAGCTGGTTGCTCCTTGAACACTTCCAGGGCTGAGGCAGCCAGATCTTCTCTGGGCATCTTTCGTCATGAATATTTGAGAGTCTGGTCTAAGCTGTGATTGAGGTCAAAGAAGAAAGGGATGTAAAGGGTGGTTGAGCCTCATCTTAGAAGCCAGTGTGGAATGGGCTGAATCACTCTCTGAAAGAGCCCGTTTCTCTTAGTTCACTCAATACAACTGGAATAAAGTAGACTCTCAACTTATAAATTAGGCAGGTTACATGAGGTGAATCCTAATTCTCACTGACAATATTTTATTTTTGGCAAAAATAATATGTTAGAATTTTTCTTTGCTAGTGGGAGAGTTTCTAAACATGCCCTTCCTATTGTAGCCTCAAGCACTGTGGGTCTGTTCCTTACCCCTCAGTTGTCTCTGGACATGATTAATAACATTTTCCTGTGGGTTTTATGAAAATTAACATTTTAGCAATAAAGAAGAGCATGTGCTTATATAGCTCAGCCTTAATCTCCACTTTAGTCTTCAGATTTCTGCATATTCAAACCAGCCTATTGCTGGCACTGTAACGTGTGTTCCTCTGGTGGCACCTGGGGACGTGGTTTAGTGGTGAACATCGGTGGTGGTCCTGGGTTGATGGTTGGTGATCTGAAAGGTCTTTTCTGACCTTAAGGATTCCGTGTTTCTATTTTGCCAGTGGGGGATCAGCAATAATAATTTTAGGCAAAGTAAACTGATTTAGGATTTCTCTGAGCTCGCTTTAATACTAAATCAATCAAACCTGTGCCCATGTGCTGTTGCCCAAAGAACCCTTTCTCTTCCAGGCCCCCCAGTCATCACTGTTGAACCGGTGGGGACCGTGCTGGAAGCCGGTGCCACAGCGGTGCTGGACTGCCAGGCAAGGGGAGAGCCCCCTCCCACCATCGGCTGGTCCCGCCAGGGACGGCCCGTGCTGGGCGATGACCGAGTGACTCTGCTGCCCAACGGCTCCCTGCGCATCGCCGCGCTGCAGAAGGAGGACACCTCGGAGTACGAGTGTGTAGCGAGGAATCTCCTGGGATCCGTCCTCGTCACAGCACCCTTGACTGTGCAGGGTAGGTGCACAAAACATCAGAGTGACTTTGAACCTGGTAGATGACAGCATTAATCTGGATCAAATGTCGTCAAGGTACATCTCACCCACGTTTTATGGATGAGATGTTTGATCTTACCTTCTTTATAAGCATGATGTCTAAGGTAAGCCTAGTCTGAAGCGTCAGTGGGATTCTCTTTCGTTAAATTTTATTCCATTATACTCATCCAGCTGGGAGTGACAGAGGCTGTGAAGGGTAAGAGACAAAAATAATAATGAAAGGGTCTTGAACCAGATCCCATCCTCAGAACATGTCATAACTCTGAACTGTGCCTCTAAAGAAAAGCATTTAGGAGCATACGCAGTAATAGTCCTTGAACTGTGGTAAGAGATTTTTGCACAGAAATGTCATGAAGTGAGTTGGATTTCCGAGGGTCAGGAGGTGCAGTTTTCACTTGTATGTGTCAGCCTAAGAGAGCTGTAGGCACCAGCAGTGCCCAGCAGCATCCCTGCTCCCGTTGCAGTGCACGGCGGGTTCTCCAGCTGGCTGGAATGGCGGGCATGCAGCGTCACCTGTGGCCAGGGTGTGCAGGAGCGCGTCCGGCAGTGTGACAGCCCCGTGCCAGCCAACGGGGGCCACGGCTGCCAGGGGCCCCACATCGACCTGCGCAGCTGCCACCGCCAGCCTTGCCCAGGTACCGCTGCGTCACACGATCCCACACGGGTCTGGGTAGGAGGGACCTCAAAGCCCATCCAGTTCCACCCCCTGCCATGGGCAGGGACACCTTCCACTAGCCCAAGTTGCTCCAAGCGCCGTCCAACCTGGCCTTGGACACTTCCAGGGATCCAGGGGCAGCCACAGCTTCTCTGGGCAGCCTGTGCCAGGGCCTCACCACCCTCACAGGGAACAATTCCTTCCAAATACCTTATCTAAATCTCTCCTCTTTTAGTTTAAAACCTTTCCCCCATGTCCTATCACTGTCTGCCCATCTAAGTCTCCCTCCCTCTATTTTGTAAACCTTGTTTAAGTACTGAAAAGCCACAATGAATTGATACTTCTAATGTGCCTTGCATTAAGTGCCCAAAAAATGAACTTTTATCACCTTAGATCTTCATGGCAGAATAATTTTTCTAAGTAGTTGTAATTAATTTTGGATTTTGGGAAAAGAAAGAGGAAATTTCAATAAATACCGCAAAAATATTGTTTAATGAAAACTGGGCTTTTCTGGTCCTTAGTGGATGGGAGCTGGTCGGAGTGGGGGCTGTGGGAAGAGTGTTCAAGGAGCTGTGGCCAAGGGAACAGGACAAGGAGCAGGACCTGCAGTAACCCCCCAGTTCAGCATGGAGGGAAGCCCTGTGAGGGCAGTGCTCTGGAGTCAGTCATGTGCAATCTCAGGCCTTGCCCAGGTAAGTGAAGAGTAATTTAACCTTATTTGCATGAGGGGCTTCACATACAGGTCTCTGTTTCTCCAAATGCAAATTACCTCAGCTTATTTTTAGTTGTTAATTACTTTTTTTTTTAATTGAATGGCACTAGTTCTTGGAAACAGGAAGTGTAAGAAATCTCAGCAGTTTCTTTCTTATTTTTTTTACACCAGTAGAAATATTACTTTTGTATTTTAATGTTTTCTAGTACTTCTTACCCACATCCTCACAGCATAAATTCACTCTACTCTAAACCTATCCTACAAAGCCAGTTAAAATAATAAAAGAACCAAACCCAAACCACCAACTATTTAAAAGCTATGTAAAAATGATTGTTAATAATTTAAGACTTTATCTGTATGTTTTCCTCTGATGTTACAATTTTTAGCCACATTTTGCTCCCAATTACCTGAATGTTCAGGTTTCCTTCCTGTCACATGAGTATTTCCCACATTTGACAGGTTGTAGTTTATTCAGAGCCTTCACCACTGACGTGTTCCTTTCTGTACGATCTACAATGTTTGATTTTTCCATTTTTCCCTGGCTCTGCTCCCACTGTGATGCCAAATGCTCATCCATGGGCCTGAGACTCAATTCTCTAGGTTTTGGCAGGAAAATCAGCTCTTGTGGCTGCTCTCTGGCAGCTTTTAGCCAGAGATCCTGGCCCCCATCCTACCCAGGGAACTGGGAAACTCCAGATTTGATAAAGCATTCAGTTCTGGTGTTCCACAGTGGTGGTGAGGGGATGGAGTCAAAAACAGAAGGGAAAGAGTCAATCTATGCTTGGCAAAGTGCTGATTGTTTGGGCCACTGCTCACAGCATTTTGAGGGGGATGTGGGATGTCCCGGGTGTGTGCTGGGGCAGTGTGGGGGATCTGGGATGTCCCGGGTGTGTGCTGGAGCAGTGTGGGGGATCTGGGATATCCCGGGTGTGTCCCGGGGAGGTGTGGGGGATATCCCGGGTGTGTGCTGNGTCCCGGGGCAGTGTGGGGGATTGGGGATGTCCCGGGTGTGTCCCGGGGCAGTGTGGGGGATTGGGGATGTCCCGGGTGTGTCCCGGGGCAGTGTGGGGGATTGGGGATGTCCCGGGTGTGTCCCGGGGCAGTGTGGGGGATTGGGGATGTCCCGGGTGTGTCCCGGGGCAGTGTGGGGGATTGGGGATGTCCCGGGTGTGTCCCGGGGCAGTGTGGGGGATTGGGGATGTCCCGGGTGTGTCCCGGGGCAGTGTGGGGGATTGGGGATGTCCCGGGTGTGTGCTGGAGCAGTGTGGGGGATCTGGGATATCCCGGGTGTGTCCCGGGGAGGTGTGGGGGATATCCCGGGTGTGTGCTGGGGCAGTGTGGGGGATCGGGGATGTCCCGGGTGTGTCCCGGGGCAGTGTGCGAGCTGCGGTGCCGTTGCAGTGGCCGGCGAGTGGAGCCCGTGGGGGCCGTGGGGGCCGTGCAGCGCCACGTGCGGGAAGGGCACCCAGACGCGCCCGCGGCTCTGCGCCAGCCCAGCCCCGGCGCACGGCGGCCCCCCCTGCCGGGGCCCCGACACGCAGCTCCAGCTCTGCCACCGCCGGCGCTGCCCAGGTGAGGCCAAACTTCTCCTTACTTTCCCCGGTTCTGCTTACGGAGTGGTTAACGCTCTCCGGTTCTAAAAGTCTTATCCCTGAAAAAACTCCCATTCAGGCTTTTTATTGTCACTGACTCTGTCACTACTTAGCATCTGCTACAGACCCTACAAATGGGATTTCTTTCCTTGTCCTCATTGCTTTACCTCACAGAAGTCACATTTTAAATTATTGACTGTTAAATGATAGGTTTCCTAAATATTTATTTTAAAAATTTTCTAGTGTTCTGTTATTCATTTATTCTTTTCTTCCTCATTTCAGTGAGTGCTTCATAAGAGGATAGGAAAAATCAGATTTCTGAAACAGAACTTTTATATTTGGCTGAGTGCAGGGATAACAGAGGGAAATTCCATGGATCGCAGTGTGCAGCATGTCAGACTGAGCCTTCTGGTTTCATGCTCCATTTTGCTCCTGCCAGATCCTACACTGAGTCCTTGCCATGACCAGGGAGTGTTATAGGGGAGAACTGACCCTTGTAAGGGTGGACCTTAAAGCTCATCTTATTCTGCCCTCCTGCCATGGGCAGGGATGCCTTCCACTAGCCCAGGATGCTCCAAGCCCCATCCAGCCTGGCCTTGGACACTTCCAGGGATCTAGGGGCAGCCACAGCTTCTCTGGGCACCCTGTGCCAGGGCCTCCCCACCCTCACAGGGAACAATTCCTTCCCAATAGCCCATCTATCCCTGTCCTCTGGCAGTGGGAAGCCATTCCCTGTGTCCTGTCCCTCCAGGCCCTTGTTCCAAGTCCCTCTCCAGCTCTCCTGGAGCCCCTTTAGGCTCTGGAAGGGGCTCTAAGGTGTCCCTGGAACCTTCCCGTCTCCAGGTGAACATACCCAGCTCTTCCAGCCTGGCTCCAGAGCAGAGGGGCTCCAGTCCTGGGAGCAGCTCTGGTGCCTTCTCTGGACACTCTCCAGCAGCTCCACATTCTTCCTGTGCTGGACCCCAGGGCTGGAGGCAGCTCTGCATGTGGGGTCTCACCTGAGAAGGGCAGAGGGGCAGAATCCCCCCTCCCCTGCTGCCCATGCTGCGGGATCAGCCCAGGGCATGGGGAGTTCAGGTCCCACCTCACATGGCCAGGGCCGATCCAACTCCCACCCACCAGCACCCCCAGGTCCCTGAGGAGAAATCCCTGAGTAGCTGAGATGCTGTAGAGTCAGTGACATCCATGTTCAGTTTTCCCTGATGCAGCACTGCTGTGCTGTTATTCCTGGAGTCAGAGGCTGTAACTGCTGTGCCTCTCTCTGCAGTGGATGGGAAGTGGTCCCCATGGAGCAGCTGGAGCGCCTGCAGCGTGTCGTGCGGGGGAGGGAGCAGGCAGAGGATGCGCCACTGCTCCGACCCAGCCCCACAGTTCGGGGGACACAAGTGTGAGGGAAGTGACATACAAACGGATTTTTGCAACAGTGATCCTTGCCCAGGTAAGTGCTTTGGGTCGGGCTGTTTGCCCACTCCCTGGGTTTGGTTCTTTTCTTTTGGGAAAAAAAAATTAAGAAGTTACTGTCCAACAAAAGTATTTTCCCTAGCTTGGCTGTCTGGTTTTAAATCCCTGAGGAAGATCAAATCTGACTTATTCTTGCAGTTCATGGCAACTGGGGCCCCTGGAGCAGTTGGGGAACTTGCAGTCGGACGTGCAACGGGGGCCAAGCGAGGCGGTACCGGAGCTGTGACAACCCACGCCCGGCCAGCGGTGGCAGGGCCTGTCCTGGGGCTGATGTGCAGATCCAGAGGTGCAGCACAGACCTGTGCCCAGGTCAGTGCTCACAACAGCAGTGGGAATGCAGCTTTCCTTGCAAGGCATCAGGGTGTACATCACATCAGGAATGCAGACCATCCCTGGAAGTGTCCAAGGCCAGGCTGGACGGGCCTTGGAGCAACCTGGGACAGTGGAAGGTGTCCCTACCCATGGCAGGGGGTAGGACCAGATGAGCTTTTAAGGTCCCTTCCAACTCAAACTAATCTGGGATTCTGTGTTTCTGAAAGCAGGAGTGTTCACACCTGCCTGTCCGTTAAGATGGTTTTGTTGTCCTTTGAGCTATTCCTTTGGAACCTTAGTTCCTCCATGAAGGAATCGACTTCAGCATAACCATACCTGAAACATTTAAATTGAAGAATTGCTTTCTTCATTCTTTATTCTGCAGTGGATGGAAACTGGGGGCAGTGGCAATCATGGAGCCAGTGCTCTGCTTCCTGTGGAGGAGGAGAGCAGACCCGGGTGCGCCTGTGCAGCAGCCCAGCCCCATTAAATCGTGGCCGTCCTTGCCCTGGGGACTCCTCCCAGATATCCAGGTGCAACACCCGAGCGTGTCCTGGTGAGTATTTACAGCCTGCACGCAGTGACAGTGTGGTGAAAGCCTGTGGCACTCCTGATTTCGCTGGTGCTATCTCTCATCTTGGCTAGTTGACTGGGCAATTTATTTTTTGGGCTTAAATCTGCCCTGCAACTTAAGCTCAATTCTCTCTCCCCTAAAATACCCAACAGCACATATCACATGGGGTTGTGTTTTGCCTCTCCCCACTCCGCCTGCACAGGTGGGCCTGCACGTGCCAAGGGCAGCATCATTGGCAGTATCAATGATGTGGAATTTGGGATTGCTTTCCTGAACGCCACAGCAATGGACAGCCCGGACTCTGACACCAGAGTGATACAGGCAAAGATCACCAACATCCCTCGGACCCTTGGTAGGCCTCTTTCACTTTTATCACTTATGGATACACCAATACTTATGGTCTTCTGGTTTAAATCTGAAGGGTTACACTAGTTTTAGGTCTTCATATTCAGCTCCTGTGCATATGGGTCTGTTTGTGATGAGATGAAAGCTCCCTGATGTTCTGTGGTGTTTCTTTCAGGCCCAGCAATGAGAAAGCTCGTTTCCATACTCAGCCCAGTTTATTGGACAACTGCCAAAGAAATTGGGGAAGCAATGAATGGGTTTACACTCACTGATGCTGTCTTCAAGAGAGAAACTCAGGTGGAGTTTGCAACTGGTGAGTTCCCTGGGACAGACCAGCTCTTTCAGTGTTCAGTAAGCCAGACAGATGCTGCATTTCTGAAAACAGAGGAGAGGGCCATTGCTGAAATCTGGGTCTTGTGCTTACACCAATATTTTCAGACTGACTGTGCCCTTCTGAGGCTTTATTCCAGCTTTTAGAGCTGTAGTTTGAAATGTGTCATGTTTTTTCTCATGGGCATGGTACACCTTACAAAATGTAAGTATAAATAACTGGTCAAGGGACACAGTTCAGATTCTGTGTGGCTGTTGAGGGTCTGTGTTTGGGATGTTTGATAAATCGGTGTGGTGTTAAACTGCCAGGTGAGATCCTGCGCATGACGCACGTTGCCCGGGGCCTGGACGCGGATGGGGCCCTGCTGCTGGATGTTGTTGTGAGTGGCCACGTGCTGCAGCTCCAGTCGGTGGCTGATGTCAGTGTCAAGGTAAAGCTGCCCCAGGTACCACCCCTGCTCTTGTGCATCTGTGCTCCTCTCACCCAGAGGAAAGCAGGAAACACTGAGTCCTGAAACCTGCTGTACTGTATGTGCTTTCTTTTGTGCCTGGTTTAACTGAAGATGCTGATGTTGCCTTTGAAAGCCGGAAGTTCTCATGAGGTGTTGGTCTCTTAAGAGTGTGAGATGTTGGCAGGTAGTGTTGAGGAAGGTTTTCAGGGCAGTTACTGATGGCTGGCATGTCAGTGTTCCTTTGGGCAGAGCTAGGAAGGTGCATCTTTAGTCTCTCTGACTTAGTAATTAGTAGCAGGTTACCAGTATTTTACTATATTAATCCCACCATGTAATAAATATACCTGAAGTTGTTGATACTTTGGTAAACTGCAACATGTAGTATGTCCAATATTTGTACCCCTCTTCAGAATTCTTCTCTACTAATTGTTTAATTAGCACATTTGTCTGCATCTGACTTCAAATAAAAGCCAAATATTTAGACCTCAAAAGATTGTTATTGAGGAGTAAGATATTTTTTAGAAATGCTCTGCTGTGGCCTCCATCATCAGGATCCTCAGTACATCAGTCTGTATCTTTTCTAAAGTAATAGACCAGGCAGTGTTAAGATTCAGCAGCTAAAATAAGACTGAAAAGGACCCGTGTGTGTGCAATACCTTTTGCTCAGTGGTTAAGATAAGCCCCTTTCTCTGAACACATCTCACAGCCCTGAAGTACAGGCCCAGGTGGTGCTGGTGGGGGAGCAGCTGAAGGCCAGGGTTCTGTTGCAGGATTACACAGAGGACTACATCCAGACGGGCCCTGGGCAGCTGCACGCGCACTCCACGCGCCTCTTCACGGCAGACGGAGTCAGCGTTCCTTACACGTGGAACCATACCATCACCTACGACTCCACCAAGGGCAGGATGCCCTTCCTGGTGCAAACACTGCGCGCTGCCTCCATCACAACCGAGTACAACCCGCTGGAGGAGGTCGTGGCTTTCAAAATCCAGGCTTCCATTGCAAAAGGTATTGTTCTGGTCTTTCCCAGAAATTAAACAATGGAAAAGGAACATCTTCTCTTCCTAGAATTCACTGAGTCACCCGTAGTCTCAAAAGGAAATTCTGTGAAACTTGGGTAGCTTAAGTGTAGATATCAGGACCTAAAAGTCTTGTTGATGTACCCATAAATTAACTATTAGTTAGCATTGCTAACTGCTGGCTTTTATGAACCTGAGTGACCAAAGGGGATGGGCATGGATTTGTGTGAGTATATTTTTCTTTGAGAAGCCCTAATTAATAAGCAAACTGGCCTGTTACTTTTTTTAACACTATTTGGGCTTTTTTTTTAACACAGTAGGGAAATTACTCTGGTGTGGAAGTAAATGAAACAGTGGGATTGCCTGTCTCAGTCTTTCTTTTCAGTAACAACATTCTAAATTAAGTAAAATAAGGTTTTTCCTGCTTGCGAGACTAGGGACTCATTGTACACTTTGAAAACAAAATGTATTTTTTTTCTAAATTAAAAAGAGATCTGATAAAAGGGAATTTCCAGGTCAAGTTATGCCTGTGATTAGATCTGGTTAAGCCTTTACTGAACTTGCATTTATTTCCTCCAATGATTAAGATACTGGTGTTTGGGATTTTTTTAAGTTTCGTTTTTTAAATTTCAGTTTTCATGCAGCCAAAGCCCTGTGGCCTTTAAAGAGTCTCTCCCTGAGTTTTCCGTTGCAGTTTGTAGTACACACTTGTGTTCTTCTACAGTGACCTCCTAAGATTTGTGACATGGTGATTTGTTTGGTTTGGGTCTGTTGTCCTCCTTTTATGTGAAGTAAAACTGAGTGGTCTTTATTCTTTCAATAAGAAACTTTCCAGGATGCATTAGGCTGGGATGGAACTTGCAGCTCACTCTGAGGGAATCCTGAACCTGTTCAGTGTTATTAAAACCAGCACAAGCCATGTAATACTGGCTTTTAGTGACCAAGTAGAAAAACCACTAAAGGCTGGATTTAAAAGTTTCTGTTTTGGTGTTGAAACACAACACATACTGTAAAATTTCTGGGCTGCAATTCTTAATGTTAAAGTAATGAAACGGCCATATTTTTATCCGCAAGTGACATGTGCTTCCTGTATCATACAGGGGATCGGAGCAACCAGTGCCCTGCGGGGTTTGCTTTGAACTCGTCTGGGCCTTACTGCTCAGGTACTGACTGACACGGGTGGGTGTAACCACAGAGTCCTGGAGTAGTTTGAGTGGGAAGGGACCTTAAAGATCCCCTATTTCCACCTCTGCCATGGGCAGGGACACCTTCCACTATACCAGGGTGCTCCAAGCCCCATCCAGCCTGGCCTTGGACACTTTCAGGGATCCAGGGGCAGCCACAGCTTCCCTGGGCACCCTGTGCCAGGGCCTCCCCACCCTCCAGGGAACAATTTCTTCTCTTATCCAGTCTAACCCTACCCTCTGGCAATGGGAAGCCATTCCCTGTGTCCTGTCCCTCCTGGCCCTTGTCCCAAGTCCCTCTCCAGCTCTCTTGGAGCCCCTTTGGGCACTGGAAGGGGCTCTAAAGTTTCCATGAAGTCTTCCCTTCTTCAGGTGAACACCCCCAGCTCTCCCAGGCTGGCTCCAGAGCAGAGGGCCTCCAGCCCTTGGAGCATCTCCATAGCCTCCTCTGGACCTGCTCTAAGAGGTCCATGTCCACCTTGTGCTTGTGGCTCCAGAGCTAGACACATCATTAAACCACCAGAACCTACATCCCCTTTATTTAAGAGGTCAAAGCATGTACTTCAAAAAGTGTGAGTTACCCTTGCTAAAAGGGTGTGGATTGAAGGGCAGTTGAAGACTTTACTTCTGCCCTCACCTACAATATGAGTAGTGCCCAGACAGCTTCTACATCAGTACCTCAGGTACACCGATCCTCAGGCTCTGCTGAGCCTGCAGAGCAATGAAGGACTTGGGCGACCTGTGTGGAGAAAAGGATGAGTGTTGGCACCTCAAACAAGAGCCCACATGTTCCCACTTTGGGGATGGAGGTGGAGAAAAGCACATGAGCGCCCTGGCTGTCTCTCTAGAGTCAGGGTTGTTTTAGGGAGAAGTCATCTGAGATGGTTTTGTGGACTTATTTCATTACCTTTTGAAAGGTTGCAAATGAAGGGAATTGCTGGATCTGGTTTTGCCCTGCGGGCTTTCCCAGTCACACCCCTCTGAGGAAGGATCAGATTGGAGTAGCTTCTTGTGAAGTCTCACTGGTTTTTCAAATATTTTCTTGTTCCAGATGAAGACGAATGTGCTGTGGGAAATCCTTGTTCCCACACCTGTCACAATGCCGTGGGATCCTACTACTGCTCCTGTCCCAAAGGCCTCACCATCTCTGCTGATGGCAGAACATGTCAGGGTAAGAGAGGTGCTGCTGGGGACAGCTTGGATACAAATGCCCCTTAGATAATTTAAGGCGTTAAAATGCCTTAAAAGGCACTTAAAATTGCTAAGGAGAGGTTTTATTTGGGCTATTTTCTCACTGTAAGAATACAATTCTGGTATTCTAATTATTTCATAGCTGAATGTATTCGCAGTCACATGTTTCTAGTAGCTGGTGCTGAAGGCACTGGTCAGTGTGTGTCCCCTGTGCTGGCTGCGCGGGGTTTGCAGCTCGTTTCCATTGCAGACATCGATGAGTGTACGCTGGGGGGGCACGGCTGCCACGCAGGGCAGGACTGCGAGAACGTGCCCGGCTCCTTCCGCTGCGTGCTGCGCTGCGGGAGCGGCTTCCGCAGGGCGCCCGACGGCTTCAGCTGCCAAGGTACGCACGGGCCGGGCCTGGGGTCAGCAGCTGAAAGTGCTGCTCTCCTGCAACTGAAACATGCTTCAGAGGGGCATCTCCAAGCATCTGTCTGTAAATTTTCATCCTTAAGGTTGTGGATTTTTGGGGGTTGTGTTTTCCTGTAGGTTTGTTTTGGTTTTTAATCTTTTGCTTCTTCCGTCTTTAGAAATATATTTAAAATCCCATCAGGGAGGAACTTTGCATTGTTGGGTTTGTGTCTCATGTGCATTTTCTTGTACAAAGATGGGAGAGCAACAAATGCTCCTGAGCAGAACTCAGCCAAACCCTGCTTAGGTAATGCCCATGGGGCAATTCCCAGCCCTGGTGTCAAGGATTTGTGTTGTTCCACAGACATTAATGAGTGCCAAGAGTCCAACTCCTGCCATCAGCGTTGCTTCAATACTGTCGGAAGTTTCCACTGTGGCTGTGACCCAGGATTCCAGCTGAAGGGCAGAAAATGCGTGGGTAGGGATGAAGTTCTGAATGCCCATTCCTCCTTTCCAACAGAGTTCAACATTTATTTGTTGCTCTCATTATTTATGAAAGAAAATCCTTCTATGGATGATGCATTCGATGTATATTTTGGAATCTGACAAGCAGTACTAAAAGCCAGAGGCAGCAGGAATTGGGCTGATTGATCCATGTGCATGAAATGATTCAATGTGTGGACAACCAAGTAATTTCATTATAAAATAGAGTCCAATCCTGCTTTTTTTTTTTTTTGGCTTTTGTTTGAGTAAGATGTCAATGAGTGCAGGCAGAACGTGTGCAGGCCTGATCAGCTCTGCAAGAACACCCGTGGTGGCTATAAGTGCATTGATCTGTGTCCCAGTGGGATGACCAAAGCAGAGAATGGGACTTGCATTGGTGAGTGGAAGCTTTAGTGCACTGTGTGGTGATGGGAAACACAGGGACAATGATGATGTTTATTTTTTAAAATAATCCTGAAGATTGTCCATCTCCATTTATTAGTATCTGCACATATTAAAGCACCAGCTTGTTTTTGCTTATGGTAACATCTGTATTTAACCTTTTTTCTAGTTGGTATTAAAAAGTAGGTGTATCCTTGCCACCTCTAGTTTTCTACTGTTCTTAAGCAAGAACAGTAAGATTTTTCTTGGTGTCTTTTCTGTGTTGGCACCTTGATTTCTCTCAGTTACTCATTGACTGAAATGTTTTGTCCTGTGTGTGCATGATTTCTTAAAGAGTTTGGCTCAGGAGCTCTCAATCAAGATCACAGGTCCCTGCTGCTTATCGAGGAGGGTTTTAAGCACAGCTGATGTTGTAGGTGGTACCAAAGCTTTTGTTCCAGCGGGATCATGGAATGATTTGGGCTGGAAGTGACCTTAAAAATCACCTATTTATCCCCCTTGCCATGGGCAGGGGCACCTTCCACTATCCCAGGCTACTCCAAGCCCCATCCAGCCTGGCCTTGGACACTTCCAGGGACGGAGCAGCCACAGACTCCTTCCCCAGTAAGGACTGTGCAGAGCTGTGACTGTTCTCTTGCCGTGTGCTGCAGATGTTGACGAGTGCCGGTCGGGGTCGCACCAGTGCCGCTACAACCAGCTGTGTGAGAACACGCGCGGCAGCTACCGCTGCGTGTGCCCGCGAGGATTCCGCGCCCAGGGCACGGCCAGGCCCTGCGTGGGTAAGCTGCCACTCAGTCCCTTCACGCCTTTGCTGCTGCTTCTGCCTGGCTTTCTGCTGCAACACACCAGCAGTGCTATCCCTGTGGAAGACCATGCTGTAGGAGACAAGTTTGTTCTGCAGTTCCAAATTGCCCATCCAAAACAAAGTGTTCCATTCTAAACAAACAGTCAGAGCTAAATGGTTCCCGACAGAGATTGGCTTGGGGCCGTACTTTGAAAACTAAGTGTGAGAGGGTCTCAGAGCACTGGTGGATGGATGTGGCAAGTGACCACTCCACAGGAGGCTCCAGTTATAAAAATGAGGTGGGGTTTGTTGATATGCCTGGCTGTGCCTTTGCCTGCCCTGGCTCACTCCTGAAGGCAGTCACACAGGGAGTCATGTGGGTTCCCCTAGGGAGCACACCCCAAGGAACAGCAAGAGGCCCGACAGACCCAGAACTTTGTCTGGCTCCTGAACATCCCAAACACACCTATCCCCCCACCAGGACTGCCCGGGGTGTTCCCCAGCAGGCAGAGCACCTGATCTGCATTTCTCCCTCAGTGCTCCCCTCCCGGCATGGAAGGAGTAGGATTCCTGGCACTCACAGGAATGCCAGCAATGCAGTCACTCTCTGTGCCGTCTTGGCATAAAGCCATGCCAGGTTTTCTCCCATGTCACCAGAGGCTCCGGAGCTCAGACGCTTGGTCATGGAGAGCCAGAGAGTTTAATGTGTGGGGGCAGTGCAAGTGGATAAGCACTTCCCCTGGCGTTTAAGAGACTTCAGGAAGGCAGTAGGATCATTTAGAATCATCTTTACTGCATTTGTGTCAAATACTTAAAATGTAAGGGCTGACCTACCCTGGTAGTGAGGATTTCTGAATATGGGTATGTGACACTTAAATTAGGTTGGTTTTGGTTGCTGTTACGTATCATGTCAGAAAAGCATTCCTCCCTGATGACTTCTTCAAGATTAGCTTTCCTAAGTGATAAATAGTTATTTTCTTTTTTTTTTTTTTTTAAACAACCTAAGATTTTGGGCTGTCAAAAGCCAGGAATGTTTGGAATTTTTTTTAAAGAGATTAAATTGCGCTAAGAAGTGTTTGGCAGTAGACCAAGATACTGCTTCTGCCATCTGCCTCTGTACTGAAATAAAACCAATCCCAGTCTCTTAACTTATATTTAAGTCATTTAAACTTCTGAGAGGAAAAAGCCAGATAGAGTCTGGCACTGTAGGTTTTCACAAAGCACTAGCAGCCTTAAAGCTGCCTTCTGACCAAGGGCCACTGAAAGGTCCCTCCTAAAGTATTTTTATCCTTTGAATTTTTACGTTCCTAAAAATATATTGAAAATATAGATTCATTCAAAGTATTAGTTTTGTTAATAAAATCCAGTTTTTATTGTCACTGTTGACAGAACAGGGAGGAGTTGAAAAGTAAGTAGGGCCCATACTGAAACAGAAGAAGTAAACTTTGTTCCTGCCTGGGCCATTTTTACCTTTGTGCCACAGTTCCTTTTTTTGTTTGTTGGACAGATGCTCCTCTGTGACCCCCAAAGATCTCTGTGTGCCCATTTACCTGAATTACAGCATTTCTGGGAGCTGTGTTGTTTTCTCTCCTTTCCACATAGGTGGAAGGGCTTTGCTAAAAGCTGCTGTAATCCAGATAACACATGCAAGCCTATCTAGAATATAAAATCAGATATTCTTTTTCAAATTAAGGATAGCCTGAAAATGTAGCTGTTTCAATTTCAAAGTAATTTTACCCTCTTCTTGTAAATATTGGGGTGTCCATGCCTCAGTGGCCTTTTCTCACGGGGGCAGTCCGGGAACCAACGCTGGTGGCTCTGTGCAGTCAGTTCTGCTTGTATTGCACAGGCTGCTCTTGCAAAAGAAATTGCTCAAATTTTCACATGCTGTCTTTCATAATTTCTATGCTAATCTTCTGTTGCTTATCCACAACTCGTTCCAAGAACACTGGTTGTCATAAAGACATCAGTGTTCATTTATTTTGGGCAGGTGCAGAATGTAAAAGTCAGCACCTGAGTGCTAAGGAAATGATGAGTTTGTTTTCTTTTACATGTATATGAATAATAAATTTTTCATCTTAAGTACATCCTGAGATTAATGCACTTAAAATTCAGATTAGTTGCTGCCATACTTGAAGTGAAATTCTTATTTGTAACACCTAAAAATTCTACCCTAAGGATAAGTCCACGAATATGTGAAGTTTCGATTGTGTGTTTGCCAAATGACAGTTGGAAAATATTGTAACACTCTGCAATTACTACTCCTGGATTTCCAACTCTTAAAGCATTTAATTATTAATATCCCCCTAAATTCTTTAAAACCTTAAATGCATCAAATATTAACCACTTCATAAAAATGCAGTCTAATGTTCTACTATGTTTCTGACAATATTGATTTTTAAATACAATTCTCATGAATTTCTGGCTTGGAGAGTACAAACTGTGCTCAAAAGCCTCTGTTCAGAGGGGATCCAAATGAAACTGTAACAATGCTGAATTAATGCCATTTTAACAATAGTAATTGAAAGAATACACACTACTATGAAATAATTAAACTGTTACTGAGCTGCCACTAAGATCATCTTTAATTTCTAGTGGGAAAATGTTTATAATATGTGTCAATTACAGATATGTTGTGACATGCTTTAATAGCAGGTTTTTTATTTCTGGTCATTGCAGAGTTGTTTGGAATTAGGAGATTTTTGTCTTTTTCTGGTAAAGAAGTACTAAGTTTGAAAAGAAATACAATGTGTGTCAGATTTCCAGCTGAGCCTGAAATACCTTGATAAAAACTATAGAAAATTTCTTTCTGGTAGTGTCAGAGAGACTGTGGGAGAAGGTCCTGCAGTCCCAAGAGCACTCATGATTACCTGGAGGGAAGGACACTCAGCATGTTGTAGACTCAAGCCTTTACCATACTTTATATGCTCAGTGCTCAGTTTTGATTTAAGGATGGATATTTACTGCTGGGGTGTTTTAAATAACTTTGGACTGCAATTTAAACAACTAAAAAGAAAAAAAGCATTGCTTAGGAAAACAAAAAGAATTATACTTTTTAATTGTCCAAAAGTGAATTAATATGTACTGTAAAGTCTCCTACCTGTCACAGCTGGAATGACCGATAACAGCATCGAAAGTTAGAACATGCCCAACCCCCCTGATTCCTTGGAAGTGTCCAAGGCCAGGCTGGGCAGGGCTGGGAGCAACCTGGGATAGTGGGAGATGTCCCTGCCCGTGGCAGGGGGTGGCACTGGCTGGGCTGTAAGGTCCCTCCGACCCAAAGCATTCCATGATTTTGTGATGTCCTCAACATGAGGCACAGTAACCACATGGGAGTCTGTTGTTCTTCCCTCGGTGTGGGGCGTAAGGAATTTCTAGCACTGTACTTCTCTGGAATGCTCTGTGTTAAGCATCCTCTTTTAAAGAAGGGCCCAGCAGCTTCTCCCACTCATCTGTGGAGCACTTAAGGAAAAAACCCCAATTGCTAAGAGAGTATTGAGCAGCTGAGGCTGAAACAAGGCTTGAGCAGGGCTCCTGTCCTGGTGAGCACAGTGACATCAGCCTGTGGGAGAATGAAGGTCTTTTACAGTCCAGGACAGTGGATCCTGCCTGCTTGGCAGTGTTCTCCATTTGTTACTGCCTCCAAATCTTGCTTTTACGTCTTCATCTTGTTCCTGAGACTGATAAATATCTCTGTGTATATAAACGTATAGTTATGTGTTGTTGTTTGTTTGTTTTCTCTCCTTTCCACATGGTTTGGGGCTCTGGATCATGTCACATGAGCAGACATTAATGAATGTGAACAAGTGCCTAAACCCTGTGCACTTCACTGCACCAACACCCCCGGCAGCTTCAAGTGTTTCTGTCCACCTGGGCAACAGTTACTGGGTGATGGGAAATCTTGCGCCGGATTGGAGAGGGTGCCAAATTCGGGTGCCTATTACAGTAGCTATAACTATGCTCAATTCTCCCCTGGGAGAGACAACCAGCAACTGCAGCACTATCACAGGCACTCCTCAAATCTCTACAGCTCCTTCTCAGAGTATAGGAACAGCAGAATACCTTTCTCCAGGACTAGAAGGAACCTTAGAGAAACTTGTCCTGAAGGCTATGAGGCAAGAAATGCCAGATGTGTAGGTAAATGTCAGTCCTATCTATGCAACTCTGTTTTGGGCCTTACTCTTAGGTTACTGTGTGATATATACCAGGGGCTGAGGGCTTGTGGTGCTGGGGTTGTGTTTTCTGTTACCCTGGTCAATATTCAGAGGGCTCTGCACGTTCTGGTCTCTTCTGTCTTGGCTCACATTCTAGCAAAAATATTCTCAAACCTCCTTGTAACCTCTTGTTTAACTTGTCCTGTTTATTACCTGTTTGCCAAGTATTTCCCTCTGTTATTCTCTTTTTCCTGGTCACACTAGCTCACCTTGGTGAATCTTCTCACACCTAAAACCACCAGTAGCCCCAGTCTAGTCCCAGTGCTTCTGTCAGACACCCACTGGCAACAGTAATCTGTCAGAAGGGTTTGGAATAAACATTTTAGAATCGAGCACACTGGGGCCAGTGCCAGCAGTGCCACAGGACTGTCAGTCACTGTCACATGGGCAACAGGCACAGAAGCTCTTAAATTGTTGTTATTTTAAGTAAGAAAAGGGGTTGCAATGTAATTCAGTGAGCGTGGAGAGACTGATGGTAAATAAACAAATGGGTTTGTCAAGGGTTGTGGCAGTGACAACACAGGCACTTCTCCCCTGAGGAGGAGATGGGCAGTTTTGGGAATTGGGAAGCTCTGCCCCTATTTTTGGAGGGAGATATTAAAAATGAGTTAATTATTGGAAATATGTTTCTCTTAAGCCAGACTTTGCTAAGTTAACTTGTGTTTTTCAGCACGAGATGACACTTCTCAGTAGACATGAAATCCTTCCAGGTAAATAGTGATCTCCAGCAGGGTTCTAGCAGCCAGGAGTACTGCTGGGATGATACAGCAAGGTGTAATGGTGAAAAACATGGATAGACTTTTAATTAATAAAAATTAAGGATAGGCAGACATGAAACCTTGTATTTAAGCTACGAAGAGGTTTCAGTAGTCATATCCATGTGGATTGTTATGGTACAGGAGTTTAATTGAGAGGCCCAGGAATACACTTTCACTGGGGGAAGGAAGGGTTAGGCTCACAGATCTTCATCCCAGCTTCCAGTTGGAATTAATTAATACTCCATGAGTATTAATAATATTATTCCATGAACTGTCTTTTCATTGAATAACCATCTAAATTTTAAAATCGCTGTTTAATATGGAAAATACCTCCAAATGATGGTTTTGTTAAAGAAAATTCTTTTAAATAGACAACCATCAGGATTTGCTAACAGCACAGAGGTTTGTAGTCACATCTGTTTCTCTTCTCTGTTTGCATTTTGATCTAATGCAACCCCTGTCGGTCAGACAGAGGGGAAGCAAAGACCTTCCTTCCACTGATTTAACCATGCAAGTCTGAACTACTTTACTGCTGTCCTGAACTAGGCAGATGTTTCAAAAAGCCAGTATAATTATAAATTATCTGTGTCTAAATCACACTAATGTGCTTTTATGTAATGTGGTCTGGTACTGGTACATCTGTATTTGAGAGGGAGATTAAAAAAAAAAAAGAGGAAAGAAAAGAAAAGCCTTTAGCGACAGTCTTCCCAGCTACAGAACCTAATTCATCCCTCTGGCATGGGCGAGGTCAGTTTGAAAGGGAAATAGCTTTGCCTGAGGAGGGAGTGACTGTAAGGAAGACTCCCCCAGTGACAAGGCTTCTTTTGGTGAGATAACGGGTCTGGGTGTCCCCTAAGCATGTTGCTTAACACCTGATTATCAGGCAGCTCAAATGGCTTTGGGGGCGGGACTGTGTTGGTGTGACCCTGGCAGTGGACACAGGTGGCACATCCCCCTTTCTCACAGAGCTCTGTCCTGACTGCTCTCCTCAGCTGGGATCTGTCACAGCTGCTCTTCACCGAGGGGAGGAGCCCCTCAAAGCTGACTTTAGTGCCTGCAGTTACAAGGAATGGCAAAGGTAGGGGGAGAGGACACTCTAGTCTTAGATGTTCAACCCCACCAGAAAGAAAGATCCAGACAACTCCCACCAGCTCTGTCCATACACTTGCAGTACATAAATAGGGGGAAAGTACCTGTGTTTATGGCAGGCTCAGGGAATGCTGAGGTGTTGGTGCTTCTCTCCACAGACATCGATGAGTGTGAGAGCAGAGACACGTGTCAGCACGAGTGCAGGAACAGCCTGGGCAGCTTCCAATGTGCCTGTCCCTCGGGATACCGCCTCATGCCCAACGGCAAAACCTGCCAAGGTACGGAGAGCCATCCCTGCAGTGCTCAGCAGGAGTCTGCAGAGAAACCAGACACAAACCAGGCCCAGGACATGGCTAAGCCACCCCTCTGAATTGGTTATGTGAGAGTCAGCATTCAAAATTTTAAGTTTCAGAAGTTTATATATTTCACACTTTAATGTTTCATAAAACATCAGCAAACTAGACAATTGCAACTTCTAATTCTCCTGTGACCTCACATTACACATTGAGCTCCAAGCTCTAGGGTCATTCTGGGCTCTGCTCAGTCTTTACCCACTTCGATTTTCACCCTTAATTCTTCTACCAGCAGTTGATCCCTTGCATCTTTTTCCATCTAGATATTGATGAGTGTCTTGAAGAGAACATAAATTGTGGATCAAATCAGATGTGTTTCAACATGAGAGGAAGCTACCAGTGCATAGACACTCCTTGTCCACCCAACTACCAGCGAGAGCCACATTCTGGGTATGTTTTATTCTTAGCCCCTTCTCACCTGCCCCAAGCTCAGCTCCTTAACCTGTGCTTGTTAAAGAAGAAAATGTAAGTTTTCCTGACACCAGGAGAGCTCACAGTAGCTAAAGGTAAGGCATTGACATAGGAGATGATAGAGAGTCCGGGGATGGTTTGGGTTGGAAGGGACCTTAACAGAACATACAGTTCTACCCTCTGCCATGGGCAAGGACACCTTCCACTATCCCAGGGTGCTCCAAGCCCTGTCCTTGGACACTTGCAGGGATGGGGCAGCCATAGCTGTTCTGGGTAACCTGGATCACTGCCTCAACTGCCAGGGAAGAATTCCTTCCTAACATCTAATCTAAATCTCTCTAAAGGCCTGACTTGCCATCTGCTTCAAAGCATCTGATATGTTCTCTTAGTCATGAAAATAATGCTACAGTTCCTGTTAAGCTTTGTTATTTCCCTGTTCTGGGAAAAAAACCCATATTGGTTTCTTCTAATCTTTCAATATACTCAAGAAAAAATAGGTTGTTTGATAGAAGCCATCTTTTGGGATCAAACTCAACTGCAATGATGTTTACGCTGGCATGGGTCATGTCCTTTGACTTCCATTAGCACTGGCAAACTGCACTAGCAAAGATTTCCTGTCTTAACTTTTGATTAACAGAAGTAAATTTTATTCCGCCCTTCATTCCAAATTCTTTATTTTATGACCTAACAGACAGATACCTCAAATGGAGCTGCCTAGAACATTTTAAACTAGGTCTTCCTATTCTAGTGTTTAAGAGCACGGTCGCTAGAACTTACCCCATAGATATCAGTTACATCAGTGTAGCCAACATCTTTCTGAGATGATCCTGTTGAGGCAAAAAGGGACATTAAGCTGGGCTGCAGCTCTAAAGGAACAATGGATAAAGAGTGCATGAGCACTTTCTAGAGAAATTTTAATCTGCAACAGGGTAAACGGGAAGAATTTCTCCTCTAAGACCTATCCCAGATACTGTGCCTTCTCCCTGGGCTAAAGTCTTCTGCTTCTTCCTAGGTTCTGTCTCAAAAGCTGCCCAGCCAACGACCTGGAGTGTGACCTGAGCACCTACGCCCTGGAGTACAAGCTGCTGTCGCTGCCCTTCGGCATCGCTGCGGGGCAGGACCTGATCCGGCTGGTGGCCTACACTCACGACCAAGTCATGCACCCCAGGACCACCTTCCTGATGGCTGATGAGGACCCCGCCGTGCCATTTGCCCTGAGGGACGAGAACTGGAAGGGGGTGGTGTTCACCACGCGGGCGCTGCGGGAGCCCCGGACGTACCGCATGGGGGTGCGGGCCCTGTCCTACAGCGCCGACGGCAGCGTCGAGTACCGCACCACCTTCATCGTCTACATCGCCGTGTCCGCCTTCCCCTACTGAGCGCCGGCCCCGACAGCGAGCCCGCAGCTCAGCCGTGTTCCCCAGGGCCAGGGGTGCTAGCGCTTCAGCCTGACTGCTGCCTGCCCCGCAGGGGGGAGCCGCGGCACTTCAAAGGGTGCTATGCTCTTTTCTCTTCCCCTCCTTCCCGGAGGCTGCCTCTCCAGTTCCATTGATCCAATTCAAGAGGAAGATCCATGGCTTTGAGGACCTGTTACCACTTGCTTTATTTATTACACTGGAATAGTCATTTACCACAGTATGTTCTGAAAACTAGCAGAGAAAGCCATGTAGTCAAAGCAGTAAGCAAGGAGTAGCCTCCACTGAAAGTAACTGAAGAAAATAAACCCATAATTTCGAGCGGTCTATATATTAAGGTTGCTAAGTGTTTTAAATTTTATATCTATTAGATTTTTTTCCTTATCAAGTACCCAGTATAATTAAGGCTGTGCTATACTATGTTGTGTGCTCAAACCCACCAAATGCCACCACGCCCAAGGGTTGCAAATGCTGAAACAAATGACATTAAAATTTGTTTGCAGCTAACAAATCTACAGGTGAATTTGGAACTGGTACCTTTGGTTTTCATGCAAGTGTAGAGATGTTGCTATTTTTCATAAGAAAAAACCAATGTGGCTACTTCTACTTTATAGAGCAGGTATTTTATAAGTTGTTTTTACTCTGCCATTTTGGTATAGCCATTTATTTAACCCAAACCCATATCCAGTGCCATACTCCCAGCTCAGTAAATGGTCTGGGGTTTTACGCACATGGAACATTTTTCTCCAAAGGTGATGTAAGTTTGGTTCAATAATGTCAAAACACTGTACACAAATAATTTTGCCAAGATGTATTCTATTTTTATGGACGTGTATATATGTGGTTTTTCCTATGTTTATTTTCTATGCAGTATCTCAAGAGTGTTTTACAGTTAAGTTTGCATAAAAGGACAATGTCAATAATATGAAAATAATCAAAAATAAATGTTCCTGTCACCTTCAAGACTGCTGGGAGTTATTTCTTTGAAAAAATTCTTTTCTGTTTTTAAAGCTCTTGCCCTAAGTGCCAGGGGACGATGCAGAACCAGGGAGCAACTCCAGCTCTTTTCCCTCTTCCTGGCACACTAGGGTAGTAAGAGATTATCACCAGCTTTAAGGTATATTTTTAGCCACAGGGACAAATTGCCTCCCAGTGGCATTTTGTCTCTACTGTATATTATTAGCTAACTTTAGACATCCCCCCTTGTTGTGCCCTTGTTTTTTCTTCCCTTTCCAGTGCACCAAGTGGAATAGTCCTGGAAAACAAGGATGACTTGTTTTAATGACTTAAAATTACTTTGCACTTTATACGAATTTATATGAGTGACAGACTTCAAACTGAAGGGGTTTGCTTCTCAGAAACATGACTTGAAAAATAAAAGCAGCTCAAAGATAAATTCCATGAAAAAGACATGAGGGAAGGAGAAATTAGAGTAAGTTATAAAAGGTACAGGTAATTCCCTCAATGTCTTTTAAGGATGAGAATCAGATTGAAAGTGATGTGCTTAAGGGAATCTAACTCCACTCCCAGAACACAAAAATTTCCACTCTGGCATATTTTGTGAGAAGGGAAAAAACCCAACAGAGTTGACAGCCTTTAAAGGCAAATCCTACTCTAAAAGAAGAAATAGTCGCTTACCAGATGGAAGTCACTTGATCACTGCCACAGCCATGGCTCCAAGTTTGCTTTCTCATCCAGGCTTTCCAGGAGCCAGCTCAAGGAGGAGCTCCTTGTCTGCGTGGGAGGTGTTCCTCACCCCAAGATGATGCCACAGGACTGAGGGACCAGTGAGATGTGGGTCTCTCTGAGTGTGGTGGTTTTCACTCGGGGACTGGTTGAAGGGAAGTGCTGAGTAAAGGAGAACTTTTAGAAGGCATTGCCTTCTCTTATTTGGACATCTTGAGCTGTGTTACAAATTTCTCTTCTGCTCTATTAAAAAGATTGCAAATATGTTAAATTAGATCTCAGAGCAGCTGCACCTGCTACAGCTCTACCTCCATGAGCTACCTGGCCCTGTTGCTGACAGGCTGGAAAAGCTGCTGGTTATCATTAATTTTCCTGGTCTAACTTGAGAGGCAAGGGGCAGGTTAGTACATGTTTATGTGCCCACATGAACTTGTGTGTTTGCTAAAGATGAAAAATCCTACTTTCATAAATCCAAATTTTAAATACAACAAGTATTCTGCTGTGTTTATTACCACTTTGGATAGGGCTGCCCAAACCTCAGATGCAATTTTCAGTGTCTGAGGGCTGTACAGTCACTTTGTCCAAACCCCTCTGTTTGCAGGAATATTTGCACTGTTAAAAGTTCAGTGCCATCCCATAAAAGGCTGATATGGTCACCATGTCATTTGTCACAAGACGATTTGCCAATGCCCTCCTGTCACAAACAACTAACTCTCTAATAACAGCATCCTAGGAGCAATATGTGAGAATGTTAAGTTCTTATGAAAAGACACCACATTACCAGAAAAATAATATTTAAAAAATAAAGGGAGGTCTTAGGGTGAGCAATCAGCGAACATATAGTTAATGCTCCACTGCTACCTTCCTTCTGCACGAGCCTACTTTTCCCACTGCTCACTGGATTTTCTGGAGCAGCATTTTCTCCTCACCCAATTATCCCTGAAACATTGTCCTGTGCCACGGGCTCCTGCCTCTGTTCCTGGGCCTCACCTCTGTGCAAACATAGCAACATTTCATTAACTACACGACTAGGATCAAACACCCAGTGAAGGATGGTAAGAGAGGATTTATCTCCTAAAGAGATAATTTGTACATAGGGATGGTTTCAGGGTGGCATCTGGTGGCATCCCAGCAGCTGGGCACACAAATCTCCTAGGGTTTCACCTCCCAGTGGGCACACCTTGGAACCCAGCCAGCTGCTTGCTGCAGCAGGACCCAGAGCACTCAGCCCATGTCTGTATTCCAGGAAAACATCTGCTACATCCCAGCCTTTGCCAGAGCAAAACCAGACTCATTCTTCCTCCCAAAACCCAATCCTGTCTTGATAAAGCCTAAAGGAAATTACGTGTTAAATACAGCCCTTTGCAAAAACCTGTGTGATTCCTTCCAAATCTTAAGTTCTAGGAGATGAATAAGGCAGGAAAAGGAATTCAGGGATGAAACCAGGGCTGACTGGGGTCAGAAAGGATGGAAAATTCACAACCACCACCTGTTAAAAGGTGACTGATGCCCCTAATGCCAACCCCGCCACAGCATCAGGTTTCTATATCTCACACCCAACATACAAGGCAGGTGTTCAAGTACCAGAGGCAGATAAGGATTGCCCATCACACCTTCCATAGTGATCCAGCTTGCCAGGCCCTGGAGAGAGGAAATCAATCCACTGGGGTTTTGTTTTCCTTCACACACTGCTTGAAGTAAAATGCTACTGCATAGGTACAGTAAGGAGCCTGTGCTGGATGCACAGCACTGTAGGCTAAAGGGAAAACACATCAGCAAGGTGAGATGGATGCTCAGCAAAGAGCAGAGAAGCAGTGCCTGACTGGGAAATGTCCACTTCCAAGTCGGATCCAGACAGCGGGTGCAAAACCAAGCCGGATGCTGAGTAACGCGGCCGTCATCGCGCACATCGGTGGGGCACTTACAGGCAGGACTCTGCTCTGGGGTCCAAGGGGGAGTTCGTGGTGCCCTTTGACTTCAGAGGCATTTCTAGTTCTGGCAGCTCAAATCCAAGGTTGCTGCCAATAAAAACTTGGCACAGTGCAACAGTTGAAATCCGTGGATTATCTTACGAGGCTGGAATTCCAGCGCCCGCCCTGCTGTTGCACACGGGTGGGAGCAGGACACGCAGCACTGGCTGCAGGATTCCCCCGGCAGGGGTGCCGAGAAGGCACCTGGCACATTTCCAGTAACCCCTGTCAGGACATGGGATGTACAAATTTATGGATGGGCGAGGGCTGCTGGGCAGTGCCATGCTTTGTTTCTGCAGAGAATCCTGCGGGCAGATAAGGCTCCTCCAGCCTTGTGGGTTTTGGCCTCTGCTCTGGAGAGGTTTGATTCAGCCCAAAAACAAATGCATCTCATTGCCATCACTCTGCACCACACTGAAGTCTGGACACTTAAAGCACCTTCACCAACATCCAGTAATGCTGGACAGTCTGAATGGCTTAAGTGCAGCTGTATTTCCTGAGGGGAAATCAGAGACATTTTCAGCTCTTGCACATGGAGAAGTTCCCCATTCATGAAGAGCTGCTTCTCCACAGGGACTGCAAGGACTCGTAGTGAATGACTTTATTTGCCCCTTGTAACCATGGGCAGACTGAGAGGCACAGGCTTCTGGGTGTGAGCTGGGACAGCAAGGAAACACCTGAGAGTGCCAGCCGATGGCCAAAGCTAAATGGAGCCTTAGGCATCACACCTTCAGCAGCACTGCACCAATCCTCTCAACATCCCAGCAGTGCATCCAGCCAGGCCCTCTGAATAAGGTTAAATGTGATCCTAGCTGGCTGCAGATTTTTATAAACACATTTGCATGTCTGGACACACTTAACTCCAGCCACTCCTCAGATCTCTGGGTTCAATGTTCACATCTTCAGCTCACAACTGGTGCCAGATTCTTCTGCTTTGGTAAGTTGAGTGTTTGAAAGGGAAGCAAAGGAGACTTGCTTGCAGATAAAGGCATATGGATAAAAAAGGTGTCCTTTAGCACTAACTTAGATTCAAATTATCATTTCTGAATAGCTAAATGATGAGGGCATCACAAATATCGCCAAGCCAAGGGGCTGTTCAGAATACAGAGCAAAGGTTAAGAAGTGCTCCGAAGTAATGCTGTGCAAGAAGAGAATCTGTTATTTTTCACTGTATGGAAGTACTGCACATCTCCTGTGGTTCTTGACAGCTTAAGTGGTCTTGCAATGCAGTGAGATGCAGCTGGCTTCCTTAAGAGTAACTTCCCACTGCTAAGGAATGAGACAAGCTCTCCTCCACACCTTTTAACAGCTTACTGCACAGCAGTCACACAGATGAAGTCCTGCCCTCCTGCTCGATCACAAGAAGTGTTTCAAGAACCCCTCTCATAGAGAACACCTGAGAGGTATCAAGAGATCTGCACTGCACAGCTCATAATTCAAGCAAGGCCAAACTCTTGCTATGCAAAACTGTAGCAGAGCCACTGGCAAACACAAAGTTGTATGTAAAAGCTTCAAAAAATTGATGTATCTAATTCGGGGTCTCCAGCTTCAGAGGCAAAACCCAACAGCATCCCTGAAGAAAAGAATCCCATGAGTATTCCCCATTACCCCTAGCCCTGATAAACACAGTGGGGCATGAAAAAAGCCCAATTCCAAACAACACCAAGGTTCCTTCACAGGATTTTAGCTGCATTGTCCCTGGAATCTGCTGCTGTAGATTTAAAAAATGAGGTTTGCAAATCTGGGAGAAGAAGGAGTTCCCAAATACCACAGGAACAACTGGAGTGTGCCAGCTCTTCACATGAATCAGGCAAAGGAACAGGACTTCTCCATGTCTGGGGAGGAAAATGCAGAATTCTCTGGTGCCATTGCATGACTGACTGAAATGGAAGAAGCAAAAATAACATAAGAAAATGACATTAAAACACACTGAAGGGACTACAGGAGCCCCAGTGATAAGCAGGGGAGGACAAAGCTTCCTTGCACCAGAACCAGTTTCTGCTGAGATGTCCTAGCAGCTCCCATGCTCGAGAGTTTACGGGAAGGAGATGGGCTGAAAAAATCTGCAACAAAACCATCACTTCTTCAATTTCTCTTCTACTTAAAAGAACTGGACTTTAAATATAAGCCTTGTAAATAACTCTGATGGCATCAATTTATTCGTCCTTCCTCATCTGTCTCATCCTTCCTCATCTGTCTGCGAGCAGAATTAGCTCACCAGTATTCACTATTTACCAACCCTTCAGGCCAGCCTGCTTTTCTCAGCTGCTGTGGCCTTGTTGAAAAGGAAATACTGGTGGTTTTCTTACTGCTTGCTCTGCAATGCTCTCAGTGATGCAGAGACTGATAGAGAACCTCAAGTTGGGTGTAACCCTGCAAAGCCTTTGCCAAAATATTACCGCTAACATTTCACAGCTCATGTTTTGAAAAAATTTTGGATGCATAAACAATGTTGTCCTTTAATAGACAAGGCTCTAACACAGAAGTGGTTTGTGTTCACCAGCCCAAATGCACAGCAAGGTCATATCATGGTGTTTTTACCACTTGTAGCAGCTTTACTACAGACAAGCAAAGAGCCATCAGCAATTACCAAAGAGCCACATCTAATGAAAGTGAGTCACAGCCTTGCTAAAAACCCCAACTGCCTTCAAATTGGACACCTCAGCTAATCAAAATCTCTCTCAATCATAGAAAAGTTCTCACCAGATACTACAGGTAATAGCAAAAGCTAGGTTTTACTTAGAGCTGATGTAACCCAAATGGTCCTGATACAGATCTGGAAATGATAAACAGGACAGAAGGGCCCATTGCAGAACGAGTTACCACAGCATGTAAAACCACACCTGCAGAGTGGCTAATGGAAACAGGCCTGATTTAGCTGAGAACCAGCTTTTTGGAGAAGTAAAGCTGGTTTTGGGCAATCAGGTTCAGCAGTAAAGTTCAGCACTGCAAGATTGGCCCCTGTTTGTTTACAAAGCCCTTCTGGTTATCTAAATAAATCACACAGCACTGGTTTTGCTCCCAGCTTGTGCTCTAGAAAGGAATTAATAGAAAATAACAATCACCAAATCTCCAGCCTGAAACTGGAATTTAAACCAGTCATGCTAAAAGTCTGAGACATTTTCATGATTTAGAGCCATGTGAGTAAATTGCCCATTTTCACAAGTTTTTGCAGTATTTTGACAAAGTCTTTTGACCACCTAAAGCTGAGCTGAGAAAAATGTGATGGATGTTGGTTCCACCCGGCAAACCCCAAACTCTCACACTTTCTGTCATCATTTGTGTCTTTCAATAAACGCTTCTGATACTCAGATACACATCCAGACAACATCTTCAAATTAGATATTTGGTCCCCAGTACACTGAAGTCGAAGTCTGAACTTTATGTAGCTGATCATCAACTTCTCAGCCTCCTCTCAATGACAGCAATAACCTTTTCTCTGACCACAGCAAATCCTTTTCCTCTCATTCACAATAACTCCGAGTATTGCTACAAAGACCTTGATCTTAGTCTACTAACAAGCAGCTACTTCTTTCCTTTCAAGTCCTCTGCAGCCTGTCTTTACTGCCAGGAACCAGCCTCACTAGACTTCCAGATCTGTTTGCTCTTCCTCTCAAACTGGCCTTTTTTTTCACTTGGCAGGAGTTTGCTCCTTGCACAGAATCACTTCATTTTGTTCTTTCAACCCTTTCTCCAGAGTACTCCTCTGCTGGGGTGTCATTAGAGATAAATACAACAAAGACAGTGAAATGCGTAACTACAGGAAAGGAGTCCAACACCATTTTCTATACAAGTTATCTAAAAAATTTGTTTTGGAAGCTATTAAACACCTCCCAGTGTAACATCATGTTGGTAAACAGCTCTTTCATAATGATTTCCCTTATGAGAGGGTTGGTTATTGAGCTGTTTTTCCCAGTTTTACAAACTCTGTATCTACAGAACAGATAAACTCCATTCCATTACAGACAAAGGTGTGTGTGCATGGATTTTAGGACCTGTTCCACAATGTGCTCCTGGAGGAAGGGCAGGAGGTTCCTCTGGCTCTCAATCTTGTATAGTATCTTACAAGTGAAGCACTGATGTTTGCCCACTGATACCACACCAAAACCCGTGATGGAGAAGTATTCTGGAACATGAACACTGCTACCAAAAAATCAAGAGTTGTACCTGGCAGGATTGGCCGGAGGAGGCCTCATTGCACCATGGGAGGGGACAGTGACAGAGTAGTGGTGCCAAAGGAAGGACCCACTGGCATCAGAAATCTTGGACTGCAGATGGCCCAACGAGACTTTTTCATCAAATATCAGGTGCTGCCACCTGCACTTGCAGGTCTCAGATGCTGGTCACAGAGACAAAAATTCCCTAGGTCAGAGACATCCATGAACACAAGGAACTCAGCAGTACCTAAACCCCAGGAGTCACAGGCAGACCTGTGGTACATTTAAATCAAAAAGGGCATCAGGACATCCACAAACACTGGGTCATGTTTACTTTACACCATGGATATGTGGATTTAGTTCAAGTGGGAGCTGTCACCAGCTCCTAACAACATCCTGAGCAGCTGCTTAGAGTACATGAGCACTTATCAGTGCACCCACAAGCCCACAGTACACTGGGACAACTTCAAATCAGAAACCAGAGTTTAAGTTCATATTTGCTGAAACAGTGGACAGATTTTTTTGTAAATATAATTGGGATTTCACTCTTTCATTTCGATTTTTTTTAAGATATCAGAACATAGAGCATGAAAAGTTCTGGGATGAAATTATATTTTTTTCAGTATTGTGTCCAGCACAAAAGGAATATGTACTTGTAATGTTTATAAGACAGTCAGCAGAAATAAGGTTATATTAATTACATATATCAAATGAGAGTTCATGTCACACGGAGATGGAAAAAGCTCCCTACGGATACCCGAACAAAGCATTGCATACATGCCATGCATTCTTATTTTTTATTAGTTATTACGCAGTTTCATCTGGAGTATTGTAGCCTGTGCCCCCATGTTCCAAGTAAGCTGTAGATTCCCATTGAGTGAGACTGACATGAGAAACAACCATTGCTGTTGCCTGAATGGTCACAGGTTAGATAGCCCTCTTCTATTGATAGATGTTCTCAGAAGATGGAGATTTTAGATTGTCTGTTGTATTTTAGCAACAAAAAAAAATCAAAAATATTTTAAGAATTTTAATTTCTGTGTCTGTAGCAGCACCGATATTTCAGTTATTCAGTCGATTTTCTACTCCAGTTTTCCACAGACATATTTTGTAAGTAAAGATAATCTTTGTTTGCATTTACCTATTATACAGTAGTTGTTTATTTTAAAGCTGTTCTGGTCCTGCATTAAATACATTTACTTTATTAAGATGAGCAACAGTACTTGTAAATCAGAATATCTGGGAACGCCTGCAATCTGCCAGACAGTCTTGTGCAAGAGTAATCGCACCAAATAAATATTATTTTCAATGCTCTTTAATATTATGCCAGATAAAGTGATTATAAAAATTTTAAAAGTCTGAAAGGATGGGAGTAACATGAAATCCCTGAAATCATCACCATGTGTCCGTATTTTCTGAAGTTCACATATGAATCACAAACAAACTACTGTTCTGGCAGGACCCAAAGGTCCCAGAAGGAGAACATGCATGATGTTCACAGAGGAAAAAAGGAACAAGAAAAATGGAGCAAAACCTACAGATTATCATGTTCATTGTCCAAGGGAGTGTTTGTAGATTAACTGAGACAGTTAACAGTGACACTTCTGAATGAAACTGCTTTCATTAACAAATGCAACATTGGAATGGACTTCAAAAGAACATCAGCCCGATCTTATTTATCATTATGCCAATACGAATATTTCCTTTCATTAGGAAGTAAGTTATAAGGAGGAACTAATGGCAAATATCTACACTTTCTCACTCTTCACTATTTAATTATGTGATTTTGCTACAAACTAGGCAAGCTGCTTTTAAATTATCTTGTATTACCCTAAAGAAGTTTTTCAGAGGGATCATCTTTCTCATGGAGATACAAGTTTCAATTTTAGCTTTGGTTTCAAAACTGAGCTAAAAGGCAAACTAGTTCTGTGACCAAAATGTTCTAACAGCAACTAAATTATCTACTTAAACATTGCTTCTGAAACTAAAAACACCCCAAACAACAAACCACTGGTTGGGAAACTCTGTTGAGCAGCAGGAAAGTATATTTTTCATAATTTTATACACAAAAAGCTGAAGATGCTACACACCTTATCTTTTACAACTACTGGGGTGGTTTTTCTGACTCTTACTCTCGTCAAAATTTGCTTAAATTTCACAGTTAGCAAGAGAAACCAATAATTGAATGACAGAGCTTACAGAAGTGGGAGGACAAGTTTCACGGAGGTGACTGAGGTATTCTCCCTTCTCACTCCAAGCCACTGAGAAAGCTGAAATTACCCCAGCAGAAGAGGGACTGAAGTAAAATATTGGGGCCATTGGCAGTTGCTCTGCAGCACCAGGAAGCTGGGAAGTGAGTGGTTTTGCAGCTCTATGAATAATGAAATGGCAAGGGTTTACTGGCTGCCCAAAGAAGACTCCAACAGACGGTTGTGATACACAACTTAGTAAATGGAAATACATCAGATCCGTTTACAGTGAAGTAATGTCTCCAAAATAACTGTCCCTGCTCTACTGTCTTAAAGCAAGAGCCTTCCAAAATCACCTCAGGTTCCTGTACAACCTCAGCTTCACTGCGCTCTTACAGCAAGGCAGACTGAGAGGACAGCCAGGGAGAGACATGGGGAAGGAACTCCTGCCACCGAGATCCTTCTCCCACCTTGCTCAAAAATGCATCCAACTCCCTCTTAAAACTCATTTGGTCAGCAGGCTGTTCCCATGCCTCAGTGATACAATGCTTAAGAACCTTCTTCAAATTTCCTGCAATCTTTCTTACAAAGTGCTTAAAATGATTGGACTTTGGCTGCTGTTGCTAAAGGTTTTATTAAATTAAAGATTCAAATAATTCTCTTCTTGGTACCTCAGATCCTTATTGCCTGGAAGTATTTACGCACAGAAATCAAAGCCCTTCTTTGCTAGAATTAACAAACTAAACTCCTCTGTGCTTTCCTCTTGCATCTTTCCATTACTTTATTTATTATTGCAGCCTCTTCTCATTTGTCTTACTTCCAGTATGTTGTGCTCAGGCAGCCAAAGCTGCTCACAGTATCCCATATCAGCCTACAAATATTAACCAAGCCCCATGGTCTGCTTTCACTGAATCCAGGCCCCTGAATTTCTGAACCATGCTGGTCTAAATGTCACCAGAAGGGTTTCAACAGCTAGTCACAATAATGGGGCAGTTTTATCTGGCCACACAGTGAAGTTCACTGAGTAACCCGAGCCCTCAGGAGCAGAGCACCAGGGCGTTGCCATGAGGTAACGCAGAGTCATCAGCCCCAGCCGGAGCCCTGGAACAGAGTGTTATGAATATAACATCACCCCGAAAATGGTGCCAAACTTCTGCAATCCTTGCAAATTCCACAGCCATCTCCCCCACCCCCCAGGATTCCCAAAGACAAAAATACTTAATCGTATCTGCTGGCAGGGAGGGCCGTTCCCGGCCCCTCCATGAGTGAGTATTCCAGGCAGTGCCTGCTGCCCACGGGCTGGTAGCTGCTCACTGACGCCAAATGCTCCTTCTGCTCTCACGTCCTGTGTCTGCAGCCCAGCCCATTCCCATCAACGCCCCGCTGGCCAAACAAACCAGCACATCATCTCCACCAACACTGAGGGACTCATTGAGCGCCCAGAGCCTCTCAGTCTCTGCTTACGCCTTGCAGCATCTCCTTGACCTTCACTGCCCAGGTTCAACTTGCCTCCTGCTAAATTCTCATTAATGCCTTATTTAAAATTCACCTGAACCGGCCCCATTTCTTACTGGATCTAGTAATGCAGCTGGTTAAAACACAAGGCCACCCCCAGCACGGTGCACCCTCTAGTCACCTGTATTTCAGTAAACTTGAGGTGAAACAAAAGGGCTCATCCCATATGGACACCAGCTACGAACCAGGATAGTCTGGTAACAGTGCCAGTCTGCCCTTCATGTTTTCCACATCAGGAATACTGCAAAGAAACACCACAACCATCTCAGCAAAGCCTCAAGACAATATTCAGGGTTTGTACATATTCTGAAACCACTGTGACAGCCCTGGGAATTTAAAAGCACCCTTAGTTTTAAAATTTATTATACACAGATGGAAAAAAATGCTTGTGTGTTTTGTGGCTTTTCACTTAGAGGTAATAGGTTGGAATACCTTCCAATAACATCTATTATTTTATGTATATATTTTACTGACATAAATAACTGATTTAGGAAATTTTCCTAGTTAAGTGATCCTTTCTTAGGATCGTTTAAGTAACTACTTGTTGCAAGGTCCTAAAGGAGATATTTATCATCGCATTTATAAAGTACTGCAAATAACTGAGTTTTCCTGTTTAGTCTTCACTCTGGGCAAAATAGGCACAATTAATATTCAAGCTTCATCAGAGCTTGATATAAGCTTGGAAGAATATCCTTCATTATCTCTGTTCTATTTCAGAAATAAATCGCTTTAACCTAGCCTCTGCTCACAGCTCTAGTAGTTGTATATAAAAATCACTGTAATGCATCAAATTGATTTGGAATTTAAATACTTACGTCTGATATCTGAAATACTTTGCTTAAAAAAGTAATTTTACTCAAGACAAAGTCACAAATTTATCTTTCTCTAGGCTAAGTGGAGCTAAAAAATATTCATAGAAACAGATGAGAGTATGTAGCACATGAACCCAACTGAAAAGGTCAAACACGCCCAAAACACAAGGAGAAGCACCTTAACTCTATTTATAATTTAGATCTTTCTAGTTTAAACTCATCTCATACTTTCACACGAGAACAGGTTTATTAAGATACAGTGTCTTCACAGGAACTCTTTATCTGCAAGTAAAAGTTACATCTTTTTGGGCATTCTGAAATTATTTTCCTAGAATCTGACAGACTTGCAGTCCCACTGCTTTAGCTTTTCCATCTTTACACCTTTTCCAGCAATTCTTCCTCTAGTAGATGTCAACTTCATGGTTTCTAAGGATCATTTTGAAAACATGGTCTTCATATCACAGTTACATCAAATTACTTTAATCTGAAAGCTAAACACTTAGAAGGCCTTGCTGTTCTCCTGAACACACTGGTGAGTTTGGAGCATATCCTTAGTTGAAATGTATGCTATATTCTTAGATACTCTTGCAGAATTAAGGAAAAAAAGGCTCATCAAGAGGTCTGAACTTCCACTAAGCTTGGCATGAAAGGCTGAGGAAGACACTTCCTTTTCCAGCTCCTTTTGCTTTCAGTGTATTCAGGACAACCAAGAACCCATGATCAGGTACCAGGAGAGGACCATTGTAGCATGTTTCTTTGGGCTGCTCTTCCTCACGTGGCCCCACATTGGTCTGAGAGTTCATTTTCACTGCTGTTTCACATCACTGTGTAGTCACTAAGCTCCTGTGGGATTGGCTTTGGCATGCTGTTACACTGAGCTTTCCCATAAATTGTGTCTGTCCCTCCTGCTCATTTCTCACATCCTGCATTTAACAGCAGCAAGAATTGGGCTGAATCATTTACTGAAGCACAGGCAGAGTGGGGGCTCTAATGTTCATCGTCAGTATTTTGCCACGTGCACCTCCACTGCATGCTCAAGGTTTTCACTCCTCAGCAGAAAAGGAAGCAATCAGCAATGTCATTTTGTTACTGATAGGATTTCTGGAAGGCTGTGCTTTTAAGCAGCAGTTATTGTATATTATTCTAGTTATGCAAATTCTTTTCTTTCCAGTCTGATTATGACATTTGTTTCTCAGGCACAGCACCCATAAACACAGGATAAATGATGTTTTCTTGTAAGAATATGCTTATGTCAACCCATATTCTTAACCCTCATCCCTAGGATTTTCTCCTATTTTCTTAAAATTAACTTTGAGCTAAGGATGTTGCCAATTCCCTGAGCTCAATCTTTCAGGAATAGAATTGTCTTAAGGGTGGTGCACTGTCTATAATTTTCGTCTTCAATACAACTGCATTGGTCACAAAAACTTATGACTCATTCTGAAGTGAATAAAAGAAGGCTGCCTGTAAGAAGTCACACCCTCCAGATACATCTCTGATGACGTACTGAAATAAGATTGTTAGGTGCAGGGGGAAAGGACTTTTTCTTGTTTGGTCTGAAAAGCAGCTTCCTTTTCCTCTGGAAAAAGAGAATCTTATAAGGATGACCTACTACTTCCCTTAAACACCTTCTCCTGGCATGTCCTTTACAAATGCACCTCCCTCCTCACATCAGAATCTAACACCCAAAGCCTGTTCTAATCTTTTGGGATAAGGAAAAAAAAAAAAAAGATTCCTTCCCACTGTCTATGCTAGAAAGGGAATCTTCACAGTCCAGCCAAGGGAAATAGTCTTTCTTCAAACTGGCCTTTTATTGGAGGCAGGTATTATCTATAAACCTGTCAGCCCATCAGAGAGTGATGCAAACTGCTCGATTCTCTGCTGGAGGGATTTTCTTTTCCCTGCAGTCCTCATAACAGCTCAGAGTCCCTCAAAAAGTTGAGTTGAAGAGCCATCAGCACAGAGAACACTGTGGCAGAAACAGAGCAGACCATGTTTGGTGACACCGACTCATTCTCAGGTGTCAGTTACAGAAAATACAGGAAACTGTTGCCAGACTTTGGTGTTCCTTCTCCCTTGACAATGATGCCAACCAAGGTGCAAAAGTCTGTCAGATGCACCTGCACTCCCATGCTGTGCCCTGGGGAAGAGAAAGGTGTCTTTCCTGTTGCTGACCAGTGATTAAATATGTCCCAGAGCACAGCAGTTGATAGCCCACATTCTTCTAGACATGCATCATGTTCATATATTCTGTAAGGGGGTGAGTGAGCTGGGATGAAGAGATGCTTCTGTCTTCTCTTTCTGAGAGCATTACAAGGGTTTTCTCCCTGGCTGTTATTAAGGCTACAGCTTGTGGTGGGTTTAGTCTAAGCCGTGGTAGGATAAGTAACACAATTAACAGCAATCAATAAAATGGGTTTCTGACACTGAAGTTTCTTAAATGTTAAACCACAATATAACGTACCCATCTATGTAGTAAAAAATGCTATTACATATTTAAATATCACATATTTACAGCCAAAGGTTGACATCAGTACAAATTATAGCTCTGTAAAGTACACCAGAAAACCAGTCTTGGGACTTCAGACTCTAAACATGAAGGCAATCCCCAGTTAAAACTGAGACACGTCAACAGCCGAATACTTATACCACAGAGGGCTCCAAATTTCATAATCCTTATTTATGGCCTCTAACCCTGATCTTAAGTACTCTAATCCTATCCCTGCAATCCCCAGACAATGTATGTACTGATGTGCTGAATTGTTAAATCCAATCTTCCTTATAGACAGAGATTAGTATATCTATAAAAGTAAAATACATGGCTGTGGGTCATGTCTGCTGACATTTTTTGGGCTGTAGAAGACTAAATGTAGACTCCAGCCGACATTGTTAGGCTAACCTCAGTAATAAGGCCAATCCCTACAGTAACATGCGAAGCAACCAAAACACACAAATCTCTGAAAATTTAGACTGAAACTGAAATATATAAATAGAACTTTAATGAAATACACTGAAATGCTATTACTAAGCATTTACTGAATGTTAGCCATAAATCTTAACATCGTAAAGACCCCAAACTGAGTTTTACTGTGGAGATCAATTCCTCTGATAACGCAGAAGGTAAGACCTTTGTCAGTCCTCAGCCCTCCTTTTAACCTCTTAGTGCCAGAGCTCCAACACCAGAAACCCTGACTGTGAGCCCAAATAAATGCTTAGTAATATCAGTATATATTGATCAATCTCTACAGTAAATGACAGCAGAAGGGCCATGCCAGGCACCTCCCTAAAACTGAACACCACAAAGTTGAATCACTGACTTATAATCTAACTTTAATTCAAACCATAAAATTAATTTGAAGTCTAGAAGGGGGATGAATCATTTAAACAGAAAAGCTGCCAGCCCTTTTTTAATTCCTTGGGCTTTTAAAATCCACAGAGGCTCATCTTTCCAAAGCTTGACCTTCACCCCAACCTCCAGCATAGTCATCCCTCAGGAAGGACATGGGGACTAGTTCAGATCCCCAGCCCCAATAGCTGTGAGTCCTGGCAGTCCATGCTGTGAAGGAGAACTGTTTAGGAGAGGTAGGGAGCTCCCTGCCAGAAGGGAGCTCCTGCCATTCATGCTGGTACCCTTGAGAAACAGGTAATTACATGGACTTTCAGTTTTAGATTTCTAAAACCTAATATTCAGTTCTAACCCCAGACTTAATTATAGGGAAACAGAAGCCAATGCCTAGAAATTTCCTGATATATCATAAAGATATTTAAATAACCACAGCTTGGGGTTTTTAAAAATTTTATTTTCCCTCATCAGATCGGGTCAAGCATTTTGACTTTGCTGCAGATCATTCCCGCTTCAGATCAGCGCTGCACAACCTGTGATACAACATAGCCTTGCTGAATAATTTACATATTTGCCATCGTTTCGTTTGTAGACAGAAAATTCCTGTTATATTTGAAGTACAAACTCAGAGCTGCTGAGCCTCAGTGCCCTGCTTGGAGCTGCTGCAATCATGCTGTTCTTGTGCAATTCTTGCAGGAGGTCTGAGAAGAAAACGAATTTTTTAGAGGCAGAGTTCATGTTGAAAGCATTAGAAGAGAATACAGCAATTTCAAAGGTCACTGAACCTGAAGGGGAAATGAACATTTTCTCATATTTTAAATACCTTTACCTCTGCCAAAGAAAAGGGGATTTATCATGCTGAGACAATTCACGCTGCCAAACACTCAGGCAACCCTTGTTCACTGTAGGTGTCTTTAAAACAAGAGAATCTGAATAGACAGAAGGACTGACCATTTCAGAGGAATAATTCATATTCTTGTAAAACAATGTTTGCAATAAGAAAGAAAGCAGGTTCTGCAAGGCTCTGGCAGCTTTAACCAAAGTTTTCTCGACTACCATTGTTATACAGTATTCAATACTGCCAGGAGAGATTTTTGTACAGGAGCTTGTTATTTGACCTTTGAGACCTTCTTGTTGAATGTACATCAGAAGTTACTATTGAGTTCTCACTCTGAAGCCAAGCAACAGCAGAAAAAGTTCCAAAAAAGAAAAAAAACCTCTTCTCGGAGCAGTATACATTAAAATCTACTCATCACTCTTCTGTATGATTATGCTGATCTGGGAAGATTTTCCCCCTTGCATATACACATTCAAACAGATCATTTTTGCTTGAGTACATAAGAAGTGAAAGCTTTGAAAATGTGTTAAAAGAATTATTTATAGTAGCCTGAGTGTGATGTCTAAGAAAGATGATTCTTCATGTTACAAGAAAATTACTTCATACCAAGTCTGAAAAACCCCGTCTGACACCTTTTCATGGCTCTTTTGCTAAACTGAGGGTGTTATTTGTCAGCCATATGAAAAGCGGCGACTGTTTCTGGGAGCTTCTATTAACTGTCCTGAAGGGGTAATGACATAACTAAACTGAAAGAATTGTCTGCATCTTTCATTCCCAAGATCCCCAAGAGCCAGTGCTAATTCAGCTCCTACTGTTGAAGTGAGAATTCTGGTTTAACTTATAAACGTAATTTCTTACATTACAGACAGACATAAATAACTTCTTGCTCTCCTACATTTACCTTTCTCATGCTAATTTTCTTCATTCTTCTTATCCTGGGCCATTCTTCACATCTATCAAATGTTGCTTGACTTTTTTTTCTTCCTATAGTTAAATCGCTTGTTTTCTTGCAGCTATGATTCAGTAGAATTAATCTGTACGCTATATGGATAAAAAAGAACAAACAATATGAAATATATTCCATTTTGTGAGACTTTTTTTATGAAACAGTACTCACTTTTATCAGCTATCTATATTCAAACCTATAACCGTTTCACTAGGACCAGGTTCAGAGAGGAATAATTCCTGTGGGGGGAAAGAAAGAGAAGTTGAACATTTCTTATTTAATGAGGTCCTGTTCTGCCAGACATTCCCCAAAAGATTTTTCCCAGTAATTTTCTGCCACTAAAAGTCTTCCCTGTTGTATGAATCAGCACAGATTCCACATAAAATGAGATTCCAGTCTAGCTCAAATAAATCCATGCTCTAGCTTTGAGATAAAAACCCTTAAAATGATTTTAGAGAAACTTGTGAGGACCCACTGACAAGTATTATGACAGCTATAAAGTGATGTTCTTACAGCCAAGTCTCCAGAGAAGTCCAGTTACGTCCGTAGATGTACCCAGCCAGCAAATCTGCTTCTCCTCTTCCTCCTGCTCTTCAAGATGTTCAGTAATGTCTGCAGCTGTACTGAGTTTAAAGGCTCTTCTGGAATAAAAAGATTTCTGCTACTAATACTGGTGGTAGTGTAAAAATAACACAAACCTGCAGATTCTGTCCCTCTTCCACCTGTCATTATGGGCTCAGCTGAGATCTCTATGAGGACAAATATAATTTCTAAGTCATATTTTCCTCTCTACTTCTTACTAATAAAAAATTTTCTCACCTTTTTCAGAATTGGAAATACCATAAATCTATATTTACATCAGCTGGATGATGTATGTGAGCATTTTGAACTTTGGTTCAGCAGAATTCATTACAATACTACTGCTACTTGTAAGCCACAGAAAAGCAAATATTCTTCTGTCCTAAAAGTCAGAGGTGCTCTTTCAAATTAACTTTTTTTTCCTTTTTTTTTTTCTTCACTTTCAGATAAAATATGCCAGTGAAAGGCAGCCAGTTAGCCATGGAAGAAACTCACAGACTGTAGAAGGCAAGACAAGGAAGCACCTTTGATCAATTATCAGTTGTCCCAGAATTGTAATCCCAGGCCCTTCCCACATGGAGGCTCCTACCTCCTCTACATCGTTCTCCTTCCTTGCCCCCACAAGACCACAACCCTGAAAGTCTTTTAGTCCTTCCTACAAGACCAAAAGTTTTCTGTGATTCTTCATAATTTTTCTTAGCAACTTTAGTGAGACGTCCAGCACTCTCATTTAACTTGCAATTACATTTCCTTCTATGATTCCTTTTATATTAAAAGTGAAATAAGGGTTCACTAGTCAGTGAATATTTAACAGGCCAACACTGCTCCAAACACCTTTTCTCTTTCCTCTTGCTCAGCTCAGTTTCTCTGTAGCACTTCTGCTGGGATCCCCCAGCAGCTCTTCCTGAGTCTCACAGGGACTCAGAGAACCCAAGGTAACTTAGTGTTTATCTGAAAATCACAGGATATTTTGAGGATCCTGATGGGTTTACAAAGGGGATCAATGATGGGACTGAAAAAGCAGTAAGGCTTCTGTCAGACCAGGCCCAGATCATCCCGACAACTGTTGTCTGGAATTTCACTGACTTACATTTTCCATGTGATCCCAAAGGATATGATCCCCAGACCACTACCATAAATGTGACTGAATGAGGAGCTTGTGGAAAAGCCGAGGCCTGAAAAGGCACCACTGGGTCACAGGCATCAGCGTAAGGAATCTGTTCATCCAGAAATAAAATATAACAGCAATAGTGCTGTAACTGGGATCATCTCAGTCCATAGGCAAAGCAGGCTTTGCAAGGAAAGGCGCTTTTTTTTATCTCTCTTTTTTTTTTTTTTTTTTTTTTAATGCAATCTACTAGTGAAGCTGAAAGTACAGATAGGATTTTGGATACACATGCCAAGGTTTGATGAAGGGTTTACGTTGCCTCAAAGACTTGCCAAATTAAATGACTGCCCAGTTATCTAAGTGAAGCAATGAAAATCAGATTAAAAAAAAGGTTCTCTCTTTTTTGATTGGAGTGACTAACCACAATATTAGGTCCCCTGTGCTGCTTTAAGACAAACAAAAATGCTGGTGAAGCCGTGCATCCTTATTTACTCATCAGGAGTGTAATGAGTCTTGTTTCCCTAAAGGCAGCTGAAATCAAAAGAAGGAAATAGAACATTTTGTACTCTCCCTGTGTTATATCTGTGTTTGGGATGGAGCTCTCCCTCCCCTGCCCATGCAACTCCCTTCTCTGGGCCTGTCTCCCTGGAACTCCAGCCCTGGCACAGCAGCAAGAGCGCACACTGCCCAGCACATGTGCCCTGAGTGCTTTTCTTGCCACCTCCCAGAATCCATAACAATAATTTAAAGGAGGATATCCATGCCTGAAAACAAAGGGAAAACCAGCAAAAGCTGGTCAGGATCAGCCCCCACCAGAATGTTGTCTGACCACCCATCTCATTGCCAAAGTGACACTATGACTTAAAGGTGTCTTAAGTGCTCTTTACAGCCTGTTGATCCACTTATGAAATTCTTTTCACTCTAACTTTGCAACCCCATGTGACCTCTAACAACCCAAAACTTTAATTCAGGAGAGAAATGAAACAATGCAATCCTACCAAAAGGAACATCCATAACACAATGTAGCAGCCAGTCATGACTTCCCATATTTCAAGTGTTTATGTACGTAATTGTCCTTGTATGACTCAGTTGAGCCCTGGCACGTTGACAGAAAAATGATAATAATTTTGATCTTCTGTTTCTTTTTATAGAGTAATATATATATATATATATATATATATATATACACACACACACACACACACATACATATATTCACCTCAGGTAGCCAGCCAGTATTAACTGGGACTCACAGCTGCACCAGCTGTGAATTGATGGAAAAGACAACAATTCTTCTCCATATCATGGATCTCAAAGTAAGGATACTCAATAATTTAGTCTTGAATGTTTTGCTTGATCAAATTACAAATTAATTAAGTTATAAGGATGTCAATTCTTTGCTAGGAAACCTCTTATCATGCTGATCCTATTTGGCTACTCTAAAAAGTACTTCTTCCCCAGGCTCTAAATAATCATAGACAGGCATCATTCTACCCAGGCCAGGGTTTCTTTATCAAGCTTATAGTTCACTAAAGACAGCCCTGAAACTCTATAAGACAGGTAATATACATTTTCTTCTGTGTATGACCTTGAATAAACTCCATAAAAACTCAGCCTCCCCTTTTCCACAAAGTAGAGTAATAGTTACTCCATTTAATTGGAGTAAATAGTTATTCCATCTGCACACAATGCAGAAAGACTGAATGAAAATCTCTCTATTGTGGTAATACAGATATTAGAAATTCTAGCATAAAAATACCAAAGCTGTACGGTCAATGAACCAAGTGAGGGAAACATTCAAACGCATGTTTAAATCCACTCCTGTTCTGCATTATTTTCCTTAAGAGACTCATTCTCATTTGAAGTCCTTTCCTCAACTGAGATCAATGTGTACTATACCATATTTATTATTTTGGGTTAACAGAACTGGTTTGGAACTCAAGTAATATCGTAAAAGAGAAGTATTAAAGTACCCTGGCCTTTAGGATAATTTCTGAATAAAAAATCCTTCCCCAACCCCAAGAGTCAGGACTACTAAAAGTTTCAGTTAAAACCTCCTTTAGCTCTGAGAGTTCCCAATGACCGTTTCCAGTATCCTGAATCTGGAACCAATGAACACAAAGACCATTAAAACAATTAAAGGCTCTTTCATTCATTTTCGATGTCTTACATATCATATGTTCAATAACTTTGAGATTTGACTCTATTCTTTGATTTCTAGCCAATGCCTTGGCAGCATTTCCATTCAGTTCAGGGAAAAGTTCAAAATTTTCAGTGCAAGTGGTGAATTACTTCTGTCTGTATGAATTAGCTCTCACAGCTTTTTGGAGAAGATACACCATCAGTAGCAGATAAAACTGCATAATTTCAGGCTACTGTCACCTAAGCTCCATTTGACAGGAAAGAAAATACACTCAGCATTTGCCTATGATGATTTTTTTATTGCTCTGCAATACTCTCTAATGCCTTCCAGCTGTATTGAGGACAATTTGTTCATTTCTCTCAGTAATCAAAATGTGTTTTGACTAGTAAGTCTCTATTTAGTTTTTCTGTAAACGTTTTTCTTAATGGGAGTATTTTCCAGATGTTGTGTTAGTCTAGTCATCTGGGCCCTCTTCCAAGCCCTGTGGAAAGTTTGCTGTCATGAGCTGTCATTGATGGTGTGTTTAACAAGCTGCCTAATTACCTGACCCCAGCACAGTTCCAAAGCAATATATAAGGATTCTGGAACAGCCCTGGGAGCAGGCACACTCTCTGCTAGGTAAGTGCTACACCTGTCTCTACCCAGAGCTCTTCTTCAAAAGGAAAACAAGGGACTGGGACAGAAAATCCAAAGTTTTCCTTTTGGAAGAAGATTTACTTTTAGTCTACATTTCCATTTTACTTATTTCAATGCTAGGTTATGGTTTAAAAACTTACGTTGCTGAATAACTAATGTTCTGTCAGTATTTGCTTTAATTGTAGATTTTAATTTATTTTTAATTATAATTTTAAACATTGTTGTGCTCAAGTGTACCCATGTTAGAAGATGACTGTGACTGTAGTCATCATGTAATAGAATTCTGCAAAAAAAATATTTCTATTACTTGTTAATAAGGAATTTCTATAGTCTTACTACAAAATTTAACAGCTAATTGACTAATAATCAAGAGGCAATTTATGCAGTAATTCTAAATCAGCAATTTGCCCTTGAATAGTTTTATTATTTGTTTTTATCAAACTAGTCTTATGCATAAAGATATGCATTGCATTTTTTAAATTATGAATTAACTGAATTGCAGATAGTGATGTGAGATTATTTCTTTTTAGGAATTATGTCGTTCCTGAAAGTTATGATCATATGGAACATACTTTGCTTATCCCTGGTGGTCCTTTCACTGTCCTTGATTCCAGAAGTGTCTTCTCAAGGTACTGTAACACACAAAGCTGAAGGGAGGGTGTCTAGGAGTGTGTGTCTGATACATATTTAGAATGTTTCAAATGCATCTTCATTAAAACACTAAATTCTAGAACTTTATTCAGACAGGAAATATGATTCAGTCTTATCATCACTGAATATTTTCATAAATAAATTTTGGTGTAGCATGGTCCCCTTTTTTTGAGGAATAACATAAAAATATAAATGCAATGGAAAATGTATATTAACCTACTACTTCTTCTGTAGACATAGTCGTCAGAGCCTCTTGCCCTCATACTGACGTATTTAGCCCTAGTGATTTGCAGTGTGATTTAGGAAGAATCTAACAGGATAATATCCACAGAGGTTGGTTAGAAATATTTCAGTAAGCTCAGGGAAAGGAATGTCTCTACCTCACTAAGTACTTTGCCACTAAATGCACCCTTATTACACCACTGAGGCAAATTTGGGGCATTATTTGTCTGATGATACAGATTTGTATTTACTCTCCAAGCTCTGTAATTGATTCCTAACTAAAATAGCACTGTTAAAAGTGAAGCAGAACATGCCACCTGGCAAATCCAGTGCTATTGCAGTTCTCTGGTAGCTCCCAAGTTTTCAGGGGGATAACATTGGGTGTTACTTGCTGGTAGAAAATGATTTATTACTACTTGATAGCAGAAGGCACAATGATGTGTATCCGAGCAGCTCCTCAGGGCACACCCCATGCCAGATGTGACCTTACACTGACCCCTTGATAACTGGTGCCTTCCCACCAGTTTCAGCAAAAATCAGGACTTTTGCCAACAGTAACCAGGACCATTCAGGCATTTTCCTCATAAGTAACTCTGTAACTTAAAAGTCATAAACTTAAAAGAAACAAATGGATGAAGAGGTGTAACTATTGGACTACTAACTATATTAACTTTATAACTATTGGACTTATTTTCTTTCCATAAAGGAAGAAGGGTTCAATATATTAGGCATACATCCATAAAGGAAGATGTCCATCTTGTGTTTTCAACTGCAAGCCCAGTAACTCAAGTCCATTCAAGTCTCCAATTATCCCTTAGTTTCACTTTTCTATTTGTAGCAAAGTGATAACAAGCATTACAAGTACTTGCTGAAAATCACAGTATATGTAATAGATGTAATATTTGTTATCCCATGGTCTTCCTTCAGACACACACACACGTGGAGTGTGTGCTGTTAGAAATTGTCTTTGGTGGTGTGTTGTGTTACATGTTATTTCCTTGTTGTTCCTCAGTGTTTCAGCTGATTATGTGTTTGAGCTTGCTGATTGTTCAGCTTCTTTGTTTGTATTTAGGGACGCTTCACTTGTGGTCCTGCATGTTTCATTTCCAGAAGAAGCTGATAGCTGGTTGTGTTAGCAAAGATTTCACACAGGAAGGGGCAGGTTGCAGGGTGAATATCTGATCTGGCAGCAGAAGGTAGCAAGGCACTGCTGAGCTGGAAGGCTCAGAGATTAAAGCAAGACACCTCCTGATGTCTTGCTTTACCACCTGTTATCTGCACCATTTCTTATTATCCAGCATTTCCCAGCAGTCTGGCAGTAAAAAGCCATTGTGGGATGAGCTTTTCTGTTAGTCTGCTAGTAAGTAATCTTCTAATTAACAAACTGTATTTCATAGGATTTGCAGGGCTAGATCCCAACTGTTCTTAACCTCAGAGCTGATACCAAATTCTTCCCTGACATCAGGGAAAAAAAACCAGTGTAGAGAGTAGGCAGATTTTGAAACTTCCAATAGAAATGGCTTCAGGGAGATGTATTTATTATAACAGTGCTCTCCAGTTTGCAAGCTAACCTGATTAGATGGGTTATTATGAACAGTATTACCAACAGTAGAAATCAGACACCTAAGGGATCTGTCAGGTATGGGTGTGCAGAAGCACAACTATAACCATACAGAGGGTGAAGCAAATTGGAGAATAAGTCAGCAAAGTTGATATGCTGCCTAAGGGGCTAGTTTGGATTCCTGTGGTCATACTACAGAACCAATCCTGAAGGATTCCTTAGTTTTCAGGAGAAACGGGATAAAATAGCTCAGTGGAAGACCCCTCTAACCTGAATGTGTGCTGCTGCTGGTTCTCAGGCTGGCTCAGAGCAAACCTCTGCTCCCCACACCTTCAGGAGGGGTCACACCAGGCCCTCAGCTTCTGCAGTACTGATGCAAGAAACCACAATCTGCAGGAAAGAGAAGCTTTACTCCTTTCCCATTCAGCTTTTCCTTAAGGACCATTGTGGTTTGGCAACGCTTACACCAGTGTTGTGTGATTTTAGATGTATCGAGCTGTACAGGGAGATGTGGGGCAGGGTATTCTAGAGAGCATGACTGCCAGTGTGATTTTAACTGTCACCACTACATGGAGTGCTGCCCTGACTTCAGGAAAGTCTGCATAGTGGGTAAGTTCCCAAACACAGCCAGTTCCTCTCCTCAAAATTCCCCTCCCAGCTCCCTACCACACCAGTGTCTCCTCTCTGAATGCTTAAATGTCTGTTGGTTCGCCGTGTCTTTGTTCCCTCTCATACATGTATTATTGTCCTCCTCAAAAATTCAGGATAACCTCTTGCAATCCAAAGTAAATTGTGTATCCACAGATTATTGCCAGGCAAAGAATTTTGCTTTTTTACAAAAGCAGAACTAGGCAAGATGGGCAAAAACTGTTTACTGTTTGTTTTCTGGTCCTTAGTGCATTTGTACTGTATGTGTCTGTTTCTTATACAAAGAAAAAAAAAGTGGTAAAAGCCAATACAGGGTTTTGCAGAAAGAAATTCTGACATATTCCAATCCAGATTTAAGAAGGGTGGATGGTGTGGGGTCTAATCCAAAGCTGGGGTGTCCTTCCACGGAAGGACAAATTGACTCTGAATCAGAGGCACATCCAAAGTCTGCTGGAAAAGATGGTTGGATGAGTATTACTTTATGCTTTATTTATAGGCAAAACTGTACAATGTAAATAAACACAGGTTTTTCAAAGTGATTTACTGAGCATTAAAAACATTTTCTTAGGAATGACCAATATCAGAAATGTCAGTGATTTGGACAACTGCAGTTTGTTACACTACACTGTGGTTCCAGTAGGATTACATGGGTTACAAATACTTCTCAGATCCAGCACCACCCACTGAGTGTTGTTCAAAATGCAGACCTAGCACTCCCTAAAATTCCAGTTCTGCTGCCCTGACACACACTGGGGACACTTTGCCCTTCAGTCTTCCCCATCCTCATTTTGCTTTGTGGGGGGACATTAGCATTTCTCACAGCTGAAGGTGCAGGCTGAGGCATTTTAATTACGTAGGGTATTTATTCATTGTGGGCCAGATTCTAACGGTATTCTGGCATCTACAACAACATTTAATCAGAAGTTTAAGGCTGGAGGAAGTCTTTCCAGTTCTACTTTAAATCAGTGAGTCCAGGCAAGCACAGTAGGTGCCATCCTGAAAGGATGCAGGCAGTCTGGCTAAGGACTGTTGTCTAGTTAGTGTAGGATCAATGCTGACTAAATGACAGAAATACCAGCCATTATTTATGAATAAAAATTTCGCTAAGATAATAAAAGTAATTCTCACCTGTGCATGTGTGACGGATCCACTGGCATCAACAGACTGATTCCACAACTACACTAACCCAAAGATGTCCAGAATCTGCCTATACAGTAATCCTAATTTTATTAGATAGTGATTTTACTGTAAAACATGATTTTATGCCTTGTGTGCCACAGAGACAATGGCTTCAGTAGAGACTTAGGTAGTGGTGCTTTTTCTGAAGTCTGCCATAGCTGTGCACATTCTTTCTAACACAATGTGGTCATTATTTGATATGAAATTGCAGTTTGGTCAGTGAAGTTTTCAGAAGTTAAAAATGATATATTAAAATCATGTGGCTATTAGTTATGTCAAAACATGGTAGATACTCCTTTAGTACTAATAATTTAAGAACTGTATTAAACAGTTTCTAACTGGTCTCTTGGGGTAACTTGGTTAACTCGTTCACACAATTAGGTTGTGTGTTTGCCTGGACACACCAGGTACACACGGTTGTGACCCAATTAGGCCAATTATTTTTCAGAAATGCTTTGGTAGACACATCATTGCAAAGCGATATCATGGTGAACACCTTCCTGCAAACCCAGCCCAGAATTTAAATATCACTCTTGAGGTCACTGCTCTGTGGTTAGGGAAGTGGAAGCCTCCTACGGTGGGACCTGGCTACAGTGAACGTGGAGGTCACGCTTTATTGCACTGTCAATCCAATGGTCTCTGCCATGATGCACTGCCATGGCACAGCGCCCTTCTGGCTGCACTGCCTGATCCAAACCCCACAGTTACAGACAAATCCTGGATCAGACCAGGATAAGCACCTGATTTTATGGAGCTGCTCTTGGTGCCAGCTCGAGCGAACGACTTCACTGTAGAGAGGTCCCAGCGTTCCCCATGAGCTGGCCCAAAGCCTGACTGTGCTGCTCTGCCTCCCGCAGCTGCCTCCTGCGAGGGACGCTGCTTTGAATCCTTCGAGAGGGGAAGGGAGTGTGACTGCGATGCCGACTGCGAGCGATACGGCAAATGCTGCCCAGACTATGCCAAGCACTGTAAAGAGGGTAAGACATTTCTCCATCACTGTTAAATATAAAGGTATATTTAAACTGAGGTGCTTTGCTTTACCATAAACACAACTGTGTGGGCTTCAGTAACAACTGGACAAAAGAAAACAGAACAAAAATAACAAAATCTAATTTCACAAACAAATTGGCCAATTTTTTAAGCATGAACACTTTATGGATGCATACAGGTAGATATCCTGGAATATCCATCACCAAGACATGATTCAGAGGGTAAAGTTGTATTTTGCATTAGGCTCTTTTGACACTAGCCATGCTCTAGTTAACTATCAGAGCCATTACTCAGAATATCACATGTAATGACAAGTTCTATTACATCCGTAATAGAATTCAATGAGAGAAGCTGGGGAATCAGAACAGTTTTGTTTGGAAAAGACCTTTTGAGATCATTGTACCCAACCATTCCCCCAGCACTACCAAGGCCACCACTAAAACCTGTCCCTAAGTGCCACATTTACACAACTTTTAAATCCCTCCAGGGATGGGGACTCCACCCCTGCCCTGGGCAGCCTGGTGATCTAAACCTCCCCTGGTGCTCCTAGGGGTCATTTCCTCTTGTCCTGTCCCTGTTCCCTTCGAGCAGAGCCTGACCTGCCCTGGCTGCCCCCTCCTGTCAGGGAGTTGTGCAAGAGCCAGAAGGTCCCCCTGAGCCTCCTTTTCGCCAGGCTGAGCCCCTTTCCCAGCTCAATTCCCTTCCCTGGACAGGCTTNCCACCCCTGCCCTGGGCAGCCTGGTGATCTAAACCTCCCCTGGTGCTCCTAGGGGTCATTTCCTCTTGTCCTGTCCCTGTTCCCTTCGAGCAGAGCCTGACCTGCCCTGGCTGCCCCCTCCTGTCAGGGAGTTGTGCAAGAGCCAGAAGGTCCCCCTGAGCCTCCTTTTCGCCAGGCTGAGCCCCTTTCCCAGCTCAATTCCCTTCCCTGGACAGGCTTCAGCCCCTCAAGGTCTCTCTGGCCATGAGGGCCCAGAACTGGCCACTGCACTTGAGGGGCCTCAGCAGTGCCAGCACAGGGGACAGTCACTGCCCTGGGCCTGTGGCCACGGCAANCCTCTTGTCCTGTCCCTGTTCCCTTCGAGCAGAGCCTGACCTGCCCTGGCTGCCCCCTCCTGTCAGGGAGTTGTGCAAGAGCCAGAAGGTCCCCCTGAGCCTCCTTTTCTCCAGGCTGAGCCCCTTTCCCAGCTCAATTCCCTTCACTGGACAGGCTTCACCCGCTCAAGGTCTCTCTGGCCATGAGGGCCCAGAACTGGCCACTGCATTTGAGGGGCCTCAGCAGTGCCAGCACAGGGGACAGTCACTGCCCTGGGCCTGTGGCCACGGCAAGGCTGGGACAGCCCAGGGGCCATTGGCCTCTGGTCCACCTGGGCACACCTGGTTCACATTCAGCCACTGTCACCAGCACCCCAGGGCCTTTTCCACTGGGCAGATGAATAAATGAATTGCAGTAAAACACTGAGCTCATCTTATAAAAACAAGGTAGAAGGTTCAACTTTATGGAAGGTTCCACTCCCTTAAAATTCCCACCCATCCAGAAGTGGGGAATGGCTATTCCATGTCTTGGGATAGCACTACCTGGACCTCCAAGACCGATTGCTTGGGGTCACCGCAGTCACTGGCAGCATATTAGAGATGCACATCCTAGATTCTCCCCATCTCAAACCCAAGGTGGGAAGAGCAGCCCAACAAAGAAACCCATCCTGTGGGGCAAGAGGGAGGAGCTGGATGCTACATGTTCACACTGTAGCAAGAAAAATTTTAAGAAAACACATATTTAGTCTTCAGGCTGCAAGTTCAGTCTAGGGCAGAATCAAACTGACCTGCAGTTACAGCTGTTCGTTCTGTCCTTTTCTGCAGAGCCTGGTGGGGTTTCAGCTGAGCACAAAGGCACAAATCTGGAGGTGCAGTCCCACCCTCATGTAGCTTTAAGGACACCGGCAAATGAACTCTAGAAAACAACAACAGAATGCTTAATTCCGAATGTTTAATTTCATCATGTCCTTAAACTTTCTGGTATCTACAGACCTAAATTAATTTCGGTCAATACACTTGGCAAATATGACTCGCCACTGAGTCGCTGAATCCACAGAACATCCCACCTCCAAGGCAGCCAATTCCCAAAGCCTGCAGTGTAACACACAACCTAAGTCACAATTATCATTTGGTTCTCTTCATGCAAGTGGTCCCCAAGTGCTGGGATAGTGGCTTGGCTTTGCCACGCAGTTGCACAGTAATTTAGACTGAAAGAGGGTCTGTATTCAGCATTTTCAGTGTCTTAGAAGCATTGAGGTGAATTTGCTGCTTCTGAGGCTGCTTAATGTTTCCCTCTTTCTGCTGAGTTTATCACACCCAAACACTCATAAAACACTGTTAAACCATTTCACTTCTTCAGTTAAAATATAATGAAGAATGAATCAACTGTTCCTAATCTTAAAGAGTTTCTTCTGTATTTTACTAAACTTTGCTATCAATTTTTGGTCAAAAAATCCAGCAGAAATCCCCCAAACCACTGTACTCAGTATTTTACTATTTATACTATGTGTGAATAACTGAGAGATCTGTTAAACCTCGTGGAATAAATCTGATGTTTCAGCATCCTCTGAACATTTTTTTCTGTACATTAAAGCCAAGTGTATGATGTATATCCAGAGCTCACTGTTATCTTCCCTGTCCTCCAGAAGCTCCTTATTCCCTGAATACATGTACACACATAACCAAAACATTCCCCTCCCCAATAATTGGCTTTCAAAGGAGTCATTCAGCTTCCACAGTGATTTTATTCAACAATGACAATTTCTCTCTCTTCCTCAATGAAGGTTTCAGGATATAGTGCAATACCCAACCTTCCTTGCTTAGAGCACTAGCTTGCTGTGAAAGTAAATCTTTTGACACTATGGTCATCCCTTAGAGACAAAAATCCAATTCCTTTTGTAAAAAGATGATTACACACACCTCTGGCAGTTACCTGCTCCCTTGGTTGGATCAAAATAATTTGGCCATTTCCTGAGCTCCCCATTTCCTTCGCAACTAAGAAGTTCCTTCTACAAGCCTATGCTAGCAGCTCATTTCCAATTGTACAATTTGACCAACAATTAATTACAAAATATTATCTGGCTCTTACTGGATGCAACTGAAATCCCATCCGCTCTTCAGAGCTGGAAAATCTGAACACAACCTCCTATTTCTCCTAAAACTCAGCCTACTAGAAGTTAGCTCAATACCTGTGTTGTTTCCTTGGTCCATGCCTGCTATGTAGCTCCTGTCTCCTTCAGGGAAACCATTTCTTTAAAAATGTCTCTCCAAAGCAATCACTTGTGCAGAACTATGACATCTGAAGAACTGCAAGGGGATTATCTAAGTAAATTCTTGGCTAGTATGACAGCTCTCCTATTTCCACTAGAGTGGGTTAGTCCCAAGTCATCTGTAGTGAAAAAAACATAAGACAAATTTTCAGAACATAGAGCTCCACTCAGGATTTATCTCTTTTCCCACTTCAAAATTGCTGTTAGCTAATAATGCCTTACCCCAAACTTCTGGGAAAAACATTGCTCCCATCTGTGATGAAACACTTAAGGATCCAAAGGGCATTTTTGCTCTTTTCCACACAAATAATAGTGTAAAGAATCCTATAGATAAAAAGAAACTTAATTTTAAATGGAAGATGGTCATGAAATATTGTAATCTCTCTTATACAGTTGACGCCAATCACCTACAAAGATAAAATAATCTGTTAATGGGAGCACTTCTCTCTTTCAGCACACACAGAAAAGCCAACCCCAGAGACTCCTCCAGAAAACAAATCAGCTTCTAAAAGGTCCTCTACAGATGAGGAAGAGCCACCAGAGGAAGGTATGGAAGGTAGGCAAGTATATGGATGCACCAGGCTGGGTGTTACCTGAAAGAACATTAAAGACCATTTCCCTGCTCTGGAAATAGTAAGCTGATCCTGGACATTAGCAGACAGTTACCAAGCTTGGAAGCACTAGGTTTATAAACTGATTACCTCACTGAACCCTCAGGACTTCAGAGAGTTCACTCAGCACAGATGTTGCAGAGTGGTGGTGTCTCCTGTGTCTCTGTTGGCTTTTCACACACTTCCTCCAAAAACACGGTACAGACCATTGTCAGTCTTGGACAGCCTCCACGGCTGGAACAGGAAGGGTGGGACAGTGGTGAACTGGCAGCACCAACACAGGAAAATGTCCTAGCAGGTTCCTCCGGCTTTAATCAAGCCAGGCCTTATGCTGCTTCAGAGAACACATGATTTATTTGCTCTGACGGGAAAATACGCTGCGTTCCTGTGTTCTTCAGTATTGTCTTCCAGCAGTTGAAGTGATAACTCAGGAGATCAGTTTGAACTTGAAACACAAATGAAAAGAGACTAGAAGTCAGTCAAAATTTTAATCCTCCACCCCCCGCTTTTTTTCTTTTAGATTTGGAATACTTATTTTCTGCTGTTTCAATTTCCTGTTGGGAAAAAAAAAAAATCAAACCAACAATATGGTGTGGTAATTGAAAGAAAATAAGGGGAATTCAAATAACCATTAACAGGATCCCAGCTGGCTTGTGGTATTTCAGACACATGGGATGGGAGTGAAACCTATTCTGCAATATTCTGCTCATACTAAACACACAACGTTTGTGAAAGTGGAACTAAACTGAAAAGTCTCAGAGATTTTGCTTAGGGAGAGTTTGAAATGCAGAAGCATTTACTGTTCTTTTTGCTGAATATCAACGATTTGACCCAAATCAATGTAACTCTAAATACAAGTAAAGAGAGCCTTAAATCCATACATCACAACGAGGAAAACAACCCAAGGTATAAAGATTCAGTAGGAGATGTAGTCAGGGCTCTGTGTTCAGGACTTATTTTCCAGCTGCTTGCCTACCTCTCTCCTCCAATTTCAAGTTCTTGGTGCAGGCTAAGTTATAATGGAGGGCAGTGGAATAAATCAAAATAACATACTGAGAAGGGAAGCATTTTGTTAGGACTGTTTTATAGTGTGGATTCCCTTCCATGAAAAAGGCAGGGAACTCCAGGCAGCCTCACCTTCAAACACCAAACCAAGCCCTGCACCCGGGGCAGGGCCAGGTTGGCCAAAAGGAATCACCTAAAACTGAGCTGAGCTGCTGCAAAGCCCCCTGCAGATGAAAGGAACTCTCATTTCAGCCAGCCCAGATCAGTTTGGCTGTTCAAAAAAAGGCATTGCTCTTCCAAAGGAAGTACCTATAGCTAACGTGTATGATACACTTACAGGCAATACCTACCTGCATTGCAATTCCAATGGCTGAACCGAATTTGTATCTGTTTTGTAGATCCTAAAACCCAAGTGACCACTCCTGCTCCAACTACAGAACCTGAAGAGACAACTCTTGGAGCCACAGAGGCACCAACTACCAAGGAAGACACTCCCACAACCCCAAAAGCAGATTATACAACCCCTGAGGCCACAGAGGAGCCAGCGACTGAAGATGACCCTCCTGCCACAGATACAGCAGAAGATGTGACCCCTGATGCCACAGAGGAACCACTGACTGAAGTGGACCCCACCGACATCCCCCCAACACAAGACCCAACCCCAGATGCCACTGAGGCACCAGCGACTGACACCGAACCTCCCACCACCCCCACACCTGAGGAAACGACCCCAGAGGCCACTGAGGCACCAGCAACTGAAATGGAACCTCCCACCACCCCCACACCAGAGGAGACAACTCCAGAGGAAACCACAACACCCACACCAGAGGAGACAACCCTAGAGGAGCAGACAACACCCACTCCAGAGGTGACAACTCCAGGGGAAACCACAACACCCACACCAG
>VZRR01001443.1:260-11424 GCA_013398015.1 Oreocharis arfaki | reverse complement strand
CCCGGGTCTGTCCCAGCGCTGTCCCAGCGCTGTCCCAGCGCTGTCCCAGGTCTGTCCCAGGTCTGTCCCAGGTCTGTCCCGGGTCTGTCCCAGGTCTGTCCCAGCGCTGTCCCAGGTCTGTCCCAGGTCTGTCCCAGGGCTGTCCCGGGTCTGTCCCAGCCCTGTCCCGCTCCTGAGTCCCTCCCAGCTCCGGGCACACTCCCTGCCCGGCGCAGGCAGCCGAGGTTCCCGTGGCCCGCAGCCGCTCCGTGCCCCTCCTGACTCAGCCGTGCCCCAGGACCCGCCGGGCTGGCCGGGCCGGTCGCTCTCAGGCGTGGCCGCGTTATTTGCTCGCTGATTACCGGAATAAAACCTTCATTAAAGCTGCTGCTGCCACCCCGCCGGGCGTGCGCCTCCCGTCCGCGCCATTCCCGGAGCCCCGGCCCGGCTGCTCCGCTCTCACCCTGCTCTTTGGGGTGGGGTTCTGGCCCAGCTCGCGGGGTGGCTCAGACCCCCAAATGCGCCAGGTTTGTGCCTCATCCCCTTCCCGGGCAGTGCAGCGATGGGGGACCGGGAAGGGGAAAGCAGAGGAGGAAGGATGGGGCTTGGAGAGATGCCGAGGCGTGAACCCAGCACCGGCTCCATCTCTTTATTTAAAAACGGGGGGAAAATTTCCATTTTAAACTGATGTATTCCTTACAAACACAAGGCTGAGCTGCTGGAGCACAGCCGGGATTCCCAGAGCAGGGATTTCCTGGATTTGAGCTCGGTCCTGCACAAACGCCCCACCCCAAAGTGCCCAAAGCCACCAGCAGTGGCACGTGGTGGCACTGGCACGCATGTGCCAGCCCTCAGAGAGGGATCCCGGAGTCTGGACGGGCTCTGCCTCCTGGGAAATCCCTGGGAAGCACCTTTTGGGATGAAAGAGCCCCTGGTGTGGCGGGGACAGCAGTGCCAAAGCCCTCGGGGCTGGCACTGTCCCTCGTCCCCAAGCTCTGCCACCGGGACATGCCCAGAGCACAGAGCTGCCCCCAAAATTCCCTCCCCGTGGCCCAGGGAGCGACCTGGGCTGGTCCCTGCACTCCTGGCCGGGTGTGGGGGGTGGCACACACAGGGACCCTGCAGTGGCGGGGATGGAGGTGACCGAGGTGACCGAGGTGACAACTCCTTCCTGCCAAACCCCACAATTATACGGGAAAAGAGGAAAAGGGGGACAGCCCTTCCCTCCACCTTTGAAGGTCTGATGCCCTTCCCACGGAAAGAAAAGCCCAGAACGCCCAGAAATTCACGTGCAGCCATTCCGCAGATTATTTTTTTTCTTTAAAAAATCAGATTTTCCCCCCCTTTTAAGCAGCGATTCCTTCTCGCTTTTCTTCCCCTGTGACCCCCAAACACCCGCTGGTGACACCCCAGAGGTGTCAGACACGCGGAGGATCCGGCCCAGGTGCAGCAGAGCGTTGACTCTGCCTCTCCAAAATCCCACTGAAATCCCACAGCAAGCCGGGCTGGGAAACGCCTGGGAACATCTCCCGGAATGCCCTGGCCCCACAAGAGAGCGGGCTGGCGTTGACGCGGGGCTGGGAAGGCGTTAAACCAACGAGGTTTTTCCGAGGCGAGAGGGTAAATTCGGGTCAGCAGCGCTGTTTGCTCGGAGCGGGGCCGGGAAGTCTCCGTGTTTACAGGGCTGGAGATGGTTTTGGGTTTTTTTTTTTCCCCTGTGGAAAGGTTTTTCTGGGAGGCAGCACACGCTGTAGGAGCTGTCCTGCGGGATGCAGGAAGAATACGCGGAGATTTCGCGTGGATGTGGAGAGAGGAGCCTGGGGAGAAGCCCAAGGAGGGCTCGTTGCGAGCGCTGGCGAGATGGATAATCCCAAATTAAGGCAGCTCCCGGGGAGGGCCCGGATCCGGGCACAAAACCCATCCTTGTGCACAGCCCTGAGCCGCTTCTCACGAGGAGAGAAACCATCCGTGCTGCCCCGGGATCCCGGGACAGACAGTGAAGCATTTTCCATGGAATCCGGGGGGATTTAATCCCTCCAACCGGAGGTTCGGACAAAGCCCGGGAGCGCGCGCCCGGCGGGCTCTGGGCAGGCTGCAAATGGGATTCCCTGACGCTGCCGAGGCCCGGGCAGCAGCTTTGGGAAGTGGCTTTCCAAGGGGTCAGCCGGCGTGGGAGGCTGGGAGCGGCCATCTGGGCAGGGAACGGGGGCAGCAGAGGAGGGGAAGGCGCTTTACGACGGGCCCAGGTGTTGGAGGCTGCGAGAAACGCGGGAATGAATCCGTCAGGGACCAAACGGACGCCGTAAACCGGGATTTTTCCCCCGTCTCCGGGTTTATTTCTGTTGCTTTCATCCCAGCCAAAAACATCCTCGGCCTTCTGCGGGGGTTTGCAAATGAGGCTTCGCTTCAGGAAGAAGCTCCTTACGGCGGCTGTACAAATTCCCGGCTTTTCCAGCAGAAAATTTCCCCTCCCCGCCAGCAATCCCAAGGAAAAGCAGGGCCGTGCCATTCCCATGTGGAGCCTGCCGGACGTTTCCTCCCTTGGCGTTCCCAGCCTGCCCCGTTCCCTAGGAGCAGGAGGGACGCTGGAAGCACCCCGGGATAATTAACAGGAGACCAGGACTCGTTGCCGCACTCCGGAATGTCAGGATGCGAGGCGGGATTGGCGTCACTTCCTCTCCTCCAGCCTCACCTCAGCAGCTTCCTCTTCTCTCCCCTGCCGTGAGCCCATCCTGCCTGGGCCTGGGGACGTCCTGCATTGCCCAGATCCTGTTTAGAAACGAAACCCACCGGAATTCCGGGCCGGCATGGGAAAATCCGGGACACCTCCTGCGGCTGGAGGAAGCCTCCGGCCAGGTTTGCACCTCCCCTTTTGCTCTGTGCTGTTCCTCTCCTGCTGCCGTCGGCTCGAGAAGAGCAACTTTCCTTTCAAATGCAAGGCCTGGCCATAAACTTGGCAGGGAAATCCCTCCCGAGCAAATGGCAAGGGGAGGAGAGGGAATTCTGCCCGACCTCCCATGGATGTAGGTTCAGAGCAGGATCAGACTCCTCGAAAAACGACTTAAAAAAAAAAAACAAACAAACCCAATCCCAGTCAAAACGGGCTGAAAAATGCCACAAATAATGAATTTCTCCCGAGGAGAGGAGACGGTTTTCCCTGGGAGGAGCCGGGAGATGTCAAACGAAGGCGTCAAATCTCCAGCTGGGAACAACTCTGGGATATATTGATGGGAAAAGCAGCGTTTTTTCCCCCCACCCCACACGAAGGGGATTTGGCTGATTTAACTGCAGTCATTCCCAAGACCCTCCGGTCACCCTGCTGCGAAGGCATTTCCCCCGCACCTCGGGCACCTGCAGGAATCGGGGGAGAGGAAATGACGGGATTTCTGGAAGGCAGGAAGATCTCCCGCATCCCAAGGAGATGTTGGAAGAGATCTCCTGGAGGGCGGCCTCGGGGATGGCTCCGTCACCCTCCTGGCTGCAGGAATTCTCTCTCCGAGTGCCACAAGACAGGAGGGAACTCTGGAATTTGAGACGAGAGGGACCCTGGAATTTTTGCTGTCCCAGTCCTGGCTGCAGGAATTCCCTCTCCGAGTCCTGAAACACCTGGAGACAAGAGGAAACCCTGGAATTTCTGCTGTGCCACTCCTGGCTGCAGGAATTCCCTCTCTGAGTGCCGCAAGACAGGAGGAAACCCTGGAATTTGAGAAGGACCCTGGAATTTTTGCTGTCCCAGTCCTGGCTACAGGAATTCCCTCTCCGAGTGCTGCGACACTCCCGAGGCAATAAGAACTCCTGGATTTTGTGTTTTCCCACTCCTGGTTGCAGGATTTCCCTCTCCAAGTCCGGCAAACACTTTGAGACAAGAGGGGATCCTGGAATTTTTTGCTCTCTCCAGTCCTGGCTGCAGGAATTCCCTCTCTGAGTGCCACAAGACAAGAGGGAATCCCTGGAATTTTGAGACAAAAGGGAACCCTGGAATTTTTGCTTTCTGCTGTCCCAGTCCTGGAATTCCCTCTCTGAGTGCCACAAGACAGGAGGAAACCCTGGAATTTGAGAAGGACCCTGGAATTTTTGCTGTCCCAGTCCTCATTACAGAAATTCCCCCTCCAAGTGCTGTGACGCCCCTGAGACAAGAAGGACTCCTGGATTTTGTGGTTTTCCCACTCCTGACTGCAGGAATTCCCTCTCCAAGAGCCACAGCACTCCGAGGCAAGAGGGACTCCTGGAATTTGCGCTCTCCCAGCTCCGAGCCCACCAAACTGCCAGGAAACAACCGCCCCTGCCGGTGCAGCTGGAGACGAAGCCACACCCCGGGATGAAAGAGGGAACTGATCCCGATCCCAGTCCCTTCACACCCGCTCCGGGCCACGGCAGCCACGGGATGGCTCGGAGAGGTGGGGAGCAAGGAGGAGCTGAGCTTTTATAGCACCCTTGGCACCCTGGCTCAGCCACGTCCGGGAGGAATTCTCCTCTCCAGGAACAGAATCCGCATTTTTGTGAGCATTGCGGCAAGTCGATTCTATGGGGAGATCTTTCTTTTTTTTTTTTCCCCCTGCTTGAGGGAGGTTTTCTTCGGGAGATTCGTGATTTTAAAAGAAGGATTTTTCACCCAGTTTGGCCAGTTCGCTCTCCACTGGTGTGGCAGCTTCTTTCTGGTCCAACTTTCAGATTCCTTCAGCAGGGATCCTGAGGGGCTCTCCCTCAGGCTTGGAGGAAGAACAGCCCAGGATTAGGCGTTCACCTGCAAATCCCGTTGGTTTGTGGGGTCGCTGAGCAGAGCTTGCAGGCGGAGCCTTGACAAGAAACCAGCTTTTAGGGTCACAGGGCTCCTGCTTTGCTCAGGGAGGGAGAATGATGAGAACCCAGCTGGTCTGACACCTGAGGCACCGGGAAAAATTCAGATTTGGGGGTGCGGTGAATATCCTGCAGGTCCCTTGTCCCCGTGGGATGCATTCAGAGCTGGCTGTGTAGCAGGTGTGGTCCAGGTGTGATCCAGGTGTGGTCTCGTTGAATTCCAGGTGGGATCCAGGTGTGGTCCAGGTGGATTCCAGGTGGGATCCAGGGCCAGGGAACCCTCAGCCTGATCCCCCTTCAAAAGCTGGGAATGTTCACCATGGAGAAGAAAAGGCTCCACGGAGAGCCCCTTCCAGTGCCTCCAGGAGAGCTGGAGAGGGATTTGGGACAAGGGATGGAGTGACAGGACCCAGGGGAATGGATCCCACTGCCAGAGGGAAGGGTTAGGTGGGATATTGGGAATAAATTCCTCCCTGTGACGGTGATGAGGGGCTGGCATGGAATTCCAAGAGGAGCCGTGGCTTCCCCATCCCTGGAAGCGCCCAAGGCCAGGCTGGAATGAGCTGGGACAGCGGAAGGTGTCCCTGCCCGTGGCTGGGGTGGAACTGGTTGGGATTTCAGGTCCCTTTGACCCCAAACCTCTCTGGGACTCCAACACGGGGAACTCCCCCCGCTCCCCGCCGACGTCCGCGCCCATTCCGCTTCCACTCGAGCGGAAAGCAAACACCTCTGGGGGCACGGAGAGCCCTTTCTTCCCGCCTTTATCTCCTTCCTCCCATTCTCCCATTCTCCCTTTAGCGCCGGCGGGCAGAGATTTCAGCCAGAGAAAAGCCCCGAACACGCGCGGGGAGAGGCCTGGGCCGCGCCGCCTCGGCCTAGCGGAAGGTGTGCCCGGCCTAAGAGGCCCGGCCTAAGGGGCTCGGCCTAAGGGGGCCCGGCCTAAGGCAGCGAGAGGGGCCGGGCAGCGCTCACTGTGGGGCCGTGTGGAGGGGTCAGCACGGACCATATGTCACCATTCCAGCGCCGGGGTCTCCATGGAGAGCCCCCTCGGCCCGGCCCTTTGTCCCCGTGTCCCCCCACCCCACACACACACACACACACACAAATATTCATGGCCTGGCCGGGCCGTGCCCGCGGACAGGAACAAATTGCTACAAGCGAGCGCCCACCCCGTCGGGCTGGCAGGGGCAGGCGATGAAAGGCCGGTGAAAGGCCGCTGCAGACTGTTTAAAAGCCGGAGAAAGGGCCGGTTGCCATGGCGATGGGGATGGGAGGCCTGTTGCGGCCCATTAAACTCCAATCACATGTAAATTTATCCCCAGGCCTCCAGCGAGGGGGGGACCCCCAGAGCTGCCGAACAGCCCCCGACAATAAGCAGTTTGTTTATCAATTCAGGTGCCGTTTAATTGGCTCCATTCAAGCCCCCTCTTTGTTTAAAGTAATAACCTTCACAAAGCCCCGCTGATTTATCATTTCCAGAGCACTCCATTAGAGGGGCTTCTTCAAATCCTCCGGCAACCACCTCATCTCCCCGGAGAATAAATCAAGAGGGGATGCTCCGAGGTGGTACCCGCGGGTGGAGGGGTCTGGCATCCCTGAGGAGGTTCCTGGGGTCCCTTCCACATCCTGGCTCCTTCCCGGGGTTGTGTTTGGAGCTGCTGGAATGACCTTGCTGTAAACTTGGGTTCCTCTGCAGCCTGGAGCAGTGTGAAGGTCACCCCGGAGGTTTGCAAAGAGGCAGAGGAAAAAACATCTCTGAGCTGATGGGCAGCAAGGGGGAGCTGAGTTTCAGTGAGGATCTCCATGGAGGAGGAGGGTTTGCTCCTCCGGGTGGTTTTTAGGGGGTGTTTTAGGGTGAAGGAAGTGGTGGAGAGGCTCAGGGTGATGCCAGAGGAGCCTCCTGGCAGCTCTTCCATGGCCTGGCTCCTTCCCGGGGCTGTGTTTGGAGCAGCAGGAATGACCTTGCTGTAAATTTGGCTCCTCTGCAGGCTGGAGAAGTGTGAAGGTTTGGTTTGACACAATTTCCCTGGAGGTTTGCAAGGAAAAAACCATCTCCGAGCTGATGGGCAGCAAGGGGANGCTGATGGGCAGCAAGGGGGAGCTGAGTTTCGGTGAGGATTTCCATGGAGGAGGGTTTGCTCCTCTGGGTGGTTTTTAGGGGGTGTTTTAGGGTGAAGGAAGTGGTGGAGAGGCTCAGGGTGATGCCACAGCCAGGGGCTGCTGAGGGCCCCAGCGGGCAGCAAAGGGAGCCACAAAGTTGGCACAGAGAAGTTGTGGATTCCCCATCCCTGGAATTGTCCAAGGCCAGGCTTGGATGGAGCCCTGAGCAAACTGGGGTGGAGGGAGGGGTCCCTGCCCATGGGATGGGTGGCACTGGGTGATCTTCACGGCCCCTTCCAACCCGAACCATTCCATCTTTCCACGAGCTCAGTGGGTTCTTATTCCAACAAATGCAGTGTCCCAATGGCACAGCCAGGGATTGATGGATATCCAGGGACTGATGGACATCCAGGGATTGATGGACATCCAGGGATTGATGGATGTCCAGCAGCACTGCCAGACAGGCTGGGGGAGTGGCAGATGAGCCCTCGGGGGAAGTCTGTGCATCCCGCACCTCCTGTCCCACAGATCCCGCTGCAATTCCCTTTATTCCTCGTGTGCAGAACGCGGGCAGGCTGGAGCTGGGCTCTGTCCCATCCTGGACTCTCTGGATCGCTCAATAATTCCAGCTTTCCCCGAGGAAATCGCAGGGAAAAGCTAAAAATGCAGCTTCCAGAGGCGCGGGAATGAGGAAAGCAAAAAGGACCTCGAACGAGGCTGGGTTTGGTGGCAGCTGGGGTGGGTTTGGCTCTTGAACCCATCAGCACTTCCCTGAGGAGCTTGAACACAGAACCACGGAGTCATTAAGTTCGGAAAAAAGTCCCGAACTCGATGGAAAACTGTGGGGAAAAAACCCCCAAGATCGTTAAATCCGACACCCCCAGCATTCCCACCCAACCATTTCTCCTCATTTTTTTTGGGCTCTTCCAGGGATGGTGACTCCAGCACTTCCCTGGGCTGGCGGTAATTACATCTGACTAATTAAAAAAGCTCCCAATTGCTTTCTAGCTGCAGGGCGGGCAGCCAGGAAAGCCGCCTGAGAGGAGCTGGGATCCCAGGCTCTGCCCGGAGCATCCCCTTTGGAGCGGGGTCGGAGCTCCAGGGGAGCAGCGGGGAAGGTCAGGGGTTAAACGGCGGCGCTTGGGGAGTTTTTTGCCAGTGAAAAGTGGGGTTTGCAAACCCAGGAATAATCCCGAGGCTTTCCAAAGCTTCTCAAGGTGTTCCCCCGCAGCCCAGGGAAAGCTGCCCCGGGGGCAGAGGGAGCAAACCCATGAATTCATTATCCCGGCACAACGAGCTCGCTCCCAGCTTCGTTTTCCGAATGAGGCTTTTAAAAAACCCCAAATGTGACACAAACCCCCTGGTTTTTCCCCACTCTTTTCCAGGCTCCGGAGGCAGGGAAGCTGCTGGGAATCTCCCAGAGCCGGCGCAGGCGTCTCCTCCCCGAGAGGGAGCCACGGTCTAATTAAGAAGAAACCTCCACAAGCCCCTTACAAAGTCTGAGTGGCAGCTGATTATTGTAGCAAAGTGCAACCTCTGCCATTTTGTCAAGCGGGCCCATCAAATTAGGGCGAAATAAGATGTCCATCTGTTTCCTGAATGGCAGCGCCGCCAAAAGATCAGATTCCCACCAGTTCCTTAAGTCCCAATTATTCCCAGATTATCTTTTGAGATCGGGAGATCGGCGCTGAATAAACCTCGTGGCCTCGTTACTGACAGCCTAGTGCATCTCTAAGGAGGCCGGGGGGGGGCTCGGGGCCCCGGGTGAGGGTGTCAGTCCCCGGGGTCACCCCGGGGCTGGCCGTGGCCCGGTGGGGACTGACAGGGATCAACATTCCCGGCTCCCTCGGGATAAACATTCCCGGCTCCTCGCCTCGGGCGCTGCGGCCGCGGAAGCGGAGTGGGCAGGGAAGTGAAGGGATAACGAGGAGGAGGAGGAGAGGGGGTGAGGAGTGGCAGAAAAGTGGGGTTCCATCGCGGTTTTGGGGGTGTCAAACCGAGGGTGAGGGGAATAATCTCGGGAGCAGGAAGGGAAAAGTCACCCCGTGCTCCCCAGGCGCCCAGAGCTGCCTTTCCCACCGGGACACAGCTGGGAAAGGCCTCTCAGCAGACACAGGAATTGTCATTTTTAAGACACTTCCAGCATTTTCCCAAACGCCCCAAGTTTTGTTTCCTTCCCTTTTCCCACTGGCCGAAAACGCGGGGAAGGATTTCCTTGGAGAACGGAACGCTCGTCCTGCTCTGCCCGCTCGCCCCCCCGATGGATTTCCTCACAGCACATCTCCCCTCTCAGCTCCCCGAAAAGGCCGCACTTTTCTCCCCCCCGCACCTCTCTCTTTTAGGGCTTTTGAAAAATAAAATTCTCTTTGCAGAATCCCAGAACGTGGGATTGGAATCCCGGGTTTGGGGTCGGAAGGGCCCTTGAAGATCACCTCACCCCAAACCCCTGAGTGAGCCGCAGGCTTTTGCCGTGGAGTTTTTCACCTCTCAACTCCCTCAAAATCCATTCAGTTCTGAAGGAGGAGTGAGACTGGGGATATGAGGCAAGAATTCTGACCTGTTCCACTCCCTCTGCTTCACCCACTGGGTTTAATCCTGATTTTTCCACTCCAAAGCAGAGACGTTTCCTCTTGGAAGCCCCAGACAAGGACAACGCTGCCCAGAGAGGCGAATCTGTGTCCCACGGGATGAAATTCCATCATCCCCGCGGGTCACAAAGCGGGATAAGAGATTTTGGGAGCCACCCCTGCTCCCTGACCCTGCACATGGGGCAGGAGGAACCCACGGTTCTCCCCCTTGCGCTTCCCAGCCAGCCCAGAACGCGGAAAAACTTTTTGATGCCTTTTTTCCTCCCCTCCTTTTCCCTATTCCAAGGCTTTGATTGCAAATCCTTTTGTCTTCCGGCTCCAGGGGACTCCCCCTCGTGCGGGTGGTGCTTGGCAGGCGAGGGGGAACTTCAGAGATTGCAGCCTGTGCCCGGAGAGAGGCCGGGGATGAGCCGGGCTGGGGTGGGAGGGAGGAACTCGTGCCTTTATTCCATGGATCTAACAGGCAGAGCTTCCCAGAACGTTGCTGGGAGCATCCAGGCTCCAAATCTGCATGAATTTCCACTTCAAACGCTGCAAAGAAGCATCTTTATCACTCGAACCCGCCGGCCCAGCTCCCCCAGTGAAAGATTCTCCCATCCCTCTCCAAAAGCTCTGCTGAAGTTAAAAAAAAACCAAACAAACAACCCCAAACAACACAAAACAGAGGCCAAAAATAAAGCCCCAGAGCTCGCTCATGGTGGTTTCTGCCTGGAAATGTCCCAGCTCAGGCTGCTGTGGGTCCAGAGCCAAGCACTGGAGATCTTAGAATGAAAATAGAGAGCCCTGATCGCAGCAGATTCCCGCGTTTCATCCAACTGGATTCCCAAATCCCAGGCCCAGCCCTTCCTCTGAGCCACATCCTGGAGTTTTCCAATGAAAAAACAGCTGCTTTTTCCAGCAGCTTTTTGCCCCTACACAAATCCCCTTCGCCTGGCTGCTGCCCCAGAGCATGTGTTGGGATCCGGGACCCGGATTTTGGAATGAAGTTTCCAGAGGCTGTGGGCGAGCTCTGAGCGCTGGGGAAGGTGCCCAGCACGCAGAAATCGAGGCAGAACGAGAGGGGAAACCGTGCAGGATCGGGACCTGCCAGCGGGAATGCAAATCCCGGAGGGAAAAGCAGCTGGAGAGAGGCAGGGAGGCTGAAGGAAGGCATCGATATTCCCGGGAAAAGCTGCCCTCCACCAGCACTGCAGGGCAGAGCTGTGGGGCTATCCCAGGTTCCTGGTGGGGAAGAATCCAGGGATCTCTTTCTCCTCTCCAAAGGCATTGAGAGCCCAGAAAAAAAAGAGAGAAGGGGGGGAAAAACCCAGCTTTTTCTGCATGACTCGGCTTGGTTTTTGAATGTTCCTGGGGAGGGCAAAAACAAACACCAGTCTGCTCTGCTGGGGTGGGGACACCTCGCAGGTCACGGGCGGGGATGGCAGCGCTTCCCTACAAATGCAGAGGGAGAGTCGGGAAAGAGAAAAGGCCAAAAAAAAACCCGACAAAAAAATAATAAAAGCCCTCCGCAAGCTACCCCCCACCCGGCCACAAAACTGCAACTCTCGATCTCATTGTGCGCCGGCGACAAGAGCAAACCCAAAATCAAAGAGTTTCATGGTCATTTTTCTATCAGCGAGTGATGCCGGGTGAATAAGCGATTTACATGCCAATGTGGAGCCCTGAAATGGCCCGGGATGGGGAAAAAAACCCCCGCGCCT
>VZRR01001442.1:28713-77284 GCA_013398015.1 Oreocharis arfaki | reverse complement strand
CCACCCCATAATGACTCCGATCGAACAAATAAGGGCCCGCTGGGAATAACGTCCATGAAGTTCCGAGTTCTCGGAGCGCCGGGGCCCTGCCAGCCCCAAACTGTGGGGCCTTTCTGCTGCGGGCCAGCCGGGGCACAATGAGGGATTGTCCGGCCCCACATCCCGATTGAGAAGGGCAGATTCTCCGGGATATATAAATATATTTATCCCGCTCCCACAGCTGTGCAGTGACCAATTCTTCTCCCGGGAGAGGAGGGGGATTGAGGATTGGGGACAGTAATGGGTCTATTATTTCGGCACGGAGAGAACGAGCCCTTTTTTCCCCCCTCTCTGTCTCTCTCTCCACATTAAGACAATTGTTATTCCCTGCTCCCCCTTGTTCCTGCTCTCAGCACCCCGTTTTGGGCGCAAGCTGCGTGGGAAGGGAGGGAAATTAGGGAAAAATGGATTCTTCCCGGGAAGCCGAGCGCCAGCCCGGCCTAAACCCTGTTAGGCGTTGGTCCGTAGTATTTTAATTAAATAAAGATTAAACCCAGCACTAAAGTCAGGATTGGACTGGATGATCCTCAAGAGTCTTTTCCCACTCAGGATATTCCATGATTCTAGGATTTAGAATCCTAGAATGTGTGATTCTGTCATTTAGGATCCTGGAATCTAGGATTTAGAATCCCAGAATGCGTGATTCTGTCATTTAGGATCCTGGAATCTAGGATTTAGAATCCCAGAATGCGTGATTCTGTCATTTAGGATCCTGGAATCCCTAGAACCACATCCCGTGGTTTTATGGATTCATGAAGTCGTGGTTTGACTTGTAGAAGCACGTTCCACGATTCTGGGATTTAGAATCCCGGGATGGTTTGGCTTGGGAGGGACCTTAAGGCTCATCCATGGAATTGCTCTGCTGGGAGCAGCCCCAGGCAATGAGATCCTGCTGTAGAACTCCCTCCGTCTGCAGGACACTGGGAAAATCCCAGTTGGGACTCACCTTCCTTGCAGAAAGATCCCAGCGTCCAAAGGACAGATTTCCACACGATTCTGGCTCAAATATCCGAAAGATTGAATATTTGGGATATATCCTTGACTGAGAGCATTCACCTTCCTCTTCTCTCCCTGTCATTCCCATCCTCTCCCAAAAATTCCCTTGTAATCAACTTCGTTTGCACTAAAATCCTCCTTTTTATGGGACAGGATGACTTTAACTTGGGATAACCCAAAGCATCCAGCTCCTTCCTTAATTTCCTTCTCCACTGAAGGACAGATTCCAAGCACTGATCTCGAGAGAGAGGGATCACGGAATCCTGGAATGGTTTGGGTGGGAAGGGACCTTAAAACCCATCCAGTTCCACCAGCACTTCCACAAGCTCCTGCCTGTGGTGGCATCAGACCACAAAGCCAGGTCCAAGGAGGACCAAAAGATTTGGGAAAGGACCCCGAGTCCAGATTTGGAACCCTCTGGATCGACCATGTTGGCCTTGGCCTGGGATTCCCCATCCTCTAAGGTGTAAAATCCTGTGGAGCAACTCATTTACAGGAAAAATAGGATGCTTCCCTCCTTTCCTTAGGGACAACACCAACATTCCCACATCCCAGCCTTCCCATGAGACCCCCCTTATCAGACAGGAAAATCCCTCTGGGAACCACTCATTAAGGATTCAAATCCTCCAATTTGAGGGTTCTGCCCTCACCGAGTGGCTGCCATTCCCGGAACACCGTCCTTTGGATACCTCCCTAGGAATCTTTGCTCCTTCCCATCTTTCCTCCTTCCCTGGTGCCCAAATCGAGGTGTGGATGATCCTTCTCACCCGAGTTTTCCTCCTGCCTCCCAGTCCTGCTCAGCCCCCACTCCCAAGGAATGCTGCTCTCTCCCTTCCCGGACCTGATTAAAGGGAAAAGACCCACTGGAAAAACACAGCAAGGGATGGAGCCGACCTCATCCATACAGGATGGTCCAGCTCCCTTCCTGCAATGAGCCAAGAATCCAGCACTTCAGGGAAGGACTCGTGCGATCCCCAGGGGATCCTAGGGAGCTCTGAATCCCGAAAAATCGAAGGCATTGCTTTGATCCATGTGGCGGCAGCTCCAGCAGATCCAAACCCAGTCTCTCACTGCTTTTCCTTTCTCCTGCTCTCTGCATTTCCCACATTTCTCCCCCTTCCCAATCCCGTCTGGGTCACGCTCCCTGCAAACCCTGCTCTCCCTGCTCTCCCTGTCCCACGTGGCTCACCGGGAGCACGAGCCAGGAAGGGCTGGAGGGATATTGCTCGGGATATTACTCATGGAAGGTGCGGCCGGGGCTCCCTCCTCCGCCGAATTTCAAAGTCCAGTTTCCAACAAAGTAATAATTCAGGAATTTCCCCTCCCTCACCCCATCCCTCCCCACATCCCAACCTCCAGCCGGGATTCCCAGGCGCGACTGGAAGGATCCGGAGTCTATTTTTAGCCTTCTTCCAGCAGCTCCGAGCATGGACACCTCAGTCTCCGGGAGGGCGCCGGAATCATCGGTCCGGCTCACGTGAGGCTCAGCCCAGCAGGGATCATGAATCCAGGGGTATCCAATGGATGTAAGACCTATTTCTCCTGGTGGGACCAGGTCCCAAAGAAGCTGCTGTGATGCTGTTGGGGATGCTGGAATACTTGGAATCTCTTGCTTACACACCACCCCAATCCAGGCACAAGTTCCCCAAATCCCAGATGGTTTGGGTGGGAAGGGACCCCAAAGCCCAGGGAGTCCCATGGGCAGGGACACCTTCCACTGTCCCAGGTTGCTCCAAGCTTTTTCCAACCTGAACTTGACACTTCCAGGGACGCAGGGGCAGCCACAGCTTCTCTGGGAAATCCTTTCCAACCCCTACTGGAGGCGGAAGCAGAGCTCCCTCCGTTATCTCCTGCCGGCAGGAGCCCCGCACGGATCAATCCCTTCCCGGTTATCCATTAACTCCAACGGGTTCGTTCCCGAAATGCAGAGAACACCTCCATTGATTTAGAAAGGGATAAAGGACCGTGCTCAGGGAGGAACACACGTCCTGGGAGACCTCAGGAGCTGGAAGCACAAAGGATCAAGCGTGGAGCAGGGAAGCGTCACCCGCCCGCTCCCGACAAGGACAGCCAGGCTCCATGGAAAACCCCTGTCCACTCTGCCAGGACAAGCGAGGCCACGAGGGCTGGATGTGTTTTCCAAGGAAGTTCTGTGGTGGGAAGGATGAGTAGAGACTGCTGGAAAATCCAAGGAGAGATTGCTGAGGAGGCAGGAAAACGCAAATGCTGCTGGAAGAGGCCAGGAATTACATCTGGACCATCACCCTCAGATCGCCGTTCCCTTTCCCTCTTTTCCAATGGAAATACAACCTGGAATCCTTGGAAAAAACCCTGAGGAACTATTTGTGCCATGCTGGTTTCCATTGAATTGATTAACAATTAGATCCCAGCTTTAAGTAATTAGATATTCCCAGTATTTTCCCTCCTTTTCTTTGCTTGCTGGGGAACGCTTCAAAAATTGTTGGAAAAATCCGGGGTTTTTTTCTGTAGTTCCAGATTTTTTGTCAATGGATTGGAAACAATTTTTCTCAATAAGCTGGATTTTTTTTTCCTAAGGCCACCAACATACCCAGCAGCCAGAGAATCTCCTTGGAAAACACGACTACATCCCTAAGGAAGGCTTTTAATAGGTTTTATAGCAGCATCCCCCATTCCTGCTGTGTCCACATCCATATATTTTCATCCTTAAAAACAGAATTAAAGCAGCCTCTCCTAAACATGGATTATGCTGTGTTTATCCAAGGATAGCAGCCAGAGTTGGATGTTTTCCTTCCCCGGGAGAGGAAGGGTTTCCAGAAGAGCCAATATCCTTTTATGAGGCTGATACAGCTCCGGGTAGGGAAAAAAAATCCCACAAAACCATCCCAAAACATCAGGCACTTCAACATTCCAGCACTTTTTATAGGCATTTTTATAGGAACTCAGTAGTTCAGCCACCTTTGAGCTCTTAATTCCCTGATAGTCCCTTCAGGAGCAGCCATAAAAACAATTCCATGCAGCCATTAATAGGATTACACGCTTCCAGGCATTCCTTTTCCTGCCTGGATTTCTCCTGCCTGGTCAGCGAGCTCCAGTACTTCTCCTGCCTTTACACCCTGACCGTGTATGCCATAAATTCAGCTTTTCCCTTTTCCAGAGTATGAATTATGTGGAATTATTCAGCTGGGAACAGCTCTCAGGCAATGAGATCCTGCTGTACAACTCCAAAGCCGTGTCCTGTGGGACACTGGGAAAATCCCAGTTTGGACTCACCCGGCTCACAGAAGGATCCCAGCACCTTGATGTTCATCCAAAGGGGGGATCTCCACACTGTTCAGGCTGGAATATCCAGTAGATTGAATATTTGGGATGTATCCTTGACTGAGAGCACTCATGCTCCTCTTCTATCCCTGTCATTCCCATCCACTCCCAAAAATTTCCTTGTTTGCATTAAAATCCTTCTTTTTATAGGACAGGTTGAATTTAACTTGGAATAACTCCAAGCATCCAGGTCCTTCCTTAATTTCCTTCTCCCACTGAAGGACAGATTCCAAGAACTGATCTCAAGGGACAGGGATCATGGAATCCTGGAATGGTTTGGGTGGGAAGGGACCTTAAAGATCCAGTTCCATCCCTGCCATGGGCAGGGACACCTCCCACTGCTTCCAGGACAACTTCCACTTTGCTCCAACCTGGCAGCGGGATGGCAAATCCACAACCTCTGGATGTTCCCCCAAGTGTTTTCCCGCTCCAAAGGCTGAGCTCCAGAGCAGAGAGAGCTGGAGAAGAGACAACCGACCCCCCTGTGATTCCCTGGATCCTTCCCGAGAGCCGCACACCAAATTCCCGGTGCCCTTCCCACCTCTCCCACTCACTCACCACCCTTTAAGGCAGAAACCTCAGGCAAATCCCAACCATCCGTGTGTCCAGGACATCCTTGGGAACAGTCACATACTCCAGCCATGCTTCCAACATCCATTTTATACAGAGTGCCATAGAATATACAGAAAATTTATATACATCCATGTTTCTGGAATTAGGTTATAATTCATCCGGATCTTTCTTTACAGCGGGATTAGTTCGGATCTTTCGTACAGAGGTACAAAAAAAGTCACATGGAGAATGAAGGGCACATGAGGAGTGCTTGAGTTTCCTTGGAATCTTCATGCTGGGGCAGCTCGGAGCAGGGATTCAGAGGGCAGCATTCCCGGGATGAGCATGGGGACGCAGGATGCTGGGCTGGTTTCCTCCCCCCAGTTGCATATCCAAGTGCTCCAAGCCCTGCCAGAAGCGGTGGGAGCGGCTCAGAGCTCCCTGGAAGGGCTGGTTCTCCCAAAAATGCCAAAGGCTTCGGCTCTAAGGAGGCAATTAGGATCCAGCAGGAAATGAATCCTGAGGTATCCTGCTCTGAGCTGCCCCAGCACGGGATGGGACACAGGTGACAGGCAGGAAGGGCTTTTCCAGAGAGGCAGAGCCAAAGGAAAGGGGCTCGCAGGGCACAACATTCCAGACAGGGAGGCACAGCCCATCCCCAAATATCCCTGTGCCATTAGGAATTCTGCTTAGTGCCAGGACAGGAGCTCGAGGGTATTCCCTGGACTTGTGGAGGGAAAGGTGGGAAGCTGGAGCTGCAGGTGAGGCCACTTTCCCACCACCAAGCGCTGGGGACATCCCGGGAAAGGAGCTGGGACCCAAAGAGTGTGGCAGTGTCCTAGGAAAAGCCCCCTGCCGGGACCCCTTTGCACACAGAATTCCCAAAACTGGATATCCTGGAAGGACAGGCCCGTGCCACCCCCGCCTGGGACTTCCGACTCTGAGCCATCGGAACTGCACAAAGCCCGGGATGGGAAGCAGGGAAGTGGAATCCCAAGAAAGACCAACGTCAAGGCTTGTTCCTGTGCTGCAAGGACTTCCAGGGATCGAGAGGTGGAGACAGGGAGAGGTTCCCTCCATCCCACAGGTGTGCTGGGAAGGCGGGAATGTCAGGGCATGGAGCACGGCGTGACACGGTGACGTCAGAGGGACTGGACACAGCAAGGAAAGCAGGAAAAATTCCCAGGGAGCTTACCTTTGGAAGGGGCTGCTCCAGAGCCAGGGAGAAACATGGTGTGGGTTGGAGGAAATCACCTGCCTCGGGTCAGGATTTGCTTTTGGCACTTGGATACGACCTCAGGCAGCAGGGAAAAGCGGGAAGATGTGGGAAGTCCTGGCTGAGGCGGAATGGGAGAGCTTGGGAGCAAGGGCAGCTCCACCCAGGCCTTGGCCACACTTCCGTACTCCCAGAGAAGTGGGAAAGGAAGGTGGGAGATGTCTGATCCCAGAAATCTGGGACCTGAAGCCACGGAGAACAAAGGCACAACAGGTATGAACTCCAAAAACACGGGAAAAAACAATGGGAATGGAGACAGCAAAGTGCTTGGAGGCTGATGATGGTTCCCTACGATAAAGCAAGGAATAGCCCAAATCCTTGGATGTTTGGCATTTCCAGCCCTTAAGCAGCTCCTTGGAGCTGGAAGAAGGGGAAGGACATCAATGACTGCTGATCCAGCCCCCTTCCCATCCCTCTCTGGGTCCATAACTCCACTGTGGATCTGACTGGAGAGCGAAGGACTCCCAGACTGAATCCCAGCATCCAGCTGCAATATTCCCTCCTCTCCTTCCCGCAGCTGCCAAGGATGGGCAGTGTTTGCCTCCAGCAGGATCCATGGAGCATTGCCTTCTCCACGCAGGAGCCATGAGAGGGAGCTTTGGCACAAGAAATGAGGCCCTTCCCGAAATCCAGCGGCTCTTCCCAAAAGTCAGCACCACACAGGCTCTGGGAAACAAAGCAACGAGCCCAATTCCGGGCAGTGCTTTCCAACTGCGTCCTTCAGAGGAATTTCTCAGCAGAGAAATCCATGCAGAGCCCCTGCTGGAATTCCAACCTTCCCTTTCCTGCAGCACCGTAACACCGCAAGCAGGGAAACACAGAATTCCAGAATCGTTCGGAAGCTAATCCAGTTCCCACCCGCTGCCACGGGCAGGGGCATCTTTCCCTAGCCCAGGTTGTTCCAAGCCTTATCCAGTCTGGCCTGGGATATTTCCAGGGATGGGGAGTCCACAGCTCCCTGGGCAACGCTTGGATGCTCCTCAAAGGCTGTGGTTACAACCACCATCCCTAAACCCACGGGAATTAAATATTCCTGCTCCCACCCCGCAAAGCCAGCATGTCCTACTGCCAAGGGAAGAATATCCCAGAATGGATAAGGAAAAAGCTGGCATCGGGGGGAGCTCCAGCCCAGCAATTCCTAAGGCAAACACAGAAGGGCTCTGCTGCCCACGGAAATTCAATGGAGGTTCTTGGATACAGGACCCAAAACACAAATCCAAACACACCCATTCCAGCGACCATTAATCCCCCCTAATTCCCACTGCCAGGGGTAATCCTGATTATTCCTATGTCCCAATTTGTAAATGAAAGCTGTGTGGGCGATTCCATGGAAGTAATATTATCTGCCTGCAGGAAAAGAGCAGCAAAAGCTGGGAAAACATCAAAGTGCATGGAGAATGTGTTAGATGCTGATCCTGGATCCCCACGCTCGGAGCTTTTCCTCCCTCTTATGTGCCCTTGGAAACAGATTTCCCACTTAAATCCTGCTTGGGACCATCAGCTACTCCTGGAATCTAACATCCTAAAAGAATAGAACTGGGAATCACTGGAATTCCACATCCAAAGTCCCCACCAGCTGTGCCAACCCAGCCCTCTGCAGAGAGCAAAATACCTCCTACAAATCCTGTTTGCTTCAGAAAAAAGTTCCTAAAAAGTTCCAAGAATCCCATTTAACTGCTTTGGATCGTCATGAGATGGTGAGGAATGGTTTTCCCATGTTTCCTATGTGCTACCAAGGATGTGGAATGAGCCACCAGCACCCCGAGAGAAGGGAGGGATGAGGTGGCTCCTGAAATAGGGGAGAGGAACAGGAAGCAAAGAAAAGGGGGAAGTTTTAGGAGGAAATGAATGTTCCAAATGGAGAAGGCAGTCCTGAAGGAGAAGGAATACTGATAAATACTGGAAAAAGGCTGGTATATCCCCAGCACTGCAGGATCCTTCCCAAATTTTTGGCACTGCTGCAACGAAAGCAACAATAAAATCAATTTACTGGTACGGAAGAGCCCCGGCTCCATTCCTCTGCCAAGAAACTCTTGGAATAATTTGTGTTGGAAAGGACCTTTAAAGGTCACTCAGCCCAAGGAAGAAGGATCAGAATGGATTTTAAGGATGAGGCATGGAATGGCAGACCTGTTGGCCGCTCTGGGACCTGGGGTGTCAGGCACTTCCAGCACTGCCTCTGCACAGGGTGGAACATCCTGTTGGAATATCGTGGGAATACCCGAAGATTAGAAGGCACAAAGCTGAAGAGGAAGAAGCAGAAGCCAAAGGATTCGGAAAGCTGGAGATGCTTCGTATTCCCAAAGACAGTGGGAAGAGGAAGCAGGAAGTGTGTACAGTACAGATGAAGGAGGTAGCTGCAGCTTTAGCTCTGATTTCAGCATTCCAGGCGTGCTTTTCCAGGAGGAAATGGGAGATCAGCCTTTCCAAACGCCCAGACAGCAAAGGAGTGATGGGAATGGAGACACGGAATGCTGCGGGATCAAGACACAGTGATGGGGATCAAGACACGGACACACTGAAAGCAGAAATCATTCCAAGAACGTGGATTTCATTTGGGAGGACTGGCATCAGATCTGTTTGCCAACAAAAACCGGGAATTATCCGTGCCAGGATACAATGAGAACCTTCGAGGGGCTCTTTCGTGCCTTTACTCCTTGACCTGTGGCAAGCCCAGCTCCCGGGAATTAGGTATTTCCAGGCTTTTCCCAAGTCCAGTAATCACAGAGCAAAAAAAACCCCGTGGCATTCCAGGCTGCTTCCTGTCAGGGCGAGGGAAGGCCATTCCCACGGGATACAGTTCCAATGGCACAGAGAAGGAAACAGTCACCCAAGGATTGAGTCTTCCAGGGCACGGCGGAGGAACGTCAGGGAAGGGACTTTCTAGTGCAACATTCGAGCCATGGAACATCAGCAGGTTCCCACTGGAATCACTTTAGGAGGGAGAACATCCCACTTTTCCTCACCTGGAGGCACCTCCCACCAGTAGTTCCATCTAATCCCAGGTATCCATGTCGCTCCCAGGGACAGAGATGATCCTTTTCCTTAGTGTTTTAAAGTGCTTTGCAGATCCCAAGCTCTGCCTTAGTGCTAAGGGAATAAGGGCAGGAATGAGCTCCTTATCCCGACTCCTGGGCCAGGAGGGGAGCTAGCCTGCTAGCCCCAGCCTCCCTGCCCCTCAGCTCCCCTTTCCCCCTCAAACCTTCCTGGATTTTTGTGCGTATTCCTGAAAAATCACCTCGGTAGTGTTTTCCTGAGTGCAGGAATTCCTCCTTACCCTGTGCTGCACTCCCGGACCACCTGCTCCCTGCTCCTCTTTTAAAGACCTACAAAAACAAAAGGAACTTATGGTTGCTCGGAATAAAAGGATTTTTTCCTTCTCCACATCCCCCTGAATCCAGAGGGGCTTCCTTCCCTCTGATTCCACTCAGGGAAAGGTCACCTTTGGAACCTTAAACCGCAGGGATGATGTTTTCCTGCCCGCTTCAAGCACTTCTGAAGGCTCAGTAACGGGCAAGGAGCAGGGGCTGGAGCATCCCACGCTGGACAGGGGTGGGATATCAGCACTTGGGCACAGAATCCCGTGGAATTCCGTGCACCCAGGGTTACCTACATCAATGCACACCGGTTACAAAGTGCTCCTTGATGGCATCGGATCCCACCGGCTCCCGGGAAGCAGAGCCCTGACCCATCCTGGGGCTTCCAGAGCCCGCACGGAGAACAGGAACCCCGGGATTTGCCAGGAGCTGAGCTCCCAGAGGAAGCACAGCGTCCTCCCACCATGGAAATAGAGCCAGTAAGGAGAGGGAAAGGGAGCAACCATGGGAATCTACGGAAGTTAAACCAGGAATTCCTTTTCCAGGGAGGGAGGACGGAGCTCCAGGGAGAGCCATCGGTGACTGCTGAGCTTTGAGGGGGAGTTGTGTCAATTCAAGGCCTTTTCCAGGTCCCAAGGATGTGTCATTTCCTAGGATAGGTAGTTTTCCTCCTGCTCCCATCATTGGAAAACCTGCCTGGAGAGGCGGAGCAGGCTCCTCCGGGCCCGGAGGCTCAGGTAGTTTTCCTAACAACTCGCTCAAGCTTTCCTATGTGGAATTGTGCAGGTGGAGAGAGGATGGGAGAGGGGGGCAGGCAGTTCCCCCCAAATCCAAGCCACTTGGGAAGCAGGGGGCTTGGAATCCTGCCTGCCCATCCTCTCTTCCCTCAGTTCCCAGAGGGAACAGCACGGGAAGGAGAGGATGACCGTGGATTTTCCTTCGGGAAAGCCTCCCTATTTCCTTAATAAATACCTTCCAACCAGCTCAGCAGCTCTGTAAACATACAAGAGATTGCAACACCGGGAAAAAGTCCATCTTTCCCCTGAATTCCCAACGACAGAGGCTGGCACGGATCCGTGGATGCTGCATGTGGGTGGTGTAAGGACCCCCAAGGATCCAGGAGAGATTCCCAGATGCCGCAGGGGCCTGGAAAACAACGCTGGGTGCATTTTGCAGTTGATCCATCCGCATCCATGCGGCTCCGAGATGATTCCTGGCAGTCCCGCGGGAATGTCGCCGGCTCAGAGGGCTCCAGGGAACCGAGGAGCGATGGGGGTGACATCCAGGAGAACTTTCTGCCAAAGGAGGGACGTGGCAGAGGGATTGGGCTCTTGGGAACAGCGTCCTTCCCTCTCAGGAGTAGGCAGGGGAGACAAACCGTGGTGCCAGCCCCATTCCTGCTGCGCCTGGCCGGGAAAGGGGGGACTGGATTTGGGGGGAATACAGCCCCAATGGCTTTAAAACAGGAGTGTCCTACAAAAGCAATCCCCATGGAAGTGTGCCGAATTGGATCTTGGGCCGGATCCGTGGTAGTGCAACAGGGCCCAAAGTCTCAATCCGCTCATTTCCCAAACCGCCGGCTCGGTCCCGAGGGGAGGGATCTGGCCCGGCCCCCTCCTGCTTCCATCTATCCAGGTATCTCACTCCCAAACTCAGCAGGTGCCCCGGGGCAAGGAATCTGCCTCTGGAATGAGACAGGCTGAGGTAGGGAACTTTAGTGCCTCAGACCCTCTCAGGCCCCGTGGGGCAAAGCTTCTCCCAGCTCCAAGCGCGCGATTCCAGCACAATCCGTCCTCCGGACGCCACCACTGCGTCACCCCAGAAGGGATTTTTCCAGCTGTCTCCTCTGATCCCAACGGCCCGATGACGGCCTCCTCCATGGATTATCCCACTGGGATCATTCCACCCCTTTCCCCTGCACTAAAGGGCCGAAATCATGAGGTCGTCCTGCTTGGCAGGGCTGGTTACGTGTCCGGAGGGGGTGGAAGTCCGGATTTTGTCCGTGGCCAGGCACTCCTGGCTGCTCACACCCGTGGGAGTGATATCCATGAGTTCTCCGGATGAACTAAGGGGGAAAGAGGGCGACACGGAGATTCCCGACGAAGGATCCGTCGAGCCCGCAAACAACCTCGGGGGCTTTGGGACTAAGTTGGGCTCGTACTGCGCCCTCAGCAGGATCTCCTGGTCGCTGACGGATTTGGGAATCTCCGCAAAGTCGCTGGAGCTGTCCGACACCATCATGCAGTAAATGTCCTGGAAGGAGCTGCTTTTGCTGTCCAGGTTGAAGAGGCTGTCGATGAACTCGGCGAATTCCAGCACCTGGGGGCTGGGAACGTCGGCCAGGCGGCCGTTGTGGAGCGCCGGCTCTTCCCGAGGGGACGAGGACGCGCGCTCCCCGTCGCTCCCGGCGCCCTCGGCGCTGCAGCGGCGCTGGGGGGTGGTGCCGCCGCTGTTGAGGACGTTGTCCGGGGGCTGCGTCTCCTGGGAATGCTTGGAGAGGCTGTCGGCAGCCAGCAGCTCTGTCCGCGAGCTGAGGGAAGGGTTTTCCTCAGGGATAACGGGGTCTATATAAAAGCAGTGCGTCTCGTCCTTCTCCATGACCGCATGGAGGCTGGGGGAGCCCCGGATGCTCCGGAAACCGGAGGAGCGCCGGGAATCGAAGCTGTAGATGGATTCGTTGTCCGAGAGGCTCTCCATGGTGGCCAGAGGGGCGCGGCGGTCCTGGAGCTCCACGGAGAGACGTTCCTTAGTGTCCAGGAGAAGCAGCTCCACGGGGTCTTTCTGCACGGGGGAAAGCGGCTTCGTCTCGTAGAACCCCTCCAGGCTGATTTCCGAATGGGATTTGCTCCTGCAACGGGGAAACAGAGACCGTGAGGCTGCAGAATGCCAGAGCAGCCAGAGGATCCAAGAGTTCCTCACACAGCTCCTCCAGCCAGAGGCATCCACAACTCCCGGGAATCTCTTCTCGCTCTGTCCTCCTGGCTGGAAATACCACAAACTCCGGTTCTTGCCCTTCTCCCTTTTTTCCTGGCTCACTAAATCCTTCTCTGCTGCCTAGAGAGGCTGTGGACTATCCCTGATAGTGTTCCAGGTGGGACGGGGCTTGGAGCAACCTGTGGACTGTCCCTGACAGCGTTCCAGGTGGGACAGGGCTTGGAGCAACCTGGGATAGTGGAAAGTGTCCCTGCCCACAGCAGGGCTGGAACTCGGTGATCCTTAAATCCCAAACCAAATTTCCCTCCAAGTTTCACCTTGGGAAAACCCCATCTTGTCTGCATAAGGAGAAAAGGAAGTTTCTTCCATGCCTTTTCCTGACCTTGCTGCACTCCAATTCCTAAGCAACACAAGGGGTTTTTCCCCCTGACATTCCACAAGACATCCTGAAGCTTTAACTCCCACAAAGGCCGCCCATGGATCCGTCTTCCCCACAAACACGGATCACCACGCTCCGAGAGGAAGAGGACCCACACCTGGAGCCAATATTCCATGAAAAACCTCTCCTTACTTGGTACTGCTGTTCCTTCTGTCCGCTGGGATGGCTCCAGTTCCGATCTGCACGGAGGGGCAGCTGGGCAAGGGCTGGCTCTGGAATATCAGCTCCGGGGTGAGATCCACCTCCGTAGGACTCACCATCACTTTGGCTGCGGAAAGCAGAGCTGTTTTGCCCTTGTTGTAGTTCTCCAAGACCTGTCCAAGGAAAGCAGAGGAACAGCAGGGATTGACTGGAGGTTTCCAAACAGCTGGATTGGCCTCTTTCTGCCCAGAGCCTTCTGGAAGCATGGGGAGATAGAGGATTAGATGGATAAATCCTGGCATATCCCTGGATGTCACCTGGGCTCCAGTTCAATGGCAGCTCCTGGAATGAACCATCACCACCCAACCTCGTGTCATTCTGACACTAAAGGGGGAAACAGGAGCTTCTGGGACTTTGGGAATTCCATTCCCAGACCTCACCACGCTCCACTCCAACACCCTGTGCAAGACTGACTGGGAGCATCCCCTTCCCTCTCCTCCTCTTCTCCGAAATAAACAGCCTGGTGTATTTAACCAGCAGCATTCCAGGGCAAGGCCGGCCTGTCCCGGTGTTTTTTGGGATGGCAATTCCCTGCCTTACCTTGTTGAGCCCTTCCATGACCACGTAGGGGAGGTGTTCGTGCAGCATGGCCGGGGAGATGATCACCTCGTTGAAGGCCTTGTTGTCCCCCCAGATGGCAAAGTAGGTGGGATCTTCCTGCTCACAGCAGCTGGAAAAAGGGTCCAGACAAGAGGGAAAATGGGATGGAAGAGCAGGGCAGTGTTTTGGCATGTGAAAACAGCAGGATGCAGAGGGAGAAAAAGAGGAAAAACAGAGGGAAGAGATGTTAAAACACACATTGTTCCCAGGTTCTGCATTTTCCAACAGGGACATGATTATCCAGTGCCCAAAAGAGTTCCAAGAGGGCTGGAAAGGAACTTTGGACAAGGGCCTGGAGTGACAGGACAAGGGGAAATGGCTTCCCACTGACAGAGTGTGGGTTTAGATGGGATACTGGGAAATTCCCTGTGAGGGTGCTGGGGCCCTGGAATGGATTTCCCAGAAAAGCTGTGGCTGCCTCACCCCTGGGAGTGTTCCAGGCCAGGTTGGATGGGCTTGGAGCAACCTGGGATAGTGGAAGGTGTCCCTGCCCATGGCAGGGGACAGAACTGGGTGGTCCTAAGTCCCTCCCAACCCAAACCATTCCAGGATTCCATGTGCTGGTTTAGATTAGATATTGGAAGAAACTCTTCCCCGCGAGGGTGGTGAGACTGAANTCTTCCCTGCGAGGGTGGTGAGACTGAGAAATTGGGATGGATTTCCAAGGGAAGCTGTGGCTGCTCCATCCCTGGAAGTTTTCAAACCCAGGCTGGACCGGGCTTGGAGCAACCTGGTCTGGTGGAAGGCATCCCTGCCCATGGATCTCCACAGTCCAAACCCAAACCACTCCGTAACTCCACCAGCACAGGCACAACCCCTGTTCCCGTGAGACAGCGGGGAAGGAAATCCGCTTCTCCTTGTGTCAGGGCGAGTTTTCCAGCAGGAATCGCAGCAGGAATCGCGGGACTCACCAGCACTGCTCGGCAGGGTGGTTGTGCACCACGTGGATGATGCGGCCGGGGGGGTACAGGGGGGTGCTGGCACTCAGGGCGATGGTCAGGTCACTGGGATGTGTCCAGAGCCGGTTGCTCGTCACCGAGTTCTCCTCCGGCTCCTCGGGAAGCTCGGATTTGGGAATGCACTTGGTGGCCCCCACGATGATCCGCCACTGTCCCCACAAAGAGAGAGAGAGGAGGGAGGATTTGAGAGGAGAAAAGCAAAGGATCACCTCATAAGAGTTGAGAGATTTAAACAATTCCAGAGGCAGGATATTCCCTGTTTTCTTTCACACAGGAGGGATTTGCCTAAGGAAGGCGTGCGAAGCACCAACAGAGGTGTCCAGGTAAAACACAGTGATGCTGGGAATAAAGAAGGAACAGTACAAAGACAGGAGAACAGGGAAGCTGGACACAGAGATAATCCAAGTGTTTCTGAAAGTTGGTTTTTCCTTTCCCAATTATATACCCTCTCCAGGTAAATTCCATCATGCATTATCCCTAAAAACCTTCATATTTTACATTTTTTCCATCTTGGTGCAATGGTAAAGACTGGGAAGGGACAACTTCCCCCATTTCCTATCTCCAAGACATGAGCAGACCTCTTATCCTCAAACAGCATCACTCAGACATTCCTACAAGCACAGCAACTGCTGTACTTCCAGCCTGTTCCCAGTTTTTACTGGCCAGGGAAAGCCACAGTTGGATTAGAGACTTTAAAAGAGGCTCAGACAGAAAATTCCCTGCTCGGTTATTTGGGATCTGTGATGGTGAAGTTGCAGCACGTGAGCCGGAATGATCCCACTGCGCTCTCCAGCTCTTTCCATCATTCCTCTGGTTCCCTAAATAATGATCCCGAGGAGACCTGGAGGAAACCTGCCCTTCCTGCCACTGAAATTCCCCATCCTTGCTCAGAGACATCTCCAGGTGATGGTTCTTCCCTCTTACCTTCGGTTTGGTGCTTCTCTGGAGAACGTCCAGGAGCTGCCGGCGAAATCCCTCCAGCTGAGAGAGCCCGATCCTGGAAGAGAGGAAGATGTGATCATGGAAAAGAGGAAGATGTGACTCTGGAAAAGGAGATGTGGTTATGGAAAAGAGGAAGACGTGATTCTGGAAGAGATGGAGATGTCATTCTGGAGAAGAAGCGAGTCTGGAAAAGAATAAAATTATGGATTATGGAGGAGGGGAAAACATGTTCACAACACCTGGGCAGGGAACAGGACAAGAAGGATACAGAGCACAGAAAAACATGGAATTGTGTTTCAAAGGACACTACAAGGATACAACATGGAGCAGATGGATTCAGAGGTGGGCTGTGGCATCACCCAGGAGCAGGAGCCAGGAGTGAGAGGCCACAGGGAATTACCGGGACAATAACCAGGATCAGACCAGCGAACAGGGAAGGAGGGAGGTGATGATGGAGGATGACACAGAACAGGTGAGTTGGAAAAGTGTCCTGGAGCTGAATGACACCACTGAGGAGACGACGGGATGGACAGGATCATGGCATCCAGGTAAATCCCAGCTTGCCTGGCCCCTGCTCCAAATCCCTGCTCAGCAGAACGTATCCCAGGAGACGAGGAAGGTGAGGAATGCTGAGGTACAAGGAACGAGGCGGTTCAGAGAAGAGGTGACATGGAACAGGGATTTTGGGACAAACTGGTCCAAACGTGCTGAAAGCACATCCAGGACAGGGCCAAGAATAACACAGGAAACCAGGAAGGTGGCACTGATATTCCAGGTACCACAAGCAAGGATTCCAGAGGCAGGACATTCCCCCTTTTCTTTCTCACAGGAGGGATTTTCCTATAAAAACACCAAGAGAGGTGTCCAGGAAAAACAGAGGGACACAGAACCGGGAAGAGCAACAGGGAGCAATACAGGGACAGGAAAAGGAGGAAGCTGGAGACAGAGATGATCCAAGTGCTTCTGACAGGAAACAGATGATTTGGGACAGAACAGCAGAGATTCATCAAGGAATTCACACACTTCTCCACTTGCCTGGGCACCAGATCTTTGCCAAGCACCACCGCAGTCACAAACTCCTTGGAATACTCCATGGCATCCTCACTGGAAGAGAAACAGGAGCAAGAAGAAGCAAACAGTGTTTCATTCCCAAATAGGTGGCAGGGAAACCAGGGGCACAAACCCCAGCCCAAGGTGCTCCAGGCTTTGGGGGTTTGCATCTTGTGGAAGAAGAGCCTGATCTCCACATCCCACGGCCCAACCATTACCCTGCACATGGCTCTGGATATACCTGGGAAAGGAAGTGCTTGAACTCAATGCCTCACAATCATTTCCCAACAGTTTGGGAATGGGAGGACAGCCAAGGAAGAAGATATCCCATGCTCCTGAGGCTACAAAGACGGTGTAGGATGAAATACCCCAGCATTTGGGAGAACTCAGATGGCAAATTTCTGCAGCGAGCCGAGTTCCAAGAGAAGAGGGAAGGAATCAGGATTCCCACTCTGAGTTTCCTGGAGATATTCCCAACCAGTTACCACAGGCAGAGGCTGACCTAGCGACGACCCTGGGCACGACACAAGTCAGGAGCTCCCAAGGGAGCCAGGAGTGGAAGTTTGGAGCAGAAGGTTGTACAACTCTTGTGAAACATCCTCCTCTGTAGCTCTGTGGCTGCAGAAGACCCGGGAATACTACAAGGAATGCCAGCATCCAGGTCCAGCAGCAGGATGGCTTAAAACCCTTGGCTGCTCCTGGAATACGATGCAGGAACTACCACAAGAAGCTTCTCGTGATCCAGAGCTGATTCCAAGGATTCCCGTGGTGTCTGTCGGGACTAGGAAGACCTTCCCTCACTTCACAGCAATCCAATGGGATGTTTTGTTTGGGAATGACAGGACCAGAAGGTCTGTTCCCATTTACAACGGGAGGAATTCAGGATTAATCTCTCCCTGCTTTTGCCCCACGGCAAAGAACAAGCCCTGTGACCAATTTTAGGCTGCAGAATGACAGAAATCACATCCCAATTCCAATTTCTTCGGAAAAAGAGTCCGAACAACCGGATCAGCTGCTGCAGACGCCTGCATTTGCTCAAGTATCTCCCTTATTTCCACCTATTCAGGGAGGTGGGGAAACTGGGAGTGGGCAGAGAGCAAGGAAACTGCACCCATTTTTCCATTAAAATTAGAGCCATGGGTAACACCAGGAAATTTGGGAAAGCCAGGAAATTTGGGAAAGCGGCCCCCTGCCATCCCAACCTGAATCCCAAACTACATCCCAGAGGAAACGCTCGGCTTCTCCAGGCGGCCTGTCCGTTTCCCTGCCCCCTGGAGCCTCACAAGCAGGAGCCAGTGTATGCCAGGTGTATCCCAACACCTACCTGAGCAGCCCACCTGGGGGGGAATAGGCGAAGCACTTCAGGGATGGATACTGGGGACGCAGCAGGAAGGACAGGATGGCAGCTGTGCCAGCTCCCAGGGAATGCCCAACCACAATCAGGCCGTAGTGCTTTGTTCCTCTTCCCTAAAAAAAAAAAACAACGTGGAAACAACAAGGAATCGAGGTCAGGTTGGAAATTGAAATTGAATTTATCCCCCAAATCTCTCCCTCTCCCCAGTTTTGGAGTCTGTTTCTACGCAGGAGCACTCCACATTCCAGCTGAACGGCTCCTTGCTTGTTCCGAATCATGGAATCATCGTGGAATCCTGGAATGGTTTAGGTTGGAAGGGAAGGGAGAGATCATCCCATTCCACCCCCTGCCATGGGCAGGGACACCTTCCACTAGCCCAGGTTGCTTCAAGCGCCATCCAACCCATCCTGGAACACTTCCAGGGATGGGGCAGACACAGCTTTTCTGGGAAACCTCTACCAGGACCTCACTGGAGGCTGGAATTCATTTGCCTCTGGAATTCTACATTTGGCCTACTGGGACTTCCCTGAACAAAAAAAAAAGTGAGAAGAAAAAAGAAAGGCACACCAGCTGCTCCAATTTAGGATCTGATGGGAGCCTTTTGCCCCTCCTGATAACATCCAAGCCCACACAGAAAGTGTCTCTACTCCTCACTGGGTGCGTTTCCCTGGAATATCTGCCCTTGGCAACTGTCAGAAACAAGGTCCTGGGCTGGTGGGACCTGGGATGGCACTTATGGACCCAAAGCCAGAAAGAATTCTTCCTGAGTAACAGGAATAACCCCCATTTTCCCTTTCTAGGCAGAGAGGAATGAAGCTCCATCCCAAAAAGCTGGATGCTGGTTTATCTCTCCCTCCCATCCACCAAATATCCCAAGGCAGCACTTCAACAACTATTCCCAACATATAAACCAAGGTAAGCTGCTTCCCAACAACTCCCTCGAGTCCTGTGACTCCTCCCTGCCACCAGGAATGTGCCCACAGGGACAGCCAGCACGGCATTCCGAGGAAAATCTCCATAAAGATGGGATTTGAGTGCCTGCTGATTTGGTTTTAATGCTCCCCGACCGGCATTGCCACCACGTGGGACTTCCTGCCTCAGGAAAAGGAAAATAATCAGCAGCTCTGCAGTACTGGTGCTTCCAAAATAAAAAAGCCTTGTGGGAAGTCTGGATGGGGCTTGGAGCAACCTGATCTTGTGGAATGTTCTCCGCCCGTGGCAGGGGGTGGAATGGGATGAGCTTTAAGGTCCCTTCCCACTCGAACCATTCCATGAAGCTGGAAATCCTGAGGGACAGGAGTTAAAGGAAGAGCTGAGAAATGACTACAACAGACTCGGGGACACGGAGACTCCCTTAAAACCCAGCTTTTCATGGAAACCTCATCCTCCGTCCGGAGACAACTCGTACTCACCAAATCCCGTCCAAAAGCTTGGGACAGCACCATCTCCTGCTCCAGCTTCTTCTTGATGTACTCAGCAGACAGCACCATCCCCTGTGGGAAGCGGGAAGACACAGCAGGATGTAAATGGCATCTCGACATCCAGCAGCCAGAAGGTGAGGAAGCTCTGGAATTGTCCCTCAGCGTGGATCAGGACGGAGGGAGAACTGACTCCCCCCTCTGCATTTCCAGAGTTCTGGTGTTTAAGGAGTAATGGCAGTTCTTAATTAAGGAACACTCCAAGAGCCTATTCCCGGGCTTTTAGAGGGAAAACCACCCCAAATCCAATTAACTTAAACACAGGATTGTGGATTTGGTACCTCGGGCCCTGGGACCTGGGGCAGAAAGAGAAACAGACTTGGATATTCTAAATATTGGTGTTTTAAAAGCCAAATTATCCTATTCCAGGTAAATCTGGGAAGGAGTTTTCCATTTCAATCTGGGAATAAAAGTGTGAATTATTCTGAGATAATAATAGAAACACCAAAGGGAAAAGTGGCAGCACTAGGAACCAGTTCCTGCCTTCTCCAGCCATCAGTATTAAGGGAATTTGGCTGCCAGAGGACATTCATCCCAAATCATTAAAAGGTTTTATTCCCTACAAGTCAAGAAGTGCTGGAAGATGGGAAAGATCATATCTGGGTCTAAACATTCCTCCTCTCTGCTGAGGAGTGTTTCTCCCTCCGGGTGGTACTTCCAAACGTAGTGGATCCAATTCCAAGTGCAGTTATAAACAAGCAACTGGAATTTGGTTTGTTGCATAAATTCCTGGTGGTGCCACAGTTTAATTCAGTGGGAAGTGAGCCTGAACTCCAAAAAATGGGGGGGGAAAATGGAGAAATCATCTCTTTGCCTGTTTTTCCCTTAAGTACCTATCTTAAAATGGTGTCAGTACAATGGGAATGTTGTTGGGGGGCTCACTCTCCATCTCTGAGATATAAAAAGGATTCCTGCCTCCAAAAGCAAAGAAAAAAAATATAAATAATAATATATAAAACCTCAGTTATCCTGGAGAGCTGGATTGGGGCTGCAGTTAAACACGGCAGGATAATCAGAGGGGAACAATCAGGGAAACACCAGGGAGAAATTGGAGGAAGAGCTGAGGGGGAAAATGGCGGGGGGAATATGAGGGGGCGGAAATTTGGCGGGAAAATTTGGGTGGGAAAATCTAAATTGGGGATAAATCTAAATAAGGGATAAACCTAAATCAGGAATAAATCAGGGATAACAGTGCTGACTCCCTCACAGCAGTATCACCTCATCAAAGCCTCCAGAGCTCAAGTTTTACTCCATTCTCGTGGAATTTCCTGGATTATTACAAAGAGGGGCAGAAAGGAATAGGAGAAACCAGTGAGGAAAAGAAAGCAAAGAAACATGGAATTTTCCAGGTCCTCAGCATCCGGAATGCCCTTGATCCCAATCTGGATACAGGAGAGGGGAAGCAGGGCAGCGGAGACCCCATTCCACGGAAACGGGACATACGGGATGCTGCTGCCACCACCAAAAAGCACCACGGTGGTTGTGCCTTATCCCAGCTCCCAGCAGCTCCCCAGCTTCCAGAAGAGTCTCCATTCCCAATCCTAATGAGAAGTGAGCAGCAGGCCACTGATCTAAATTCCCACCGCGAATTTGGGATTCTATTTTTAGGGAGCGTGACCCAAATCCGCGGGTGATGTCACCGCTGGGATGTTAGTCAGCCTTCGGGACGTGTTCCTGGTAATTATATCCTAATGGAGACAGGGATTTTAATTATTATGGAATGACACTGCAAACTTCCATTTAGATTTTCCATTGGAAAAAATCTCCTACGTTTCATGGAATCCTGGTTAGGGTTGAAAGGGACCTTAAGGATCATCCAATTCCATGGACAGGGACGCTTCCCATTAGCCCAGGTCGCTCCAAGCCCCATCTAACCTGGTCTTGGACACTTCCAGGGATGTGGCATCCATAAACTCTCCGGGAAGCAAATCCAATTTCGAGTTGATAAAACCATTTGGGCTTAATTTTTGGAAGTTCGCATGTAAATAACCAAATGGATCAAGGATTTAGGGAAAGGGAATGGAAATATTCTGCATTTTTTTGCATCCAAAAGGCACAAAACTGCTCTGGGATATCTGAGATTTGGGGGGAAAGACCTCAGAAGGGTCTATTTAGGAGAGAAAAATGTTGGAAATTCTCATTACTGGATGTTCTACCAACCTGGGATCGTGGCTGAGCTTCCAGGACTTTCTAGCAGCTCCTTCTTGTCCTCCTGGTTGGCTCAACACCAGGAAACAAAGCTCTGTAACATCCTATTTTCACTAATTTTGTCCTGAGAGCTCAACAATTAAATCTGGATTCACCCCCTTGGCTCAGGACTATTTTTAAAATTAACTCTGTTATAAAATCAGTGGATTTTACTGCAAAAATAGTGAAGTTGGATTCTTCTTTGAGCTATAATTCCTTTTTTTTTTTGGCATTCTAATCCCTAAACTTTAGTTCCAGTTCTATTTTTTGATCCAGAATAGCTCAGAGCCCCGATAAATATCTTTTAATTGTGACATTGGAGCTGTGGAGTGATAAAAAATCTCATGTAAACAACAAGACTTGGAATTTTGGGATGGCTGAGGGACACCCCCAGGGATGGGTGGGACAGAACCAGCAGGAAAACACCCCAAATCAAACAAATCCTGGGAAAGCTCCCACGTAGCCAAGTCCTTGTTTCCAAATTAAATGCGTAAGTGAGACACTGGATTTGTTTGGTTATTAAACTTGACTCCTGGACATTAAAAATGCATTTAAAATTCCATTATCTCCCTTAGTTTTCCCTCAGGAATCAACAGCACATTAATGTCTGCAGATTAATATTGATAATAATTCCAGAGAAAGTGAATATTTCTCTCCTGGCAGCAATTCCCACCCCCCCCCAAAAAAAAAAACCAAACCAACAACACAAAGGACAAATAAAAGCTCTGTCTGGAACAAAGGGAATAAACTGATAATGTTTCATGGAAGTCGCCACAGGAGGAATATTTTCCTATCAAGATCAAAAGCAAAGCCAGTTTCTGCAAGGATCTGTTCCTGGATTTTCAGTGAATCACGGAATTCCAGAATGGTTTGGGGTGGAAGGGACCTAAAAGCCCATCCAGTCCCATGAGCAGGGACACCTTCCACTAGCCCAGGTTGCTCCAAGATCCATCCTCCGAAGTGTTCCTGCCCACAGCAGGGTTTGGAATGGGATCTTTAAGGCCCCTTCCCCTCCAAACCACCCCAGGATTCCGTGATTCTACTTCCTAAAGCAGAGGGAAAAGGTTTGGCATTCCAGCAGGATGTCATAAGGGAAGCAGGAGCTTCCAAGGACTTCCAAGCCTTCTATCCCACCTTGAGCAACACCTCATCCTCCCCAGCAGCACTGCTCCGGTCCTTCCAACCTTCCCTCTGGATTTTCCTTTCCCAACCTGGCACTGCAGCTTTGGAAGCTGCCAAATTCCTGATCATCTTAAAAACTCGGCACGTCGTTCCTTTGCCAGACAAGGGGCAAAGGTCAGCTCTGGAATAAATGGATTTATCCAGCCCAGAGCTGCTCACAGACACGGAGCATCCATCTAATTTCACGGATCCGAGTCCTGCCAGCATCCTTTGAGGACATTCCCATCACGGCAGAATTTTAAGCACATTCTCAGGCTTTGATTGAAAATTCCTTAAAGGTCGTTGGAAGAAAAAGTCGTTTGAGTGGCTCCAGGAATTTCGTTGTGGGTCTCCATGATGCCTCTCCGAGTTTGGAATTCTCTAATTGTATGGAGTTTTTAATTACACGCCCGGCGATTTTTGCTGCTCCCTGTTATTTTAACTGTTCCCGCTAATTATTTAACACCTTAAAGCCCTTTCCCTAACTCCTTTTTCAAGTAATTAAGACCGTTTGGGGGTTTGTAATTAAAAAGCGAAATAATTAGAAAAAATCCACAGGGTTTTGTTTGGTTTTGGGTCGGTTTTGGGATCGTTCTCCCTTTGTTTTCCCCACCTTGTGCCCCAGCCACGTTCCGTGGTGCCCCTCAACCGGCAGGCGCTCCGCGTCCCCCGTCAGATCCGTCAGGGCATCCTGGAAGAAAAGCAGTCACCTTGCTTCAGGTGAGTCGAATCCGGGACAGGATTCCAAAGCGGGAAGGGCTCCAACTCTCTGGAATGCCCACCGGGGAGGCCACCTCACATCCCACTTACTTTTGGGGACAGAGTTCCCCGGATGCTGATGACCACCTTCTTCTTGTCGTGGTCCACGGCCACGTAGAAAGGGGTTTCATAAACCTGGAAAAGATCAGGAGAGACACTCCCGTTGGGTTATCCTCGGGGAAAAGGGCTTTGCTTCCCTCCTCTGTCCCACCACAGCCGGAAGAGGACAAATCCCGTCGGGAAAGGGGTCTGGGATTTGTCCTTACGGCGTCGTGGCAGGAGGTGTAGACGATGTCCACGGAGGTCATGTTCTCGTCCAGGAAGTGGCGCCGGATGGCGATGGCGTTGCAGCCGCAGCAATTGTCCTCCTCGATGGTGACGCCGGGAGCGTAGCGCGGACGCGACGGGCACAGGCAGCAGCACCTGCGGGAGGGAAGCACGGCTTTGAGGGGGAAAAGGCTGGATTTAGAGCGGCATTCCCAGAGGAGAGGGAAAGGCGGACGCTCCGAGCCTCATCCCAACGGCAGCGAGGGCCAGGCGAAGGATAGAACCACGAAACAGCCTCAAAATCTGGGATCAGGTGCAGTTTTCCTTCCGAGCACCAGAGAGAGCTACAATGCAGCCAGTCCCCAAGGAATCCAAGTGTGGTGGGGTGGGGTGGCTCCTCAAGGGATACTACGCTCGGAAGTGCAGTTTTCCAGCGCTTCAACACGGAAAAGCCAACACTGACCGAGCTCCAGGTTTATTTATAGGGAAAAAAAACGGGTTTAGAATCATCCCAAAATAAAAAGAGAAGCACAGACTGATTTTCCTTCTTTTTCTCTCACAAATAAAAGTATTCCCAAGGAATCACATTCCTCCCAGTAGCCCAGGAAGTGCCAAAAGCTCGTTCCCAAATTGAATCCGGTGACAGAATTCTGGCAGCTGGAAACAAACCCTTACACCAGGGCAAAAGTCCTGAGCTGGAAAAATCCAATTAATCCGAGGGAGCACAGCCCAAGCCAGGCAAACCTTGGAGGTCTTTTAATCAGGACCCAAATGTCAACTCCCTGGTTTTTGAGCTCCAAGAAGCTCTTCTTGGACTTGGTGTTGTGCCAGGTGAGTTCTCTCTGCTGGCTGTTCCATGCTCCAGAGAGGATGGAGCAGAGGACAGGCTGGTTTATTTACGAGGAACTGGAAGGGATTCAGGAAGCCTTCGGAATACGAGGCCCGGAGAGATGGAAAGAAAAAACACGAGGAGAGAAAAAGGCAGAAAAGAAATCAGGCAGGGGTGGAACAGCGATAGGATGAAACGAACGCGGGGAAAAACAAAGGGGATTTCTAAAACATGGGAAAAACAGCGGGGTGGGGGGAAAAAGGGATGAGGGTGGGCACTCACGAGCAGGATCTGGCCAGGCGGCAGAGTCCACACGTGGGCTTCCTCATGAGGTAAATGGGCCATCCATAGGCAGCCAGGGCGAAGAGCATGTAGTAACACACCTCCCGGTACCGCTGCATCTCTTGCTGGAAGACACGGGACTCCCTGAGCCCGGAATCTCTTGGAATTTCACCCCTTCCCCACACACTCCCTTTTCCCGCAGTCAGGCACCGTGCCGAGCCTCAGCCCCCTCTCCCAGCTGCGCTGCGGTGGCCGAGGAGAGCGAGGTGGGGATGCCAGGCAAGAGCCACCCCCTCCCAAAGATTTCTCCGCCTGATTCCCTGAGGAATTCTCTGGGCATCCCACCCTGCTGCCAAGGAAGCAGTTTTCCTGCAGATTTGGAAATGAGCTCCCTAAATATCCCCTTTCCCAGCAGGCCGGAGGATGCCCGGAGAGGGCCGCAAAGCCAGTTTAGGGCCACGTGCCGCAGCTGCATCCCATAAAACCTCAGTTATCCCGGAGAGCTGGACTGGGGGTTGGTATAGGGAACGGCAGGATAACCAGAGGGGAAAATCAGGGAAACATCAGGGAGAAATCAGAGGGAAATCGGAGGAAGAGCTGAGGGGGAAAATGGCGGGGGGAATATGAGGGGGCGGAAATTTGGCGGGAAAATTTGGGCGGGAAAATCGGGCGGGAAAATCTAAATCGGGGATAAATCAAGACAAATCTAAATCAGAGACAAATCAGGGACAAACCAAAATCAGGGATGAATCAAAATCAGGAATAAATCAGGGATAACAGTGCTGACTCCCTCACAGCAGTATCACCTCATCAAGCCTCCAGAGATCAAGTTTTATTCCATTCTCGTGGAATTTCTTGGATTATTTCAAAGAGGGGCAGAAAGGGAATAAGAGAAGCCAGTGAGGAAAAGAAACCAGGGAACACAGGCGGGTTTGGAGAATCCCACGTCCCAGGGACTTACCGCATTCTTCAGATCCAGGTATTTGGTGTTCCTGGTCACCGGCATTCCAGACAGGAAAGCTAAAATGTCATTGTTTGCCTGGAAGTCACAAATACACAGGAAAATTCCTCTGTGTGACAGCAAGACAAAAATCTACTCCCAAATATCCCAACCAGGCCTCTCAGGTAGTTCCAATGGTTTTACTCCTGCCTGATTTGAATCCCAGCTCAAGGGGGAAGAAAAGCATTAAGATAAATCAATTTCCTACTGGGCTGACAACCTGCGAACCTCAACAGCAGCTTGGAAAACTGGGAATTTTAACTTCCATAGCCTGAATCCCAAATCAAGGGAAAAACGCCAATAAAATAAATCAGTTTCCTACTGGCTTGACAACCTGCAAACCTCAACAGCAGATTGGAAATTTGGGAATTTTTCCTCCTGCAGATTGCTGGATTCTTCTCCACGTCACTGCACAGTGGGAATAATCTTCCCATTCATTTCCAAGTACCTGTGACCCCCTTAGAGGCCCTTTTGAGATCAAGAGCTCCCCCTCCCTGTATCATCTGCCTGGAGAAGATCACATTCCAGATCCCAGACTTGACTCAGCACCAGCTGAGCCCTTTGGGTGGGAAAAACCACAGGGAAAAACACGGGAAAAACTCCCGAAGTCGCCACTATTGTTCTTTCCCAGCTCAGCGAGCGAGAACAACCCAGAAACGAGGCGGGCAGAGCCACGCGCTGCTCCCAGGGAATCCCGGAGCAGCTGGAGATTCCCAGGTTTTCCCCACCTCATCCAGCACGGCGCTGCGCTTGGCCCGCTGCCGCTGCCGCAGGAGAACCAGCCCCGCGATGATGTCGGAGGGGACGATGTCCAGGTCTCGGAAAAATTCCGCAAAAAGGTAGGCGATCTCCGAGTAGGCGTCCTGCAAAATCCGGGGGGAGAGGGGTTGGAGGAGGAGGAATTTGGGTGTGGGGAGCCTCAGAACAGGATGCAAAGTGAGAACTGGACTCGTTTCTGGAGCTCTGCCCCCGAAACTGCCACGAGATTCCTGCAGGGAATGCCAGATCTGGGCTAATCACATGATTATTGTCTCTTGTTTATTTTCCACAGTCCCACTCGGGGGCTGGATTTGTGCTGTGCGTGGGCACAGAGAACACCTCGACATCCAAACAGCTCGGGCAGGACACGGGGAGGGAAAGGGAATGGTTTTGGCGCTCTCCATTAAATGAAACAGAGAAAACGGGATGCAAACCAAGCAAATCCCAATCCAGTGCAACCTCGGAGTCATCCTTTCTCCTCAAAAGCAGAATAAAGGCCATCCCATGAGGAAAAAACACTAATTTTATCCTATTTAAGGGTCTCTTCAACTCTAACACTGCCCTGGATTCCTTTTTCCCATATTTATCCCAGATCCGGGATCCTTCTGCCCAAATTTAACCCAGATCTGGAATTCCTTCACCCAAATCTAACCCAGATCTGGGATCCTTCTGCCCATATTTAACCCAGTCCTGGGATCCTTTGGCCCCTACTGCCAGGCTTTTCCAGGTTTATTTTGGATGGCACCCAAGCAAAAAGGCCTGAAAAGGAAAATCTGGAAGAACATAACCATTAAATGCAGAATTCCCAGGAATGAAGGTGACTGAACGCAAAAAAGGAGGGACAGAAGTGGAAGTGACCTGAGAGGGTCAAGCACAGGCTCTGGAGCAGAGGGACAAAGATATTTTGAGGAGAAATGTCCTTTTCCCACTTTTTGCTCTGTGCTACAGGAAAAAAAACCCACGAGACCTTACAGGAGAATATTTTGGGAGGCTGGAGAAGGGCTGGAATGTGGGTCAGTGCTGACCTGTCATTACTCCAGCCTAAGGACAAGGATGATCCAGAGGCTGGAGCAACAAAACGTGGAGCTGTACCCACCACTGGGCTGTATTTGACTCCTGCCATCCAAAGCCTTTCCCACAAGGAGGATCACAGCCTTATCCTGAACTTTTATCCCGTGTTCTCATAGTACCCTTTATCCAGCATCAAAACCCACAAGACTGGAGTGCTGTGGAAACCCTGAGCACTCCAGGACGGGATTTCTCCTCTCCCTTCTTTGACCATCAAGACAGTAAATCCCTTCTCTTCCCTGCAGGAATGACCTACATCCTTTTATCCCTGCCAAACTCCCGGAGTGTGGGATGACTTTCTGTCATTTTTCACTTCCCTACAAAAGCCAGTTAAATCCCCATTAACAACTGGGGCTCCAGGTGCCAACTCTCCGTGCCAGCAGTGCCTTTGGAAAGCTCAACGGCGTTCCAACCGCAGTATCCTTGAAATCCCGACCTCATCAATCCTAGCACGGCTCCTGTGAGCTCACGAGAAATGCCAAGAGCCTCCAAAGGAAACAGGACAAACACCCATTAATCCAAAGTGGCAGCTACAGCCCTGGATGCTCCGACAACAAAAAAAAAAGGCCCCGATGGAAGTTCAGCGCGCATTTGCCGCTCCAGAGGAACAGCTTTTTGTGGGAACACCTGACACTATTCCTGTTTGTCCACCTGGAGTGCTCTGCTACAAACCCTGCAGGCTCTGAGGCTTCACCGCAGATCCTTTCCCCAAAGCCATGTCCATCCCATAAAACTCTTTTCCAGCCCAGAGGACAACCATCCTCTGCTGCTACTACTTTTTTTTTTTCCATGGAGTCTGGGATAGGCAGCGATGGATTCATTTCTGATCCATTACGTGCTCATTCATTCCACACGCTGCCATGCCAGGACACGACGTCAGGGCTCCTTCCTGCAGAGCAAAGAGGCTGGAAATTGCTCAAAAGCTGGATGTAAAGTGGAAATTCGACAGCACGAGGAATGCGAGGCGTCTGGAATCCACTTTTATCCCAAACTTAAAAAAAAAAAAAAGGAGAAACAGTCACTGCAGAATGGAAAGTTTGTTAAAAAGAACTCAATATACTTGGAATACTTCGCAATCCTGAATAAAATGGGAGTTGTTCAGGGCATCTTCAGGTGCCTGTCAGGGCTCTTCCTCTCCCAGGATGCTGCATCCATGCTGTGCCCTCAGGACAGGAATCTCCAGCTCCCGGGCAAGGTGACCTGGATGTGCTCTCAGGGAGAAGGGAAGCGCCTCTGCTCTGGAGCACCAAGGAAAAGCTGCTGTGGGAGCTGCCAGGGCACAAAGCTCCTTTGGTTTCAGTTTTCCAGATGGATTTCCAGATGGATTTCCCCAGTGGACAAGCTGGGAGCTGGCAGGCCTGGGCTTGAACTTCCCAGTGGGACAGCCAGGACATTCCCAGGGAACATGGTGGCATTTCAGCCAGGGAAAGGGATCCTGGGAGGGGCAGCATTCCGGGACACAGTGCTGGATTTCTGCACAAGGGCTGTGACAATTCCTGCAGCCCTGCACACTCTGGAAGCTGCACCCGTGGATCATTCCACAGCACTCCCTAAGAAATGCTGTTAATCCAATTCACCACCCGGGAAGAACAAACGCTCACCTGACTCTCCTTTATTTTTCCACCTTCCCTTTGGAGCTTTCAATGCCAGGCTCATTTCTCCTCCTCTCCACGTTCACATCCCTTCCAATGTGCTCCTTTTCCCGCTGCATCCTTTTGGAGCACGAACTCCGGGCTATATTTAGTGAGGACACGGCGGCTGCGGTCGGTCCCTTGGTGCTTTCCCTGTCATTTTCCGTGCCCTTCTAACTGGAGTTAAACGTCTGGGCGGATTTTTTGGCCACTGCTGGTTTTGTTGGAATGTCCTTGATAAATCCCAGCTTTTTCCCTGAGAGGTTGTAACTAATTCAGAGCTCAGTGTCTGTGAGTGCACGAATCTCCTGATTTTTATGACTTTCTCCTACCCTTGGGAACAATTCCCTGGTTCTGCTGCCTCCTTCAGGAGTCCTCAAATCCTCAGAATTCCAACCAAATCAGTTAAATCCAAAGCAAAGTTTTCCAGCTCCCTAAGTTTGACTCGCCTCTCCAGCAGGTCCTCAGGAATGCTGGTGAATCCCACCCTCAGGCACAAACCCCTGCTCCCAGTGATTCTAAGGAGAATGGAATGATAACTTTTGGGGAAGGAATTTCAAGGCCTTTACCCTTCCCTGCTAGAGAACAGCAAGGGCAAATCCCAGTGGCAGCACGTGAAAATTCCCAATGATCTTCACGTGGATCGATGGATTGAACAGTGGTTTTTGACTGCCAGGAAATCCAGAAGGGATTCCTGGAAAAACTTCCCGGTTTTTGTTTTCCCATTTCCAAATTCTCCTCCTTAAGGGTGTGAGACTGATGGAAACAACAGGACAAAGCACTCAGGAAGTGGCTGATAAAGGGAAACTGGGAGCTGCCCAGGAAGTGCTGCCAAACGTGATCCCAACCTGAGGAAAAACAGGGATTTCTCCCACGGATACTTCGATTCCCAACAGGAGGTTTTTGGTACTCACCGACTGCGAGTCCTTTGTCCGTGTGCAGCAAAGGAACACCTTGAGCCTGCGTGTCCAGCTGCTGGCTTGTCCCTCTTCCAGGCGGTGTCTGGGAATAAAGGGGAGAGCAGGAACGTGGGGAGAGGCACAACAAGGCGTAGGACCCAACCTGGAGTGGCACAGCCTGGAAAAATGGGATAAGGTCCTCCCCAGTCCGCCTTTTCTCCAGGCTGAGCACCCTCCTCAGCTCCCTCAGCTGCTCCTGATGCTCCAGCTCCTTCCCCAGTTTCGTTCCCTGCCCTGGATACTCTCCAGAGACGCGTGAATCCACAGGATCAAGCTCTGTGTTTGAGTACCTGCTATCCTGCCTGAATGGGATGCATGGAATGAAGCTCCTGGTACAGCTTGGCAGCTGTTCCATGTGCCAGGACGTGTGACCACTCAGGAGGAAAAAAAAAATCTACCTCGGGATGAGGGAGTGGGAATGGCACAAGAGACCCTGAGCATTCCATACGTGCAGTTTTTCCCAATCACGGAATCGTGGAATGCTTTGGGCTGGAAGGGACTTTTAGGATCATTGTGTTCCACCCCCTGCCATGGAAGTAGGGACTGATTCCAAGGCTCCCTGAAGTCCACAGCTCCTCTGTTTCTTTAGGGAAACACAGCTTTAATCCAGGTCAGAGCAATCCAAAATTAAACACCACCATTCCATTTTCTGGAAGGGCATCCCATCAGGAGAAGCCCAAGCCCAGAAAGTGGGTTGCAGCTGGAAGGAAAAGATGCTGGCAAAGGAATATTTGCTTGAAATGGAAGGAGCAGATCCCTCAGGGATCCATCAGCTCGTGCCCGAGTACCTGAAAACAGCTCTCTGTAACCTTCCGGAAGATCCCAAAAGAGGAATGGGAATAGGAGTGGCAGCAGGGCTCTGCTCCCCCAGATTCCAAAAATCTCCAGAATTTCCCTGGTGGGGTTCAACAACAAAGTGTACTCCGAGCTATTTCCCCCCCATCTTTTCCCGAATTCTTTCTTCCCAACGCCAAACTTCCCCACGTTCCGTAGGAGCTCCAGAGCTCCTTGGAAAAGCCTTGGCACAACGAGCCGAGCCTTTTATTGGGTTGTTTCTTTTTCCCAGCCCACACACATCACGATGCCACTGGGAAAGGAAAACCACGGTGGGACACAATCCAGCCGGGCAGAGAACTCCCTCCTCTATCCCTTGGAAAGGATTTCTTCCAGCAACAGGGAGAAGCTGGGAACGTACCCTTTGGAAACAATTGTTTGCGCAGCGAACAGTCACATTTGATGTTTGTTTTTCACATCATAGCCCACAGCGTTTGCTCGTTCACAGCTGTTAACATTCCCTTTCCAGAGGGAAAATCCACCAACAGCAGGAACAAGCTCTCCGTAAATGCTGCGGGCCTGGAGGGGAAAACCTGGCCGAGGGAGAAAGGCCTTCACTCAGCTTTCTGGGATCTCAAAGCTCCCCACAGAGGAGATAATTTCAGGGTTGGTTCAAATTTACTTCTGTGAGCTGTGGAGCTCAGATTTGCTTTGGAAAAATCATCACAGAACTCCGGAATGGTTTGGGATGGAAGAGACCACAGAGCTTGTCCAGTGTCACCCCCTGCCATGGGCAGGGACAGCTCCCACTATCCCAGGCAGCTCCAAGCCCCATCCAGCCTTGGACATTTCCAGGGATGGGGCAGCCACAGCTACCCTGGGAAAACCTCATCACGCTCACAGGGAAGAATTTTTTCCTTGGATGTAGGTTCTACATCCACAGCATCATCCCTCTTATCTTCCTGGGAATGCCCTGATCCCAAGCAGCAATCACCACCCTAGGCATTAATTGCAGATATTCTAGGCTACTGTAACAGATTGGAAAGGTCAGGAGGAATATCTGGCATTCCACAATGAAACCCAGGCTCCTTCCCACAGAACTCGATGCGCTATCCTTAGAAAAGCCTAGTTTTCCCTCATAAAGGATCCCATTCCAAGTCCTTGGAAAAGCCTGTATTCAAAATACAGAAGTCCAATAAGAAACAGGAAATTTGCAGAGCGTTTTTTGAAAGCCTCGTTTTTCATCCCTTGCATCCCCGATGCCCTCCAAAGCCACATTCCTCAAGGACAGGCACATATCAAAGGAAACAAAGCCTGTTTGTGTTGTCCCCTACTGGAGAAAAAATCCTTCGGAAAAAGCTTTGCTTGGTGAAAAAAAACCTTCTTCTCTCCCCATCTGGGGAGCTCCAAGATGGAATCAATTCTTAATTAAAAGATCCGACTGCCAACACGAAAGGAATTGTTCCTTGGCCAAGAGTAAATAGGAGAAACCTCAGGGCAAAAGGTTGGATTTTGGAGGGGAAAATAAAGGAACAAAGAGGATTTGGAGGGAGATGCTGCCTCAAAGTAAGGAAAATCTAAGCACAGACTCACTGTTCCCAGGGAAAACGCTGCTATGGGATATGGACAAACAGGTTGCTGTGGTCAGCAGGGTCCATAGGATCCACAAATCCAGTAACTGAGGCAGAATCCAGCCGGATTCCACACAGCTTCACCTCCTTTGGATGCAGGTGCCCACACACAGCACCTGACAGGGAGCTGCATCCTGCCAAAATCCCCCTCAGCGGAGCAGAATGCTCCCTGCAGCAAGGCAAGGAGAAGGGCAAGATCCCAAAAAAAGCAGGACACCCTTCCAGAAACCTTGCCCTGGGAAGCTGTGGCTGCCCCATCCCTGGAAGTGTTCCAGGCCAGGTTGGACAGAGCTCAGAACAACCTGGGATAGTGGAAGGTGTCCCTGCCTGTCGCTTTAAGATCCCTTCCAACCCAAACCATCCTGGAATTCCCTGGCTCTGGGAGGATTTTGGGTCCTTGTGGCCATGAGGACACAGCACTGGTAACCCTGAAACCCTCCATCGGTTCTTTCCTTACATTTTTGTGTCCTTGGATAGAAGGGAAACTCAGCCTGCTGTGAAGACAGGCTGGGAGAGCTGGGAATGTTCAGCATGGACAGGAGAAGGCTCCAGGGGGACCTAAAGTGCCTAAAGAGGATCCAAGAGAGCAGAAGAGGGACTTTGGAGAAAGGCATGGAGTTACAGGACAAGAGGGAATGGCTTCACATTGACAGAGGGTGAGTTTAGATGGGATTTTGGGAAGGAATTCTTCCCTGAAAGAGTGGTAAGGCCCTGGAAGGGATTTCCCAGAGAAACCGTGGCCGCCCCATCCCTGGAAGCATCCAAGGCCAGCTTGGAGCAACCTGCTCTAGTGGAAGGTATCCCTGCACAGGACAGGGGGTTGGAAGTGGATGATCCCTAAGGTCCCTGGCACCCAAGGCACCCCGGAATTCCGGGATCCTGCGGAATGCTGCCTTACCTGAGGTTGTAGGTCCTTAGGTTGCGCTGCCGGCGCTTGGTGGCGCGGAGCTTGACGAAGGTGCGCCCCGTGGGATCGAAGACGCACAGGACAGTGATGCACACGCTCAGGATCACCACCCAGTTGCACACCACCATTCCTGAAAAAAACACCCAGAAACGGGAGTCAGGTGCTCCGGCCCTTACTTCCCACCCCAAACTCCCGCAGCAAAAAGGAAATCCTCTGGAAAGGCTTTTAAGCCACAGCTGGATGAATCTTCCGGCTGTTTTACGGGGCCATTAAATGCTCCCTGAGCATCCGGGACTGCAGCATTAACACCATCCCCACCAGCAGACCGGGAAAGGCTCCCAGGAAAACACACTGAAGCCATTCTGAGGCGAAAAAGCGGAATTTGCAGACTGCCCTTGCCCGGGAGCACGGATCCCTGCCCGAGCGCCGGCAGCACGGGCGGGTGAATGGAGCGACTGTTCCGAGCAACCAACAGGGGAAACAAGCCTCGCATTGACAGCTCCCGACCACTTCCCAGAGCCGGCCGGCACGGGCGGGAGCGAAGGATGCCCGCCGACCCGTCGGAACGCTCCCGGGCCGCGCTCCAGCTCCCTACCCAGGGTGACGCTCTTGGCCGTGAGGTCGTTGCAGGAGGTGTAGTACTGCGTCAGCCACACGATGCCCACGATGGCGTACACGAACTCGATCACCAGGATGGCTGGGGAAAAAAAAAAAACGGGATAACAGCACGGATAAGGGCGGCCCTCTCCCCAAGGGTGAGCTCCTCTCCCCATCTTCTCGCAAGGAACAGGTTATTCGGCAGGGCGTAAAGAGGCTTTGGAAAGGGGATGCGCGAGGAGATGAGCCAAAAGTGAGACGTGCTCCTAACGTCTCCGAAAAAACGGGATCGCGGAGGGGTCGGCGCCCTTGGTTGTGTCACAGGTATGAATCAGAGATCCAGACCCTCCTCCCACGCTGCTGGAAAGATTCCCTGAGGCGGCAGGAATCACAGGACCCAAACCTTAACTACCTCCGACAGCTGGCCTGACTCACGGATCCAAAATAAATCGCGTGGAGCCAGGATTAATCCTGCTCACTCTGCTTAGCAAACACTCCCAGCACCTTTGCAGCCCTTCCCATAAGAGTTCCAAGGAGACAGCGCTTAAGGAGCTCCTCAGTTTTGCATGTGACTCTGCTAACCTAGAAACCGGGGATTAACAGTGCTTCCCTGGAACAAGAAAGCTGGGAAACTGCTCTGAAGTGCCCATCCTCCCACCTTCTCCCCAGAATTCCAAAGGACAGGTAGGCAACCAGGTGTGGAGAAGGTGAATACCTCGCTTGGGATTGCCAAAGTTTTGCTGGAGCTGCGACTAAATCCAGCCTGGCTTATCCCACCCACCCTCCTTATCTCCTGCTGGCACGGAATCTTTCCCTAAGTGGCTTTGCCACAGACCTGGAAAGACCAGTTCCAGGACACAGAGCTTTCCTGGGCAAGGAATCAGGGCTGGGACTGGATCCTGATGAACCCAATTCATGCCTGAGTCAGGCTTTGCTTCTCTTGGCTCCTCTCCCCTCTGCCTGCTGCAGGACAGGAGCGGCAGGAGCGGGGATGAGACATTCCTGGGTTCACACCGGAGTTAATTCCCTGAATTCCTCTGCATTAAACAGCACACACTTAAATTGGGACAGTCACATGGACCTTGCCCACGCACTGGTCACGCTCCCACTTCCATCAGCACAAATGATCAACCACCAGGAGCAAAAAAACCCAGGAAAAAGGGAATACGAGACCCAAAATCCAGAGTAAATCCCACTCCTGAGCACACGGAGAGTTTAAGGAAAGAAAAGGGATGTTTTGGGAGGCAGGAAAACCTCCCTTTGGATTCTCCCTACCTCCCCTGCCCCATTTAGTCTGGTTTTAACACAAACTGCCAGGCTCTCTGTGCTTCCCTAGGGAGACTGGCTGGGAAGCTGGAGAGGGAGATTTGTTTGCTGTTCACGCTAATGACTTGCACTGAGCATTCCAAGTCTTCCAGACTGAGCTTTCAAGCAAGGTTATCCCTATTTTAGTGGATTCTGCAGGAAAACAACCCGGCAAAAAGCAAGGATGCAAACCCACGGGATGATTTGTTCGGAATGGGTTGGGCTCTGCATCTCCAAAGATTTTTCTCTTAAAATCTTCACTCGGCACAGAAAAATCTGATTAAATTTCCGTACCTGGAAGGCAACAGAACCCAGGGAAAACAAGCTAAAAGGGAATGAGGGATCAAGGAATAATCTCCTCCCTGCTCTAGTTTTCGGTGAGGGAGCGAGACAGGAATTGCTTATAGGAAGAAAAAGGGAGTGAGCAGGTGGAAAACCTATTTTCCTCCCAGTGCCTGGAAGCAGGTCGGACGGAGGGACGGATCAGGCGAGTCAAGAGGCAACACCTCAGGGTCACAACCTTTGGGATTCACGCCTCTATCCTCAGAAAACGTAGTGGGGAGGGGGGGGGAAAAAGAGAGACGGAAGTGGGAGCAGATTCCACGCGAGGAAAAGGAGGCTATTCGGGACATCGCCTGCCGGTCTGCCAGCTGACAGCGACGAGGGATCCATCGGGATGCACCGCACATCCCGGCGGCCATCTGGCCGCGCCGGAGCCGCGGGGACGAGGGGAGGCTCCCCGGGAAGAGCTCGCGGGAGCGCGGAGGCTCCGGCCGCTTACCCAGTCGGACGTAGAGGACGTACTGCATGGAATCCCGCGGCTCCGTGTACAGGATGCTCCCGCGCATGCTCAGCCAGATGATGGCCAGCTCGGCGATCATGCAGCTCAGCAGGATTCCCAGGTAGCCCCGGCCGTGGTCCACCAGGTTCAGGGAGCACGTCTCGTTGGGATTGTACACCAGCCCGAAGAGCACCACCGAGAGGATCACAAACCTGCCGGGCGGGAAAGCCAAGGGAAGCCACGGAATATCCCCCAGCTCCTTACGTTCATCTTCGCTTGGGCCCCAAATCCCCACAAGCCACCCAGAGGCCCTGCTACCCCTGTCAGAACCATTTCATCCACGCCACATTATCCCATGGGATTCGCCACTCCAGAGAGGCTGTGGCTGCCCCATCCCTGAAGTGTTCAAGGCCAGGTTGGACGGGGCTTGGAGCAACCTGGTGGGAGCTGTCCCTGCCCATGGCAGGGGGGTGGAATGAGATGAGGTTTGAGGTCTTTTTCAACCCAAATCAGGATTCCATGACTGTTTTTCCTGAGCCTCTGCACAGAAACACAGCCCCAAATTCCAGAAGATTCATCCCTGAATGTGTCCAGGACAAGGCTGGACAGCGCTTGGAACAACTTGGTCTAGTGGAAGGTGTCCCTGCCCATGGCAGGGGGGTGGAATTGGGTGGTCTTTAAGGTGTCTTCCAACCCAAACCATTCCAGGATTCCATGACTGGGTAAAACTGCAGATACAAAATGCTCAGGAGTCTTCTGTATCATTCCTGGGGATGAGCTCTAAGGCATCTTCCAACCCAACCCATTCCAGGATTCCATGCTTCTTTTTCCTGAACTTCTGTACAGAAACACGGCCCTAAATTCCAGTGGAGACTCTTGGGTGGCACAGGAGGATAACAGGGAGCTCTGCTCAGGCTCTTTGGAACTAGGACTGAACTTGGAACAGAGCTTAGCTAAGGAAACAGAAGCTGGAAAAACGTTGGTGTCCATCAGGAATGCCCCAACCAAACCTTCCAGCCCCACGCAGAAGCGCAGGAAGAACTTCCAGCCGTGCCAGGAATAGCCAAAAGAATTCCTGGGCGAATTCCAAGCATCCTTGTGCCCTTCTCACTTACCAGGTGGTGTGAAGGAGGAAGAGGAAGACTGCTGGCAGAACCAGGTCATCGCTGCCCACAGACCAGCGCCGGCGGAACACGACAATCCCTGGCATGGCTGGCAGGTCCTGGGAAGTTCAGCAGGCACGGCACTCACCTCCTGGAAAAGAACGGAAGCAAAGCCGCTGCTGAGCCTCCCCAGCCCCCTCTGGAGAGCCCCACAACCTGGGAGCCATCCCGGTTTATCCCAGAGCTGCTTCCTTCCAGCACCAGGGGGCACGGCGTGCTCGGGAAGGAGTTGAAGGAGTGGGAAGTATTAGGTGAAGCCGGTGTGTAACTCATCCAGCTCCACTTCATGGGATTACCTGGAATCCTGTTAGGCTGTGATGGTGAGCAGCCACCGTGGGATTTGGGACAGGTCGTGCTGGCCTCAAATCTCTGGAAAACCCTATTACTGCGTTTTTCCATGGACAAACCTGCTGCCAGGCTCCTGTTGTCCAACAATTCCCCCCCCCTACTTGGCTCAGGAAGCCAAAATATCCATTAACAGTCAGCAGCAGCGCCTGGGGATCTATGGACTGGCTCCCAACAGCACTTCCAGCGAGGATATTGGCTCCTAGGAGATCTCCCCCTGGACCAGCAGGAGCATCCTGCCAGCTCCACATCTCCGTCGCATCCGCACCGGCCCTGACAGGCACGACCACTTCCAAGGCGGGAGATTGAGGAGCTGCTGTTCCTCCCCGCGGTTTTGTTTGTGCTCCTATTTTTAGGGCTTCCCAAACCCTTTGGAAAATAGAAACAGGAGCGGTGCAAAGTCACGAGACTGCACAGGGCGCTCCAGCCTCCTCCAGCACAGCCATCCCACTCCATCCCAGCTGGCCGTACTCCAAGCTGCTCCAGAGGGACTCTGGCAGCACACCTTATCCCACTCCTGCCTTCCTGGCCCAACACACGACCCACAAACAGGAATTTTCCTTGGCTTTGCCGAATCCGGGGTGGCGTCTTTGCAATCTGCCCACGGCCATTGGGGATTTCTGGATTGTGGGATCAGTCCTGTCCCTCTTTCCATGCCCTAATCCCTATCCCACCTCTTACCTCTACCAGGGAATGCCACACCCCACCTGCGCCCCTCTGCTCCAAGCTCTCCCAACTGATCCATCTCACTTCCCAACCCTGCTGACCTCCCAATTCCCACATCCAGGCACAGCTGCTGGAGTGCTCCATCCACAGCCTGCCGTGGCCACCCTGTTCCAAAGCTGCCCTTCCAAATCCAGAAGTGCTCTTGCATTTTTGCCTCTGTGAACCCAACAGCAAATTGCCAGGTCAGGACAAAGTGTCCTCATCCACTACTTAGAACAGGATTTCCAAAAGCATTCCCGAGGGAATATCACCTGCAACACTTCCTGTACCAGGCAAAAAAACCCCCACACTTGGATATGATGCCCCTAATTTAATGCTGTGGGTAAAACAGATTAGAAAGGGGAGGACATCCATAGAATTCCAGCATAGTTTGGATAGGAAGAGAGCTTGAAGATGACCCAGTTCCATCTCCCTGCCATGGACTGGGACACCTCCCACCAGTCCGGGCTGCTCATGATTTAAACTGAGCTGAACCTTGCAGGTAACACAGATGTTGGGCTTGGGACAGCCCACGGCACCGATTCCTGCTCTGCCCCACGAAATCCAACCCAGCAGTCAGGTGTGGTTACCCCACCCCTTCCCAGAACATCCCAAATCCGGAGTCTCCCGCCCTGTGCCGACACCCACAGCCACCAGAATGGATCTCCAACCCATTTCAGCCACCCATTACCGAAAACCTACACAACCCCCTCAGATTCCAGGAGATTCCACAGCCAACAGGCCGCTTCCAGCCCCATCACTGGGTCGAAGGAAACGCTCCACTCCGCAAACAAAGCCAATGGGGAATTCCAACGCCATTTGGATCCCCACTTCCTCAGCACAGAATAATCAGAGCACTGCGTACATTCCAGCTCCCCCCTTCGCTCCTCGGGCCATCTGGAGACTCCCTCCCAGCCCCGTCGTGCCTGTCATTCCCCACCTGGGATAGCTGGGAAATCACAAACCCTGGATACACCTCCAGAGCTCCCTCTCTGCCTTTGGACAGCACCTCCCAGCCCAGCTCCGTTCCCGTCATCCCTCGGCTGCATCCCGCCAACGCGCCTTCCGGATCTCTTCCACCCCTCCGCTTGGGCTCTCCCAGTTCCCACCACCCTCTCCCAGTTTGAGAGGCAGGATATCGACGACGGCAACGAACATCCAATGTGGATTCCTTATCCACGGCAACAGATGGGGACGGAGCGGAGCAGCCTGTCACTCGCTGTCACACACGGGAATACTCACTGTGGAACTGTCACTCTGCTTACCGGGCCCCCCAGGGCAGGAACACTCCCAATGAATTCCCAAAGACTCACGAATTCGAACCGGGAGGTTCGGGGCTTTGCCCCTATTTTGGAAAGGAGGGAGACGACGGAAGGCCTGAGACTGGAAAACCCACCAGAAAAAGCTCTCGCTGTGAGGACTCCCCGGCTTCATCCCAGCACAGCATATCCCAGGAACTGTGTTTTAAGATGCTGAAGATATGATCTGGCAGAGGAACCGGGAGGAAGCGGAAGGCTGGACTGCCAACAGCCCCGAGACCACTGACCCCGGCTCTGCGACAGCAAGAACCCTCACGCTGCCTCTAAAACTGCTGGGAAGAGCCAAAAATTCCCAGGATGCTGAAAGCTGAATCCCAGTACAAGCAGCCCCAAGCTCCCAACACTGAAATTAGGGAAGCACATGCACGAGGAGTCCCCCTCGGAGCCAGGCAAGGTCTAGGGAAGCAGGAATCTTACATGGCATGTGGTCCAGCCGCCGCGCATCCTTCTCTCCCAGAAGGGTATTTCAGGGAAAGTGCATATCCAGGGAGACAGGCATCACAAGCTCAGGAGGGAACAGCAAACTCTTCCTGCAGCCATTGAAAATCCCCCTCGGCAAAGGGAAGCACGGCGTGGGAACTGGGATCTGCCTGCCGACACAGCCGGGCATCATCCTCAGAGCGACTCCCTCCCCGCACCTCATTTATCCACCGGGAATGCCGAGAGCCAGAGGTCGTGACTCCCCCCTTCCACACCCCCCAGCACCCTCTGGAAGGAAGTGACATCATCCCTATTCTGAGGAGATCGTACGTGGATTGTGGGAAGGAGGACCGCGAGCGAGAGCGGGCGATGCTGTCAGAGATGCGGAGCCGGGAGAGGAGGGAAAAACCCTGGAGCGGCACAAACCTCCTCCCTCTTCCCACCGGGAAAGCGGGAGCGCTGCTGGGAGCCCTCGGACACGGCCGTGGCATCGGGCTGGGAAAAGCTCCTGGCCGTGGACTCGCCAGTGAATGGCCAGGGGGAGGGGACTTGGATGGGACACAAAAGGGACACACAGAGGGGGCCACCCCGGGCACAGAAAGGAGAGACTGTTCCAGAGGAGCCTCTCCCGGCCTTTCCAGCCGCTAATTCCTTGTGACATGCTCTGGGCTATGACAGGATGTGGGGGAAGGGGAGAATTAGCTGTCTGTAGGGAAAGGCTTAGGGAAAAGAGCAAGGGAGAACAACGCTACCGTGAGACAACATTCCAGCTAAACCTCGGAGACTTAGGCTAATCCAACAGCCCATCCCATCCCATCTGACAGGAGCCTCCTCGGGGAGAAGCACACAAGGAAATAAAGCTGAAGGAAAAAGGCTGTGCCTGGATCCTGTGCACGCCAGGAGCCCACCCACACCACAGCAACACCCCCGGAGGCACCCACTCCCTCCACCCAAATCCAGGCAGGATTTGCTCCAAGCTCCCAGCATCGCACATTCCCGAGGCACCCACACAGCCCAATGCTCCAACCCCCTGCAGTCCTCATCCCTGCATCCACAGGCTCCCAACCCCCTGCAATTCCCCATCCCTATATCCAAAGGTTCATAACCCCCTGCAATTCCCCATCCCTGCAATTCCTCATCCCTGCAATTCCCCATCCCTGCACAGGTTCCCAACCCCCTGCAATTCCCCATCCTTGCATCCACAAGTTCCCAGCCCCCTGCAATTCCCCATCCCTGCATCCACAATTTCCCAGCCCCCTGCAATTCCCCATCCCTGCATCCACAAGTTCCCAGCCCCCTGCAAATTCCCAATCCTGCACCCACAGGTTCCCAACCCACAGCAATTCCCCATCCCTGCACCCACAGGTTCCCAACACACAGCAATTCCCCATCCCTGCATCCACAAGCCGGCTCAGCATTCCCACTTCCCTCACCCCAAAACCTCCCCTGGTTCCCAACCTCCTGCTGTTCAGAGCAAAAGATGGGAGGCCAAACCCAGGCTGAAATCGGATCTGCCAGGAGTTTTCTCTCCCTCTGCGGGATCCCTGGGGATTTCTGCAGGGAGGAAGCCCTGCTATCCCAATATTCCTTCCCTACCTTTTCCCTCAGGCGCCTGCTGGCACTTTCACACGACCCAGGTACAACAAAGCAATCCCATCTCTTCCAGCTGGCCTCCGCAGATTCCAGAGTCCTCGAGTGTGACTCAAACAAGGAAATTCCCTCAAAACAAGCCAGATGTTTGTCTTCACGGCTCAGGGCTGCAGAATTCCCCCCAAAAAGCTGGGATTTCTAGGTCTCAGTGGATGGTTGCAGGTGCCACTAACGGACAAAGCCTCTTGCTGTTCCACAGAAATCCAGCACTGTGTCCCGGAATGCTGCCCCTCCCAGGATCCCTTTCCCTGGCTGAAATGCCACCATGTTCCCTGGGAATGTCCTGGCTGTCCCACTGGGAAGTTCAAGCCCAGGCCTGCCAGCTCCCAGCTCAACTTCTTGGGAAATGCAGCTGGAAAACTGAAACCAAAGGAGCTTTGTGCCCTGGCAGCTCCCACAGCAGCTTTTCCTCGGGAGTGATTTTCTGCTCCGGAGCAGAGGCGCTTCCCTTCTCCCTGAGAGCACATCCAGGTCACCTCCAGGTGCTGGAGACTCCTGTCCTGAGGGCACAGCATGGATGCTGCATCCTGCTTTTTCACTCTGCAGGGTAACAGAGAGTTCACTCCCCTGACCAACGGGATTCCGGCCCCATCAAGTCACCCCAAATCCCTCCTTCCCTCACTAACACATCCCACATGGAATATGGGCTTCCCACTCCAGACTGGATCGTTCCCTTGCAGCTTCCAGAATCCTCCCGTTCCCACCAAGCACTTACTGGACTTGACAGAAATCATCAATTCCAGCTTGGATCCAACTCCATCGGGCCCCATCCAGCTGTTCTGAAGGGCTTTAAATGAGGCTCTCTCTGTTTCCGAGTTGGCTCCTCACAATCTGGGAATTGTTCTCGCCTTCCAGGGAGAAGGGGGATGGGGTTACATCCATACAGAATGTCCTGAAGCTGGCCAGAGGAATTTGCATGGAGCAGCTCTGCTCTGCAGCCAGGCTGGGAGAGCTGGGATGGCTCAGCCCGGAGAGGAGAAGGCTCCAGGGAGCCTCAGAGCCTCTTCCGGTGCCTAAGGGGGCTCCAAGAGAGCTGGAAAGAGCCTCTGGAATAGGGCATGGAGTGACAGGACAAGAGGGAATGGCTTCCCACTGACACAGGGTGGGTTTGCACTGGATATTGGGAAGAAATTCTTCCCTGTTATAGTGGTGAAGCCCTGGAATGGATTTCCCAGGGAAGCTGTGGCTGCTCCCATCCCTGGAAGTGACAAGCCCAGGCTGGGCAAAGCTTGGAGCAAAGCTTGGATAGTGGAGGGTGTCCCTGCCCATGGCAGGGGGTGGAATGGGATGAGCATTCCAAGTCCTTTCCAAACCAAACCATTCCAGGGTTGAATACCAAGATGGGACAAATTCCATGGCACCAAGGGAAGGCGAGTTCTTTCCTTCCTGCCTTTTCCAAGGGACAGGAAGTATCTGCCACAAGCAGTGCCTGCAGGAATTGCAGGGAAAGCTCTTCCCAGGGGGAAGAAGGCACAGCAGCTGCCGGAAGCTCGTGAGGAGAGCTCTTCCCTCAGTGGATGTGATTAAGGGAACAGACCCCTACTTTAAGGAACATTCCATGGATTCACGGAACTTTGAAGAGCCACATTTATAAGCAAATCCCAGGCAGGGATCACCGGCAAAAATCAAAGGGGATTTGAATTTTGGGATAGCTTCACGGCTACTTTGAAGCTTCCCCTCGATAAACTCCCATTTTCCAAGGAGAAGGGAATGAAATGAGTCAGCGGCAGAGCCAGGGAATGAAGCTTGGAGACAGGAAAGGTTCTAACAGCCTCCTGTGGCTTGGCACACTTCGGATGCGGCTCCCTCGGGATAAGGCGGTGGCACCACAGCCACCTCCGCAATGTCATCGGGACAGAGCTAATGGGATCAGGTTGGATCTGGAGCTCCAGCGCTGCCCACTGGCACCAATTCCCAAAATAATCTCAGAGGATCAACTGACCTTCGAAACACAGGGAACAAGAACTTTCCTGTTTGGCCCACCAGCTTAACCCCGAAACACTGGAAATACATTCCTTGGAATTGCAATGGTGAGGGACACAACATTGCCCCTACAACCACTTCCCAGCTGGCCCAGCACTGATCCATGTCCATCCCAGCTCATTCCTCCCAAACTCCTTCCCAAAGCCTCTTTGCCATAAACACATCACGATGCACGTTCTCCTTATTTAAATCCATCCCCTTTTTCCTTAACTCCAAACTCCCCTGCCTTGGGTAGAAACAGATCCCATGAATCCCATGCCTCCCTCAAACATGCACAACATCCCCTTCCTGTTACTTTGGGAATGATTAATTTTTAATAAGGAGACTCCAGAATGGATCTCCTCGGCACGGATTTGACCGCAGCAGTGGAGTTTTCAGGAAAAATTGGATTCTCTTGCAAACCTTAATGGGTTTAGTGCAAGAGGATGGACAAGTCCCAAAGGTGCCACTCCCAGCACTTGCTCCCAGTTAAAAGCAGGATAAGGGACTCACTGAATCAAAGGGAAACAAGGAAATTCTCCACTTTGGGATGCACCTCCTCCGAACAACTGGGACCGGTTCTGATCCCAGTCCTTCAAACCAGTGACACCGCAGACCCCAATGGCTCTCCCCACTGGATATCCAGTGACATCCCTGCTATCCCTGCACCACCCCACGGGCCAGGATTTGTCCACAGCATCACCATTAAGGCTGGAAAAGCCCTCCAAGGTGGAGTCCAACCATTCCTCCAGCACTTCCAAGGCCACCACTATCCCATGTCCCCAAGTGCCACATCCACGGGGCTTTTTAATCCTTCCAGGGGTGGGGATTCCACCACTGGAGCCTGTTCCAATGCTTTACAACCCTTTCCATTGAGGAATTTTCCCTAATATCCAACCTAAATCTCCCCTGGAAAAACTTGAGGCCGTTTCCTCTTATCCTGCCACTTATTCCCTGGGAGCAGAGCCCAATCCCACCTGACCCCACCCTCCAGTCAGGGATTTGTGGAGAGTGAGAAGATCCCTCCTGATCCTCATTTTCTCCAGGCCAACTCCCTCAGCTCCCTCAGCTGCTCCTTGTGCTCCAAACCCTCCCCTGGACACGCTCCAGCACTTCCATGTTCTCCCTGTGTGAAGGATCCACAGGGCTTTATAAATTCCACACCTCAGCAACCAGCCCTGGGCACGAAGGAAGAGGTTTGTAGGGATAAGCCCATAAAGACAGGGATCGCTGGGAGACATTCCAGCCATCCAAACGAACGGCAGGATAATGCTTGGAAAGGGATGGAAAAGCCTCACCCACAGCTCCAAGATTCCCAAGACTTTTCTCCTTGGCCTCGGCAGGAGCACATCTTAACTCCGGAGCTCCAGACTCACCAGCCCATGGAAAATCCAAAGCCTGCACAAACACCCGGCCGAGGAACAAGGGAAGCCACCGCTTTCTGGGGAATCTGGGAGTGGAGATGGAGCACAATCCCAGCGTGCTGCCAGGAAGGGCGTTAAAAACAACCCCCAATCCTTGTCTTGATGCCGCCAGCTCCGCAATTCCACCCACAGTTCGTGCCAGCAGAGCCCACAGGCAGCTTCCCGACCGCTCCGAGCTCCGGCAAAAATAACGGCCAAGTTGCCAGGGGGGAAAACGTATTAAATCCAAACTAATTTGGGATCTGAACCAGAACTCCCTGTTCTACAGGGGAATAAAATCCCCTGCTACAAGGAAAGCTTGGCTGGAATGGGGTAAGGAATGCAAAGGGAACACCTAGGTGAGGTGATGGATACGGCAATGAATGCTCCCAGCATCCCAAATCTGCTCCCAGCCGTGGAACAACAGCTCGTTCTCCCTGGGTGTAATTACTGGGAATCACCAATCCTTGGGTTTTTGTTGGAGTATCCCACGGCTACACACAGAACTTGGTAATTCCTGGTTGGAAACCACACGGCCTTGGAGTTATTTATAGCCAAAATTCCAAGGGCTGGATGAAGGCAGCCAGGGCAGATCCAAGAGGAGACCGGTACTTACACAAGGAGCGTTTCGGATGGAGCCTCATTTCTTTAGGAAAAGCTGTTTTCCACTACAATCCTGGCAAATTCTTATCTGACAGTGTTACTCCAGCCTGGAATGCTTATCAGCTTAGCCTCCTTTCGAAAAAGGAGGAAAAAAAAAAGCAGGAGGAGCAAATTTCCAGGTGAGATATTGAATCTGGAGGCGCATCCCTGCTCCGGCACATCTGCCGGAAGCGATGCCTTCGAGAAGAGGGAGGAGAAGCCCAGGCATTCCCAAAAGGAATTGCCTCTCTCCCCTCCTGCAGGCAGCTCCGTGGCTCCCTAGTTTACGCTAGTGGGCAAACAGTTTTCCCAATAACTTGACTCATTGCTTCAGGAATTCCCTGGGGATGAGTCACATGCAGGGAAAGCCACCGGGAGCGGCGCCGGGACCACCGCTGCCAACACGAGGAGAGCGAAAGAAGTGGGAGAACACAAAATCCCTGCCAAACTCGGGAAAACTGTGTGGTCAACACCATTCCTTGGCACTCCTTCCCTGCTCCCCTCCCCACAAATGTGCTGGAGAGGAGAAGCGCATCCGGAGAGGCGGCTCCAGGCTCCGGAGCCACGGGAATCGCCGGGGAGATGCTCCCTCCACGTGCGTCTGCCGGGACAGGAGGGAATGCTGGCTCTGCTCACCTCCCAGGAATGATCCTAAGGAATTCCAAGTAGTGATTATTTCCCTCCCTCCTGGCACTGAGAGGGAAAGGGGGACACACGCTGAATTCCAGCTTCTTACTCTCACCAGCATTCCCAAATTGTGCTTTTTTTCTGCGTCACAACCCACCACAGCTTATCCCAGGAGCTTTCCTCTTCCCAAATTCCACGACTGTGTGGTTAGGCAGGCACACGCCCAGCTGCAAGTCAAAAATGCTGGGAATCAGGGCTATCTGGGAAGTTTTTTTGGGAAACTAAACCCAAAGACATCTTTTCTCAATACGATTTGTCCTCATGAAGCAGAGATCCTGGATCTGTGACACTTCCAGGCTCAAAAACCTTGGGAATGGCTTCAAACAGCCTAAACCTGACCCGGACACGACCTATTCCCATTTTCCTGGTGCTGCCTGTTTATTTCCCTCACCATGTCCCTGCTTGTTTACTTCGGCTGAGGACGTGCCTGTATCCCACATTCCTAGAAATCAGCCTGGAAAGAGGAGGTCATGGAGGTCGCACTTCCCAAAGTCCAAGTGAAACTCCCACTGGAAGCCACCAACAGCCCTATTTGAGGAGCTCATCCCATGGGGAATATGTCCAAGAGGGAATATTCCCAAATGCTGTGAATTCCCTGAAAATGCCATGCCTGTGTTTCACTGCACATCTGCCTTCTCCCGTTACTTCCCAAGCCTTCCCAGATTCCCGCTTTCCAAAATCTTATTCCTTATTAAGCAGAATCTGCCTTCTTGGCCCCAACTCTGGGTTTTTCCCAGCCTCCAGTGAAAATCATTCCAACATCAGGATATCCTGGAATCGGTTCTTTTTGCAAGTTCCTTTGATAAAGCAGAACCTACAGGAATATTTAAGGATAAAAGCCCAACCCTGAATCCATGTTTTTCCAGCAAGATCCTGTGATACAATCACCCAGCATCCAAAGGATTGCTGCTGTCCAAGGGCTTCTTTCCACACTGAATCCAGGAGTGTATCCACTGGCACTTCCATGTTTACCCCAGAAGCAAGGATCAAACACCAAAGTCCCGTCTGGGGAAGGGCTGGGACAGGAACACCGGCACAGGCAGGAATTTTAAATGCACAACGGCAGGGAAGCGAGAATTTCAGCCCAGAAATGTCCTTGGCTTGGATATGGATACGAACAACATCCTCTTTCCCTTTTCCCTAAACTCAAAGGGAACATTTCAAGCCTAACTCCAGATTTCCAGCTGCTACTTCCCAAGAAATGTGGCTCTGCCCCTCCCATCCCATGGCTTCCAAATCAATGCACAGGAGCAGCCCTGGAAGTAAAATCATCCAGCTGAGCATTCCCAGCAGAAGAATCCTGCTTTATTCCTGCCTGGAAAACAGCTTTCTACAGGAAGCTGCCAGCTCTGCCCCAGCTCCCATAAAGCTGCTAATTACAGTGCAAATGCAAAGAAAGCAGGAGCAGGGAAGGAGGGAGGGAATGAGGAAGGGAGAGGCAGATTCCAGGTCTCCGGCTCACCCAAATGACAGCTTGGGAAAACTTCTCCTGCCCCAGCGGTTGCTCCTAGGAATAAATCCCCCTTTCCACTGCTGCAGGAGCCCAAAATTCCAGCCCTCAGGGAGACCCTCGGGAGCAACTCCCTCCTTTCACACCCCTCTCCCATCCCATCCCACCCCATCCCACCCCATTGTCCATTAGGAACATGGAGATCACCGAGAAAGAGCACATGGAAAACCACCAAGAGTCCAGCACATGCAGCTCCAGCTCTCTCCCAGGTTTAGGGAATTAAGTCCCAAATTCCCACCCAGTGGAAATCAAATCCCAGGACTTACCAGCCTGCTCTTCCCTCCAGCTGATGCTTGGGATAAAGATGCTGGAATCACCACAGGGAACAAACGGCACCGGGACCAAGGGACCAAATGCTTCCTCCTCCTTTTCCTAGGAATTCTCACCCATCCAGCGCTTCCCTAATGACAACCAAGCAACCTAGAACTGGA